>CAJFCP010000133.1:1299682-1346400 GCA_904066005.1 Synergus itoensis | reverse complement strand
CGCGCGAAGCGCGCGATGAGAATGTGCCCGCGAAGCGGGCAGATTTTTTCATTCTCATTTTTCATCCAATTTTCAGTGAAAAAACGTTACTAAGTTTGTCAGTTTTTTGACATCAGATATATTATAGAAAGTAGTAATTCCTTTCACGAGATTTATTGGCGAACTAGGTAAAACTTGATACAGAAATCTTCAATCTAGCTGTGCCAAAAGCACTTTCAAGTATATGTTTCACTTCTCTTCATTTTCTCATATGATCTCAGAATAAATAACCGTAAGTCTCTTTCTAAAATTGAAAATAATTCAAGGATAATTTAAAAAATTAAGAATAATTTAAGGAGAATTCAAAAGGACTTCAGATAATTGAGAGAAGTCAAAAGAATTCATCTAAAGAAGACCCCTTAGAATGTACTTAAACTTATATAAATTTTAGCTAAAAAATCAAATATCAAAAAGTGTATACTTTTACAAAAGCATCTATATGTAACATGATTCCGTAGATAAATTGGGAGGCCACCGTGACGTAAAATGCAAGGTTCGACAACTCGGGGTCAATTAGCAAATGGAAGGCTGTGAATCGGGGTTTTAGAGGAAAATCGAAATGAAGAGTCTACAGGCGAGAAAGGAAGGAAAAAAGAAGGGGAAGATGAAAAAGGCGGAAAAAATGGCGCGCCCTATATCACTGTGCGCGAAATGGGATCAGAGTACCACCTCGCGAAGTCGCACATATAATGCATTGCACTTTAGTGTTCGACCAACAGCCACTATTCACTATCGCACTATTGCCCCAGCCAACGAATATATATATATATATTCCGTGTTCCAAGATAGAAAACCTGACCCTACTTCCTAGATCCAACCCCGAACGATTCAAACGTGCAAAACGTACAAAACCGGTCACACTTTAAAACGATTTCGTCTCAAGTGGAATTATCCCGTTTTAGGTCAGCCAACATGCACCTGAGAAAATTGTTTTAATTTTATTAAACCGAAATTAGCCCTGCAAGTCCATTAAGCAAACTCTTCATCTTCTGGTTTTCGCGATTAAGGTTCAAGTTTTAATTTCAAAAATCGATCTCTTCATTTTATTTCACAAATATTATAATGTGAAATATGACTAACATAAATGTAAAACTATCTAAAAAAACGTAATGGGAAGCGCTGTCGCTGAGTTTCACAAAACATTCAATAATCTCTTAGTTATGTCGATGCTGTGCAGGGCACGATAATAGATCTATTATTAACCGTGTCATCCTTCTGTTCCAATTAACTCTATGGAGATCAAGTCTATCCGATGGTCTTCGTTCAGCGGACTTGTCTGCTCGCTCGATTTTTCATGAGCAAGAGAAAAATTTTACTTAAAGTCGCGGATTAAAGCTTCCAACATGCTCAACATGATAAAGAGGAAATCACGAAAGAGAATAAAGAATATGTCAGTTTTCAGAATTTCAGAAGCTTCTGTGCGATGATAATCCAACAAAGGAAAGATTTTAGTCAAATTAAAATATTAAATATACTTTCAAAGATGAGGTTTTTTTATAAGTTTTATAAAAACATTTGAAATATTATAATTTTTTTTAAATTCCTTGAAATGTATTAAAGAATCCCAGCGATGTTACACTGTAATTTAAATTTTCTTATAAGAACGGATATGAAAATTTATAAATTTTCCTACCACCAGTTTCATCTCTTAAATTTTTCATGGTTTTATATTTTTTATAGGCAAAAAATGGAGGCGTAGCTATGGTTCCCTTTTATACGTATTTCATAACGTGTAATAACACAGCAACAATTCAAGACGTAATTGGTGAGTTACTTTTCCTGTATTCTACATAAGTCTCTCATTTCGATGAAGAAAATTTATTAAATTATTTCTATAATGGCAAATCCTTTGCTTCATTTTTCTAAAATAAAGCTTAAGGCAACAAAAAGCTCTTGACTAAATATATTAATTTCACTTTTGATAACCTGAATCTCATCTATTTTAAATTATTTTATGTACAAGGTAGAATTTTAATTACATTTCAAAATGAATAATATTGGAAAATTATATTGCGATGACTAGATCTTTTGTGAAAAGATAAATTATAGGAACAAGTACTATCTCTATGACAAAAAAATTTTATGAACAGATCAATCTAGTTTATTACAAGTGTCAGAACATATTGCATGCATTCTATCTAAGTTTATCCCATATTTTTAACTGGAAATGCAGGCTTACTTAACGTGGCGTTATATTACAGCACACATCAATCACATAAGGAAGGTGGCGGGAATCGATCATGTTGGCATAGGAGCAGGATTCGATGGAATAAATTTGTAACTATCACCGAACTAATCTTCTCTACGATTACACATGCGAAATCGATTCAACACGTAAATTACAACTGTTCTCGATTTCAGCACTCCTACTGGCCTGGAAGATGTCTCGAGGTACCCTCAATTACTAGCGACTTTACTAGAGGATCCTTTGTGGTCCGAGGAAGATATAAAAAAACTGGCTGGTCTCAACTTGCTCAGAGTATTCGCCAAAGTCGAACAAGTATGTGTGAATTTATTAAAACTCTTTAGATTTTTCATCATTCATTCATTTTAAAATTCTTTTTGTAATTTTTGAGCTTTACGAGAACGAATTCCTGAAAATATCACGTCATATTTTCGATTACTTTTTCTCTACACTTAATTTTAAAAATTTCCTGACTTTAAAAATCAACATAAGCTATCGAAATTCCTTGAAATCTTTTGAAATCCTTTGGAGTCAAAATCTGATGAAATTCTTTAATTCCTAGCCAAATTTTGAGTGTAATAAATTATTTATCAACATTTACTTTACAGGTACGAGATGAATGGCAGAGGGCAGCAGTACTACCAGTTGAAAAAATAAGTCCACCTGAGAGCTCAGCTTGTGTATATGGAGTGTCCTGATTGCAGCAAATTCTAACGTCAGGACATCTCGATTGGGCTCGTTCACCAAAGGTGGTAAACACTCCAAAAAGAAATAATTCTCGTGACTGACATTAATTCAATGTATCTTCGGGTGTTAAATCAAGAAGGAACTGAGACTGTTTGGATACGTAAAATTGCAAGTTATTCGTAAACTCGCGGATCAACATCAAGGTTTCTTCGAAACTGACGTCAGAGCGGGATTTATCATCTTATGCGAATTTAATTAGAATGTACAAATAACAAGGATCGACATTTTTTCAAAATTGTATCAAACCCTCTTTTGTATCACTTTTCAATTTTTTATACAAACTCTTAAATAACCAAAAGATAGTAGAATAATATTAATAGTATAATAACATCCTTCCAGAAGAATAATAATGTTCCACTCTCTCAAGAAAGTAAGCTCTGCTCTTGCTCTTATTTTTTTAAAAACATTTATCGCTTAATTTACTGACCTAGATATTTTTATCATATGAAATCATTTTAAATTAAGAGATTCGAAATAATTGACAAAAAACGTCGACTCTTAGTATTTCAAATTCTACCGCCTCTTTAAATCAATTTTCCTAATTTGTAGATAGATAATAATCATAAAATAAGAACGAGACCAATCGAAAGTTCTTAACAAGATCATCGTCAAAGAATTAGAGATTCAAGATTCAAGACTATGAGTGCCAAATGTCACATCGTTTTTAACGGACAGTATTATTAACATGAATTATAAAAGCAACTCAATTAGAATATTAGGAAACAAATAAACGATCATTTCATTGAGATTTCGCAATTTTTATGCGCAATATCTGAAATTTTTCCGCAACAATTTAAAAGTTACTGGTATTGTTTTAACAGACATTTTTAAAATTAGACATGCATTTCGCTTTAAACAAGCACCGAGTAAAATTATATAATATCAAAAGAGACGAAAATAAATTAGGAAAATCTTATCTTAGATGATTTTTATCAAAGCACGTACGTATTCTTGCTGTCAAAGTTGTGAAAAATTCACCCTTCTTTTTCCTCAAATTTATCCAGATATTAAGATCTTTCTTTTCAATTCTCCAAGTTCTATAGGTTCCTTTTAAAAGAAATTTTTGTAATTTATAACCAACGTGTTTTTAACTTTTACAAAAATATTTGCAAATTAATAAAAGATCCAAATTTGAGGAAAAAAAAGAGGATGGAAACTTTGTTCAGTCAGCACTGCGAAAATGAACTAGTCGTTGTTAGATGACAATTTTATTCCTCACTATGAAGAGACAGATTTTATATCCCGTTTTTTTTTACTTCAACATATTAAGAAATAAAAATTATATATATATACATCAATAATTCGCGTGAGGTTAAGGACACTATTTTTTAGCAGATTAAAAATTTTTGAAAGTGCTTGCTCGATTTTTTAATTTTCTCTTCCAAGGCTTTCGACTGAAACCTTGATAGCCATGCACGTAAAATACGCGGAGGACATTACATATAAATACTAGACTGAACTTTCAATTCAAGTGCGACTTATGCGAGTACTTTTTATCGAGTGAATAATAAATTAAACTTGAAATCGAATATACAACCGACTAGGAATATTTATAGCAAATATCGCAAAAGAAAATATCGACAAGCAATTAGTTTAGCACAGAAAAATGCATCAAAAAAAATATTTCGTCAACCAGAAATCTATAATTAATTCATTAATTGATCGACAAAATATGATACTGAATGAAAGCCACTTTATTAGTAAAGTCCGTTAATACTTAATTTGAATCAGTGAAAAGTCACTGACGAAGTGCGTCGCTGTATTGCGTCACTGATTATTTTATTTTAGAGAGCAAATTTATAAACGCGAGGATAAAATTGCGTAACATTTATTTTCAAAAAGGTCATTTTTCTAATAGATTAAATTTTCATTACGTAAGTAGCGAACGAACTTGTAATAAACACAACCATGAATGAAATATTCGTAGAATTTCATAGCTTGTAACCACATACAAAAATTTCTTATACCTTTCCGATGCGTGGGGCATGAGTTCTTTAGATAAAGAGTAATTTGTTATCGTCGGCTAATCGCAATTTGTTGTCATTTATAGGCTTCCGTTATATCTTGCTATATATTTAAAAACCGTGCCATCGTTGGAACTCCTAAATATGTTTTATGATTTTGTTTAAAACCTCTTGATTAACTATTCAATTTTCTATTCAATTTCAATATCACATAAATAAACTTTTCTGATCAAAGTTACTTAAGGTTCCAGCGCAATGACAACGATAAAAATGAAACACTATATAAATTGTTTATAACTGACGTTATCACTCTTAAATCAATTCAATTGTTGCGATTTAGATTTATTAATTTACTACTAGAGTTTAGTCCTAATGTTGAATAATTTATAAAGGTTATAATGGTATCTTACGTTTTCATTGATTGATATTAATTTCTAAACTGATGCGATTGTAGCAAATGCCGAAAATTATTTCGATGCAAATTATCAGGAGAAAATCATTCATTGTGTGTGTGTGTGTGTGTTTGAGAGAGAGAAAATGTGAAAAAGGTTAATAGGAAATATTATATGAAAGCGAAAATGTCAACAAAATGCAAAAATTAAAAAAATGGAAGGCTCGGAAAATATTCTAGAGCGTTTGAAACAATCATGAACGATTTATCGACATGGAAGTGAATGAACGAGCTGTGCCAAATGTAAAAAAAATAAAATACGCATTCACATTTACGCAACTTCTCGAAGGCTCAAATAATATTTTCGAGAAAGCCGTGTTCATTTTTTTAGATTAAAACTATATGATGCAGTATACATATACCTAAAAATTTTAATTCCTAAACACACACACATACACACTTTATAAAGGAGAAATTATTAAAGAAAAAGCAGATGAAGAAAACCTTAGCGAAACTTCAGGATAATTTTAATGAGACGCAACTGCTTAGATCTCAGATTACCTATTATTATGTTGATTGTAATATTAGGTCCAAACGCACAAAACACGTATGGAGCCATATACATATATACACCGATGTATATATACCAGAGAAAATCGAACGAAACACCTGTGAATTATGGAAATAAGATAAAAACTGAAGATCTTTTAACTGTGAAATCTGGAATGTTATTTCGCGTTTTTAATGTACATATAATTTTTCTTGTATGTATTTATAACCCATTTTTTCCTGAGATAAATTTGAAATTGACTGTTTATTCAAATTAGTAATCCTAGGAATATAAAAAAAACAACTCATAGACTTTTTACCTAAGAATCGATTGATTTCATAATTTTGATGCTAATTTTTCTAAGCAGTAAAATTTATGGTCTATTACTCTATTTCCCATTTATAATTTAAATTTAAAAGCATAATTTATTCTAAATGAAAATTTCAATTTCACCGAGAGAGCGAACTTCCTCTACAAGAAAATTTGCTGAATCAGCAAAAATATTGTTAATAAATTATCTTTGCTCCTTCCCTCTGCTTCACCACCTACTGGCTGATTCAGAAAAAATATTCTCTTTTAGAGAAAAATTAGACAAATTAGTGTGAATTTCTCTGAATCAGTTTCAGACTTACTCTCTAGTACACTGTAATCGGAGAAATAAGATAAAAAAGAATTCATATATTATATGATATGGTGAAAGTTAGAGGGCAATGTCAAAAGAAAATTTATCAAAACGCAGTTCTGATGTTCTGTAGCGAATGGAAGAAGTGTCAGAATGTTAAAGTCGCATTTTATGAAGTTCTGTGGAAGTTGTTTCGATTCCTTCGAGCGATCTCTTTGAAATACGTAAAAAGTTTACGTGCACACATAAGGTTTCTTAGTTAAGGTGCGAGAACAAAAAGCGATGTACAGAAGTACCGAGAGAGAGACTATAAGAATTAATATATAAGATTAGAAAGTTTTAATAAATTAATTAAACATCATGTGTCGCTCTTCATTGACCCTCATTCTACTAATTTTCTTCAATACGCAAAAAATACATATGAAAAAGATGGAGATTTTTTGTTTTTTCAGTAAGATATTGGATTATGTGATTCTTTTAAATATCTCACGGAATTTTATAGAATTTTCAGGATTATTGAGAGATTTAAAAGAATTACAAGGAATTTAAACAATTGCGTTAGATTTGAGGAATTTTTAAGGATTTCATGGAATTTCAAGATATTTAATATGGGTTTTTAAAAGATTGCAAGTGATTATATGGATTTTGGAGAAAATTGTAGAGATATAAAAAAATATTTCTTGGAATTCTCTAGAATTTGAAAGGTATTTTTAAAAATTTCTTATTTGGGATTTCAAGATATTCATATAGGATTCGAAGAACTTTTCTGGGATTTTAAATATTTCAAAGGGTTTCAACGAATTTCAAACAATTATAATGAGGAATATCGTTGAATTTTAAAGAATTGGAACGGCTTTCAAAGGATTCCATCATTTCCTTGCTTAATATTATACAATATTTACCGAAAAAAAAATGTTACATAACACTTTCATTGTAGAGGGATCAAAAGTATCAGAATAAAGCCTTACGTTATACTTGAACGGCCCCTATCTTTTAGCACCGACTCATTGAGGGTTCGATTTTCTGCAGAGCAATTTAGAGTTTCTGTGCTGAAGATTAAAATCCAAGAGGTTTTAAACCTCAAGAGAGAAGACACTTAACTTTATATTCTCTTTGTTCTATATCATCCGCCTTAGGAATTTAAAACGGACGGACATCATCAAACTTTCTATAGATTATTTCATCTATAATATTTAAATATTATATATAATACATCTCTTTTATATACATGTAATTTCACTCTAAAGTATTTCATTATTATCTATTACTAACTTTCGATTTAGAAAATAGGAAATACGATTGAGAAAAGTCTACTATCAATTAGGAAAAAAATTTCAGTTGCGTGACCAACATATGCATTAGAAGAATTAACAGCAGGGAAGTCTTTTATTCTGAAATTAAAACGTTTTCATCAAACTTGACATTTGTTTTAATGCACAAGGGATATATAAAGATGCAAAGGTTCAAAAATTAAAATCATCCTCGATGAAATATCCGGAAAGCATGAAAATATAATATCCAACGTGAAAGCTATTGCGCAATACCTTAAGTAACTCTACGACCCTTTTTCTTTTCCTAGCACTTGATTTATTTCTAGTACGGTCTGCAAGTAATTGGATAACAGAGATATTAGGTAATTAGAACTCGTTTAAAGTTCTGGAAGTTCTAAGATAAAAATTAATATATATTAACGCACATTGATCTGCCTTTGCGTTTGCGCAATTGAGACTGTTTCACCTGGGTCGTAGTGTAATGTGTGTACCATCCAAAACGAACCAACAGGTGATGCTGGAGACACTCCCTCCAGCGGCATCTACCCGCTCTTTCGCTTTCCTTAAAAACAGACCCCACCTCGATTTTTGCAATATTATTGAATCATTCATCCTCAAAGATCGCGACGATTCCTAACCAAAATGTGATGTGATTATGGGAAAGTGAGAATGCGATGTTTCCCTCGGATTTATCGTCCATCACAACTAATCGGAAGCTGTGGCCTTGATGAAAACAATCCGAAAACACCGATCAGATAGTATCCTTCGAAATCATCCTACACCTGCTTTTGTGAATTCGCGGAGGAATATTCCGTAAGTTAATTCATTGTGTAAATCTTCGGAATGTGTATAAAATATTGAAATCGTCATTCGAATTTAATAATTCAGGATTTTAAACTACTTCACTTGAATATATAAAGATTTGGAAAATTGTTATTGAATTCGCGCTTCAATTTAACACAAAACTGTGTCAACGGAACTCATCAGAAAAATAATCGATAAAATCAATCTTCCTTTGAAATTAATTAATGTCATTCTTTGAAGTTGCCTCATAATAAATTCAATAGTCAATTAAAAATAAACCTTCCTTAATTTCAGAATAATCAATGTTTGTGTATCGAATGGAAATTTGCAACGAGAATTTTTATTCATGGACCGTTTCGTGCTTACATAAACAGAATCCGAGATTGAATAAAAATAACCTGACAACACAAATCACGTTACAATCAGTTTTTGATTTAACTCAATCTTTCGACAATTGATTAAATAAACAATTCAAATGCAAATCGATCGCAGTTCATAAAGAAAAATGAATCCACTAATTGATGTTTTGTAAATTTTCTATTTTAGATGATAAAAATTATTTGTAATAAAAATATATAATGTATAATAATTACTCACCATTTGCCTTTCAAAGACTCGTATCTCCAATCTATAAGTCTTCTCCCATGTATAATCTGAAAAAAAAAAGTATTTTGAAGTTATTATCAAAAATAATTGCATGCCAATCATTGTTTCCGCGCAATTAAACTTATGAATTTGTTACACCTTCTCTTTTTCTTACACCTTAATTTAAGTCTGATTTTAAACTTAATACTATATATTTAAACCCATATTTAGTCTTAAAACAGTACTTTAAAAAATAAATGGTCTTGTTTTAAGACTAAGACAGATTTAAATCAAGCTTTAAGTCTAAAGACGAAGTGAAATTAAAGTGTAATAAAAAGAAGCTGTGACAAATACTAGACTTTCTTTTGATTAAACTTTCGGGTTCATGTAGATTAAATGAAAGAAATGATTTTTTCAGTTCCACAGGAGAATTCGCATGTGAAGGACTCTAAACCGGAAATGGCATCACATTAAAAGTCTGCGTAAATGTGAAGGTAAGTGTGACTCTTCAAAGTTTAATGATAAGTTCAAGAGTCTTAACATGCAAAAGGTATGTAGTGGAATTAAAATAAGGCCTTTTAAAAAAAAATTAATTTTAACACTTTGAAAGTTCTTTTTCAAAATTCAAATATTCAATTTAATATTCAGATATAGAATGTCTCACAAATCCTGAATCTCGTATATTAATTAATTAAGTACAGCTATACTGAATGAAAATGAAAATTTCTGCCCAGGGGTTTCAATTACTTTGTTCTCCGTGATATAATAAGCCTAATAAAGACTATATATATATATACAATACATGCTTATTCCGTCCTTTTACTGACATTTAATGTTCAAATTCAATGTTTTGATATAGCTTTCAGTTGTGCATAAAGAAAGGAGGAATATAAAGGAATTTTTATAAACGAATAGCTCTGCGGTTTCATCATAAATCCTTTATTCTTTCTTTCGTCCGTAAAATATTAGATGAAAATAAATATTGTTATTCATATGCAAAGAATGTAATTTATTATTCTTGATTTTTACTTCAGTAGGCAATAAAAGGCTAAAATTAATAATAATAATAATAATAATAATAATAATAATATTAAATAAAAGACTAAAGATTTAATAATTCCAGTCTTGACGTCTGCATTATGAATCAGGGAAAGGCCCAATGGCAAGGGACGCAAAGAAGATCTTGTGCCCCTGGTGCTAATTGGAACGTTCAGGTAAAATGATTTACAATCAAAATTTACTACCGTTAGTTTAATATTTTTCACCTTTCTGCACCTCGATATTTATATGATCAATATTTTAAAACTTTATTTATGTTTTTATATTATTTATAACAGATAATAATTGTATTTATCGTTAACATAATTTTCGTTGATTTATATTATGTTACTTTTTTCAAGAAAATTATTCTAGCTTTAGTTTCTATAAATAAATGCGTGGCTTCTCATCCGCTCAAACGAAATTTAATTATTGGAAAATCACTCAATTAGTGTTAGACGAAAGTTCAGTAACCGGATTGGATATACTATTTGGGAGCGAAGTTTTACTGATTTAACAGATTGGTAATTTTAATTTTAATTAGTTTTTAATTGGAATATCAATTACGGTTAAAATTTAATGATTAAATTCTATATCCTTCTATTGCACGAGCTTTGCACACTTCTGGACAATAAAACATATTATCTTTATATCAACAAACTATTGCAATTATTTGAGTAGTTTTTCAGTTACTTTAACAACAAATTGATAATTTCGGATAAATGATTAAACATTAACAACAGATAATTAAATCAAATAGGTAGTGAGAAGCAAAAAGACCACTTCGCTGTTATGGCACGCTTGCAAGGCCCTCGGGATAGGGCTTCTGCTTCTGCTTTTAGGCGGATGCATGGCTACTATAGGTAAATATTAGATTTAGAAATTGGGGCCTTTCCCGGAGAAAAATCATAAGAATCGCGTCAGATTACATACAAAAATACATAAGTCACATTAAAAAAAAATACTGTTTTCAAAATTAAATATGCCGAAAAAGAGCTGAATTATCGTGTAGGCGCAATTAATTTTTCTCCACGATTGTGCTTCATAAAAGACTTTTTCCTAAATTTATTTCTAAACGCGATGATTTGAGAGTAAAAATGAGTAATTCTCAGAGTATTTCTTTTTCTGTATCAACAGAAAGTGGTTTCAAAGAAGAATTTTCTGATATATAAGCTATAAACAACAAGTCAAGCAAGCTCTGTGTAGGGCGGGTTGCATACTTCCATGCAAGTCTACATGCAAACTTTGAAGTAAATTATTTTGTAATTTTGTAAAACAGTGAGTTAAATTTTTCGAGAGTTTAGATAAACAATTTTTTTATCTATTTACAGAAAATAAGTTTTATAATCACTTTGTAATACGATAAAGAACTGAGTTTTTAGAATGATTGGTTGTTCAAATCATCCGGCGTGTAATCATTTTCCACATTACCATAATTTTTAAAAAAATTTCTTTGCACTAATAAGCTATAATTTTGACTTTCTACATGAACCACCTTTTTTTTTTTTTTGAATTGTCAGGATACTTTGCGGACCAGCTATCAGAGGCACAAGAAATCAGAGGTAATCTCACCGTAAAAGTTAAGAACGAATCACGAGGATTTCATCTCAATAATCTCAGCTACGCTGGTCCGATAGTGATGGGAGTCGGAGGTAAGCATGAATTATTGGCAACTCTTAATTATAACGTTTAAATTTTAAAATAATCAAGCAAAAATTATTTTTGAAAAAGTAATTTGAACAGAACATTTGAACCATATATTGAAAATGTGATAGTTTCAATTATTTTTGTAAACAAACAAAGGACCCTGTACCACAGATCCAAATATTTTACGTAGTGTATTTTTGGCAATTTTTTTTATTATATATATAAGGCTATGTGATAATTACCATAAGAGCAAATTTAATTTCGCCAACTTTGCAATAATAAATATTCTTCGCTGAAACTATTATGTGATTTACCTACATTTCATGCAGACAGAGTTATAATAGATTGCCTAGTTCTAGTGAAAAATATTCATTATTGCAAACGTAAAATTGTCGTAGGCGAAAAACTAAATTTTCTCAAATGGTAAGTGACATACGCCTCTTATTATTGCTTATTATAAGGCCATGTATAAGTTATCCGATCCCTACCTTACCAACATTGTCCTCGACCTTATAATTTTACAAAAATAATAATCTACGATTTATATAGAAAAAAAAAGACTAAAAATTCCTTAATTTCTAAAATTAACTTTTAATTAAGTGAACTAAAATGATATGAAGAAAAAAAATTGCCCCCAGAGAGATTTGAACTCTCGACCCCTGGTTTACAAGACCAGTGCTCTAACCCCTGAGCTATGGAGGCTTCAGCGACTAAGTCAGAAATAGCCGTAGATGAGTCCAGCACGAAAAATTGATTTCGTAACGCTAAATATCATCATTAAATTACATGTTTATTTACGTGTTTATTATTAAAAATATGTATCAGAGTCTTTTCTAATTGTTTTGTTCATCCTGATGCAAGAATATGTTGTCTGAATGAAATTATATTCTTTTAATTAGATTACGCAAAATCGGAATGAATTTCAATCAGAAGCTTTCACTAGAGTTATTTTATAAAAGAACAAAATACTGAAATGCTAATTGTTTGTCAGGATTTATAGTAGTGGCAGCTTGTGTGATGACTTTTGAAGCACGTGACAGTGCAGCAAAAGTGGGCCCAGCCCGTCTACGATTAAATCAAACAGCAACATTGAAGCAAACAACAAAAAACAACCGAAGTAGTCGAAGATCAACATCTTGCCAGACTTCAAAATGGGACCAACAACCCGGTCTTTTTCGAACGAATCAGAGCCCAAGTCCCAGCACTCATGATGCTGCGAGGCAACAACTAACAGCAGGGTTCATTCAATTCTCAAAAGACCTACACGAGAAAGACTGTTCTCATTCAATCAAAAAAAGTCCTAGTGCACCTACACTTGTGGAAAAGAAATCACCTAAAGAAAGAGCACCTAAGTTCGCCGGATGTGCTCTCCTCAATCCTGATTTATTACAAAGACATGCTGTCTCAGTCGATAATCCTACTTACAATCCTCAACAGGTAAAGATTATAATAATTATTGAAGAATAATCAATGTTAATACGAGACGGATGTCTAATTTTAAAGATATGAAGGATTTCATATTCTTTTTATTTGAAATAAACTTTTGTTGAAATTAACACCAGTTTTTTTGTACAATTTCAGACGATTAAAGAGAATTTGGATCAGCAAAAAATGAATGGCAGTCAAGTATCAATGGCAATGGATCTGCATATTCCAAATAAAGGTCCAGTCACCCTAAAGATAAAGGATCGTTCTGACACAGGTCGAAGACATCAACTAGCTCGCCAGACAAAGGTCGAAGACCTGGAAGAGGTCAGCGAAGCAAGAAAAACTAGGGGAAATCAATCCAGTTCACCTCAATTACCTAGTAAGAGTAGTATGACTAATTTTCATTTTCAAAACTCACTTAAACGATTTATTTTAAAACTTGTAAATATTATAATGATTTTGATTTAATTTTTTGATTTCTTATTACAGGTGTATACTGCAGATTTCCCGACGATTTTGTGCCTAGGAAAAGAAATTCCATAGATTCGCTCAAAAAATCTCCACAAGATTTTCGAAAAATTTCCTCTCCAAATTTTCATAAAATGTCTTTTGACAAAATAGGAAGTGACCGCAGATCTGAAAGATCTTTGGGTTCTCGTAAGGCTAGTTTGGATTTCAAAAGAAGTCCCGAGTTCCGGAAATATGACTACAGGTTTGTTCCATACAAAAAATATGATTATTTATCATTTTTAGGTATTGATTTTCCTATATCTATTGAAGAGAATTTAAACTTGTTCCTAATTTTATAGAAAATACTCAATCGAGAGATTCACTTCAGACTGTGCTAGGTACATGCAAGAGGAGGCAGAAAACCGAGCAAAGGCAGCAAGTGGAGAAAATTTAAGAAGGCAGAGACTAGCAAAACTCTATCATTCCAAATCAGACGACAGAAGAAGATCCTTTGATCGGTTTCGAAGGGAATCTCAATCCACCAGTAGATATTCCCTCAATTCATCTGCTGCTGTTGAGGGATATGCTCCTCCTGAATATGAGCTCAAATATTTTACTGCAACTTCTCTCGAAACGGAAGATAGTAAAGCTGATGTTTCAGACGAGAGTCGATTAATGGAGTTTGAAGATCTGGAAGGATCACACATATCTCCTGAATCTAATCAAGCTGATGCTCTTTTAGAGGAACCGGAACTAGAAAACCTCACCGAAATGGAAGCAGGAGAACTTTCAACAATTACCTCTGTAAAAGGAAAAGGAAAAAGGCAGGAAAATACAAGAAACTTGGAGGACGCAGCTGATGAAATCGAAATATATGCTGATGACAATGAAAGTGATTCCAGTAGAAAGGAGGTATATAAATGAAATCTAGGAGATTAAATTTCAATCACTTGATTCAGAAATTAAAAATCTTATCTGAAACTTTTCTAAACCAAAGTTCAGAAGTCATTCTTGACTCGTATTCGGCACGTTGCCACTCGAAAGTAACGTGTCATGTTACCTTTTTAAACATGATTTATATTTTTAATTACTAAACACTTCCGAAAATTAAAATGAGTTATTTTAGCAGGTTATTTTACCTCTAAATGATTTGAGATCAACGAGCCTAGAGTTAAAAAATATGTAATTTATGACCATCCTTTGACAGTTGCTCAGGATTTGGTACTTTTTCATAATCGCTGAGAAAATTGTATGTATGTTGAAATTTAATGGAAAGTCATTGACAATGTTATATTATATAATGTATAAAGTATTTAAATATGATAATATGTACAAGCTTCAAAGAAGCGAATTGTTATTTTGATGTTCAACGTTGTTAGTAGAGATTTTCATGTTAAAAAGAATTCATATAATCAATGGGTATAAAATTCCAGTCAATAGTTTCAAGGAAAACTGTAACCTTCTCAAATTGTAATCCCATAGGATTTAAGATTTCCTTTTATGGTAACATTACTAAAGGAAATTATTAATGATTGTTATGTAAATTAACAAACATTCGTTTAAAAAAAAATGATAATTAAGACTTTTTTAATATACTTTGCATCGAAGTAAATGAAAAAAAAAGAGATTAGGTTTAACTTGAGTCACTGCTCAATGGAGAAACAATAATATTCTGCCATTTAACTATATATATCAACAGTTCAAGAACTATAAAAATAAAGTAAAAAAGATACTGCAAAATTTGTCTTTAGTACATTTTTTAAAAAATAATAGTGAAATTTTCGAATTGAAAAGTGAAATAGATTCAGAAATAATAATTTATTAATTGTATCTTAATTAATTTAGAATCATTAAAAGAGAATTTAGTTTTGTATAAAGTTTCGATTTACTCGTGACGCAAATATGTAATTATATATTTTTGAGATAAAAAGGGCATGAGATGCGAAACGTGAGAAAAACTAATTATGGCGATATAGGATGAAACTTTTTACTTTCATTTGAAATCGTTGAAAAACCAAATTTTGAAAGTGGATAATGTCATGTATTTAAATGAAGTTGCCTAAAAAAACCTCATTTTGAAGAGAAAGCCTAGTTTTTACTCTGAAAAATTATTTTCTCTCATCGTGTTAATTTTATACGCGTTAAGTTTATATGAATGAGTCGATTTTTCGGCAATAGTTTTTCGATTAATGACTTACATAAACATAAATATATTATACACTTCTTTCCTCGTGGTATTTCTATACTAAACCTGTTGTTGAAAAACGAAACCCTTGTTTTTATTATTAATATAATGGCAGCAGTCCCTTAGGATGAGCCAAAAGAGAACAAAGAAATATTTTTTTTTTTAATTTTTGGATAAGAGAATTAAATATGTATATGTATGAAAGTAATAATTGTCAAAGGTGTATAAAAATTAAGATTTTATGCAATATTATTATTAATTATAAGATGAGTGGTAAGTAGTACCAGTCATGGCAATACGTAATCAAGGTGTGTCGCGACGAAATAATACAAACAAACAATCTGTGATCGACTTATAAAAGACGCGGTCTAATAAAAATATAAGACGATTATTGACAACAAAATTTCACGTTTTTTTCTTCTTGCGAGATTCTTAGTCATTACTATCCTTATAACCATTGGTTTTATGTTAAACAATTGAATTATGTATGATAATTTCAAAGGATATACAATAATTTTTATGGGATTTCAAGATTTTTTATGAAATATAAAGAGATATCAAAACATTTTAAGGTTTCCAGAAATTTAAAAAGATTTTTAGTAGATTTTGAAAAAATTTAGTCACAGATTAAAAAAATCTGAGTTATTTAACGAGATTTCAAACGATTTTTAAGAATTTTTTATGGTATGTATTTCTCCTATAAAATCAAATAAATATTTAATTGTAAGTAACTGATTTTCCCTTCTAGATCCATTATCAAAAAAATATTAGTTAAATTTAAAAACCAACAGATTTCAACTGCAAATATCGTCAGTCGATAAAATTAAAAATAATCGGTCAATTCTGTCAATGGACTGCAGTGTTTGTCGGTAACTGAGGAACCAGTAGCAGGTGTAAAAAAACAGGTGAGGTGCGGGAGTAACGAACAGGCAGAAGTGAGAGGGGCTTATCAAATTAACAGACAGGAGAAAGACAGTGGAGGTGCGGGTCAGTGCGGGTTTGTTATAGCACTTTCCTGTTAGTTGGCCATGCGCCTCGCGGTGAAAAACACGATATTCGAGAGTTCATTGTCTCTTTTCTATCAGTTAATCAATTTTCATTTTCATTTCGAATGGAGAAAAGCAAAATAAGACTAAAACAGTGAAAATAAGCTAAAAAAACTTAAATAAAGTTAAAGTCATATTGGAAAGTCCGAGAAGATGACATCCGAACGATTTCACAAGTAAGTTAAAATAAACCGCCTTATTAGAGTTCATGATTTTTTTTTCCTGTAGATTCGTCACACTTCGCGCTTTTCCGACCGTCGATCGCCCAAATAAATCTGATTAATGCGACTTCCTCTTTATTCAGAAATCGTAAAGTTAATTTATTTCTCAATTTCAATTACTACAATTATTTATTTTATAGATAAGAAGCTTTTTTAATTTTGTTATATATGTAGTGGTTTTTGATAATTAGTATCTCCTGAATAATTTTATGATTTTAAGTAAGAGAAAATTAGAATTCGGATTCACCGATTGAGATCACAACCTACATAATTACAATCCATTGACAAACGCTTACTTATAGGTAAATTTCACATTTCCTTTAGGAAGTGGTCACCACAAAAAATAAGTTTTACTTACTTTAAAAACACTGAGAAAAATTGGTATTACTGAGAAAAAAAAATTGAGATTATATAAATGAATATTTACTGTAATGTAATTAAATAATTACTGTATATATATATCCACTTTGTATTCTACATTTTGGTACTATATTTTTTTGGATGTATGTTGAATTATGTTATCTTATAAATTATTTCAAATTTTTTTTTTAATTACAAGCTTGTTCTTTTGTAATAATGAAAGTTTTAAAAGGTAGGAAGTCATAATACGAGAACAGACGCGTACCCCTTGCAACAAATCGATGAGACCTCAAACACGAAAATGTCAGAATACGATCGTTACCCGGAAATGAAACGTATCCTAAGAAACTCATTAAAACACTGCACTATGTCCTGACAGCCGTCGATCATTATAGTACTACTTTCAAGTCTCAGAAAACTCTTCCAGATCTCGTTAAGATGTTCGAAATATATCTTCTCAAATTAAATTCATTTTAATAAAAAAAAATTTTCCCTTATTGGATATTGTTGACGTATATATATATTTTCGTATTACATACTTTATTATTTATTAGAGTTTACACAATAATAAAAATGTAACTATAGATCTTTCTTCCTACTTTTACAATTAGATCCTCGATTAGATCATATATATTATAAACAAAACAAAATCAAACATAAAAAAGATTAAATGTTAGAAAACTTTCAAATAAAATCGTAAGAAACATTTGTTATCGATTTACTTGACTTCACGATAAGACTTTATCAGAAAGCGTTTAATCTATGCTATCAGAGTAGAGTAGACAAGCATTGGAAATGTCGAATTGTAAATCGAAAATCTATATACAAAAATAAGTAATTTTCTAAAATCGAGATCTCTGCTTTTAAATTCATTATTTCCTTCCATATCATTAAAATGTTTTTGTTAAACAACCGGAAACTACAGCTCATGTGACACTGCCAGATTAATTAAGAGTATGATTAAAGAAAGTAAAATAATCGCGAGAAAAAGAGAAACTGGTACTCTTCTTTGGTTGAGACATAGATTTTATTAAAATACGTCAATATGACTTATTTAATTAAAGTCCTATGCGCATATTTGCAAAATATTGAATATTATGTACTTTGCAGTTTAGTATAAATATTCAAAAAAGAATGTTAAAAAGACGAATCGCTCTTTCTCCCTAAAAATGAAATTGAAATGTTTACAAAAAGTTTGCAAAAAGCCTAATTCACCAAAGTAAGATTTTTTCCGAGGGATGAATTCATTTCGACGAAAGATACTAAATTCGCAAAACTTGGTTGAGTTCATGACACGTGACGACGGGAAACTGGAACAAGCAGAGTTACTTATTGAATGGAGTTTCGCGTCATTTCATCACGTCAAACAATAAATGGAATTTACTATCAGAGCACGAAACCATCACAAACGCTATGTAATAGCATTTCGTGCATCCAACTTTCCTTTCTCTTTTCAATCTTTTTCCCTCCTGTTTTGCTACTCTAAAAAATTAGAGGAGATTTCTGACAAGATTTGGAAAGTTGGAAATTTATGCTTTCTCGTGAGTTTACGATTCTAATGCAGATTCAACTTTAAATCAAATTCCATAAAAAATAATTGATAGTAAGTCAAGTTCAAGCTTACTAGAAATTTATTTAAAGCCAGGCCTAATTCACCTAATTAATTTTGATGTTTTTTGTAAAGGGCAGCGCGAGATAGCAACCTAGACATTTTAAAGGAAGCAACGAAAAAAGACTGCAACACAAGAGACGATGCAGGAATGACTCCAACACTTTGGGCAGCCTTTGAAGGGAATATAGACGCACTCAGACTTCTTGTTGCCAGAGGGTATGTCATTTTTGTATTAAAAAAAGACATTCAAAAGACTTAACATTTTTTTTAAGCAGAGCTTATCTTTGAATGCTAAAAAGATTGATGAGAGAATGTTTTGATAAAAAAATCACTTTCGTTGATAGCGAAAAAAAGTTGATGCTATAACAATAAAACACTCAAATGAATTAGTTAAGGGACCTCTACCTTTAGTTCAGTGTCAAAGAAATTATTCTTCTCCTTCAATCGATCTGACAATCACCATACAGGTGTCACAAAGAAAGAAACCCCTGCGTTCTAGATTAGAATTATTATTTTCAATTTTCAATCTATTTTTCTTGAAAGGGAGCAAAATTTATCAATTTTCGTATTTACAACTTTAAACTATCAAATATTTAATATTTTAAATGTAAAAGACACTTGAATTTAATCTCGTAAAAGTAAAAAAATCGATCTTGATTTGATTCTACGGGCCTGACAATATGATGCACTTATTGAATATAACGTTCAAATTCAGAGAACAACAATAATTAGGTAAACAAGGAGATTAGAAGACGTGAGATTCCCTACAGCTTGAAACGTAACAATATACCCACACTAACACTATTTATATTATGAACATAAAGAAAACATTATATTTTGTTTCACAAATCAAAACAATAAACAGAAGTCCTTATACCTTATTTCAACTTCACTGTCCTAAGGTCAAGCCGGGGAGCCGAGGGGAAGACACAATACACACTAAATTCACTGAATCTTTTAATTTTTTTTTAATCCACTTTCTCTCTTACCTAAAATGATCAGCTAGAATAAATAACAGATGTTTGCACGTACCGGATGCACGCCACATAATAATAAGCATTTTTGACGGAAGTTGCGGTGGAGAGGACGAAAAAAACAATCGGTCGCGTTATAAACAGAACATAAACACAAGGCAGGGCCTAAAATGCATGTGTAGTACGCACACTTTGTGTAGTCCGAATTTCAAAGTGTGCAGTAAACAATATTTATAAATATTGTGAAATCATTTAAAAAATCCATAAAGATAGAAAAATAATTTGATTCAATTGAGAGAAAAAATTAGAATTAGGCGTATCAAGTCAAAAGAGTGGGGAATTAATAGAATCAGTAGAATCAGAATCAGTTATAGAATCCCGAAGAATCAATTTTTGGAGTAAACGGTCCCTCGCCCTAGCAAATTCCTTGATTTTTGTCACTTCTCAAAACCTCTCAAAATATCTTGAAGTAAATACGAAATTTCTTAAAATTTGTTGAGTTATCTTTTGAAACTCTTTTTAAATCCACAAATACTCCAAAATTTCTTCGAAATCGAAATAATTAACACCATAGAATACCGCACCCGAAATGTGGTAAAAGAAAAAAGGTATCAAAACCAGAGAAAATAATTAAATAGCCCGATATTTAGAAGTACTCTACTCAAAAATATATATATTTGTTTGGAAAAAAAGGTGAGATACTAACTTGTTTATTCGGAGCAGCAGCTACAATTTGGGAAACGATCCTTCTGATAATTGATCGATCCATCCCAATGGCCAGTAGACTCGCCCCTTCCAAAACATCAGAAGACACTTAGAAACACTTCACTATAGAAAAAAAGGACTGCTCAAATGTCACTTTAATATTATTACGGATATTATCTCGAAAGATTTAGACTACGCGAGTCGAGAGCGACTGAGCTCGGTTTCCCCACTCCTCTCCCCCAGACGACCCGATTCCCGCCAAACAGCACATGAATCCTAAGACTCCTAAGAAGAATCCGAGTAATGAACTCGGGTACGAATAAAAGCTCTTCACAACACTTCACAATACACTACCGGATTAATCGGGAGCGCGGCGCGCGCGGTTTTTGACTCTCACGATGTAGACTCCACGCGAGTCGAGAGTGACTGAGCTCCTCGATTCCCCCACTCATCCCACCCTGACCACCCGACTGCCATCAATCAGCAGATGAGTCCCAAGAAGGAGCCCAGTAATAAACTCGGGTACGAATAAAAGCACTTCACAATAAAATACCGGATAAATCGCGAACGCGACGCGCGCGGTTTTGGTATTTTTTGATGTGAACTCCACGCGAGTCGGGAGCGTACTGAGCTACTCAAATCTCCCATTCGCTCGTGACCCCCTGCGGTTTCTGTTTTCCCCCTCTACGCCTAACCCCCACCCTCATCTTATGAGGTCCAATAGTAGTGACGGAGCGGAATGCAGCCTGCGCGCGCAGCACGCGTTGGAGAAATTTTGCAATTGGCTGTAATTTGGCGCGAGATTCAAAATTGAATTGCGCGCCTAAAATATTGACCAATGAGAGAATTTCTCCAGCGATTAGTCAAAACAATGCGTGCGCAGGCGATATATACTATTTTTATCATTTTGGAGTTTTTAAAGGTATAATCTTATTGTTAGTGCAATAGTCAAGTGGTTAATGGATTAAAGTTTATTAAATGTGCTGAAACACTTCGTATTAATAAGTAATTTTTTTATTAAGATAGCATACCATAATTTATTCATATAATTTTAAAGATTGTTATTTTGAATACTGTTAATTATGTTTTTAACCCTTTGCACTCCGTGCCATTCGAAATCCATTTAAAATGTCCCTTGAGAGGGGACAGCGGAGTGCAAAGGGTTAATAATTTTGAATCATATTCTATTTCTTTTTTCATTAATTATTTGCAATGTACTCGTCTCTATTTCTACCTAGTATAATGAATTGATGGAAATTTTACAATAATTATGAATCAGCCACCTAATCTTATCAACTATTTCTGATTCAACATTTCAAAAAATTGTGTTGATAAATGTTCGCGGAATTATTATTGAAGTAAGATACATCCGAACGAGTTAAATTGACAAGACTTTTGAAATATTTTCTGTCTTGTCAATTTGTATAATATTTATTTTTCTCCTTTTATTCTTCCCCTCAATTCAAGACACCATGTTGTTTATTCCGTTCCTTCCTCTTTCCTTTGAAATTTTCTGACAATAAGTATATTATTATATCTCTTCAGTATTGTTTCAATACTTCCTCATACAAAACTTGTGTTTTTGTTTTCTATTCTAAAGAGAAGTTAATAATTATTATCTTGCGGATATAATTTCTTGTAAGCAGAAATTAATCTTAAATTGCATCAACTAATATTATCTATCGTGGATGTCATCTGATGAAACTCTTTATCGAATCACGAAGCGCGAAAAGACCTTCACCGTTTTCCAGTTGAGGAACTCCTGGTGTGCAACAAAATATACTTTTTTATGCGTCATCGCGTGACAGGAAATGATGAACATCTATATACAGAACTCGAATCCACTTCCACATTCTTTTCAATAGACTTTTTTCAGGGGTGACCCAGACAAAGCTGATTATTTTGGAAACACGGCACTTCACCTCGCAGCTGCAAGGGGTCATGAATTCTGCGTTCGATTTCTCGTTAAATTCGGCTGCAATATTTGGTCTCTGGATATCGATAGGCACTCTGGACGAGAACTAGCTGCAATTAATGGACAGGAAAAAATTCTTCAGTTTTTAGACCTAGCACAGGCGGATCAGGAAATTAACAATCGTAAAAAGAGCAAAATGTTGAAAGAGAAAGCAGAAAAAGATGCTGAAAAAAGGTTCAATTTTATATATCAATTCAATTAAATTTAGAGGGTTTTTAAATTTAGATATTTTTTAACTGACTAGGTTTTCCTTTCATTTTTATAGATTAAAAGAATACGTGAAGAGGCAGAAAATGGCAGAAATGAAAGCAGAGAAGGAGCAGAAAAAACTGCTGAAAGATCGAGCAAAATTGGATGTGGAATCTGCTAATGACAACAATATTCTCCCTCACAGACCAAGTATTTTAACTTTTAAAGGCAGGGTGAAACCTTCGCCGACTTATAGCGATATTGTCGGAACAGGAACAAAGAGACAAGGAAGTGCAGTTCACAGAAAAGCTTTAGCTAGAAAGGCTGTAGACGATTTTAAAGTTGTTGAGGTAAGCAAAAAAGTTTCAATGACTCTAATCATTTCATTTTATTATCTATTCTATTAAAATTTAACTTCAAGACCTTCATGATAAAGTTATATAGAGTTTCTAGACTTATTTTTAATATTTAGACTGTTTAAATCTCGAAAATTCAAATCTTGGAAGTTTAATATAATAATAACAAATTTCAGATTGAAGTAGATGGAAAGAAATCAATCAGAAGTTTGACTGGCCTCAGAAGAGATTCAGAAGTGATGTACGTAGGAAAATATGAAACAAATTCTCAGCAGCCAATTGGCAGAAGAGGCAAAATTTCCGACGTTTGGGGAACTTTGAGCAAAGCCCAGAGCACTCCAGATTTACTAGGTGATAGAAAACACGAAGTAGATGTAGAAGAAGAAGAGGAGTCAACGAACGTTTTGGGTGAAACTGTGCTGCTTCAAGAACCTGCTAGTATCTTCAACCGACCAGGTTTTGGGTCTGTGGCCTTCAGGAGATCAGTAAGTTTCAGAAAAAAAGTGAAAGGAACTACAAAAAGTCCCTTCGCTTCTCAAATGTCCATTCATTATCTGAAATGAAAAATAAAATAAATTAAACCTGAGAAATCATACATTATCACATACATACCTATAATCCTGAAACAATTTTTTTTTCTAATTAGGTGACTGCTACGCTCGATAATTTACCCATCACTCAAGTTGAAATTCACCACGAAGCGAGCGGAGAACCGATTCGAAATGGGTCGACCACCAGGTCGATAAATGGTCAAAAAAATGTAAAAAATGGTCAAAACGAAGAAATTAGCATAGGAAGCGCTGGAAGTTTGGTCCGACGGCAAAATATGTGGGATGATGAATTATTATCTGGTATTATATTTATATTACATTTTTATATTTAAGCAATTTTGAAAAACTTCGTTCCCTCAAAAACATTTTTTAAAAACTTTTAAATCTTTACAGAAGAGGATGAAAAAGACCAAGTTTGGACTCCACTGGAAAGATTTTTGGCGGCTCACAATATTTCCTCGATATATCCAGTGCTCGAGGCGGAGCAAATTGATCTCGAAGCCTTAATGTTGCTAACGGAAATCGACATTATTGCCCTGAAGCTTCCGCTTGGGCCAAGAAGAAAGTTACTAAATGCAATAGAAAACCACAAGCAGACCCTCAACAGCCAACCAAACGCCACCATGGACAGCAGACTATGAAAAACTGCCTTGCTAAACACATAAAGAATGAATTATTTCAAATTCAGCATTTTATTACTATAAGACAAGCTATTTCCCAAATAAGTCATTTTTGTTCAATAATATTCAAAAATGCACTTTGAAAATTATGCCTTTATACTAAGACAAATGATTAAAAATGATTTTCTGTAAATTCCAAAAATACTGCTTAAATTGTAAATAGCTAAAACCAATAAAAAGACACTTTTTACATTTTCTTAGCTTTATTTAATAATTATTATACAAACAAATATATACAAGCTTTGATTTCAAGATGGAAAATCTAAATCCTCCAGAATAAAAAAAAATTTAACACTTTAAGTGTAATTAAACATTCGTAACATACTTAACATTATAATAATATTTGAATGAAATGGATTTTTATAGTAATATGAATATTGTAATCGTAATACTTCAAATCGCATATAAAAATAGATGGCTTAAGAGCTTTTTTGACTTACACTTTAAATGCGATTCAAAGTAAAATTTTTGTAAAAATAATTTGACATTAAGTCGAGATTAACAAAAAAAATTAATTAAAGGATTTTTAAACAGAAATTCGCAAGGATAGGAAATTTCCAAAGAAAGAGACGAGTTGTACATTTTCTTAATTTTATTTGTAAATAATTAGGCTTTGTCCATTTGTCCGCAAATTTCGGGCCAATAAACAGAATTATTCTGCAATTTGTTCAGAATTTCTGAACAAATAGCACAAAATGTAAAGGGGATGCAAGTCCGGAAATTCCGGACGAATAGACACTTATCATACAAACAAGAGACGCAAAAATATACAACTTTCTTCCCTGTACAATCGAAATAACAGAAAGGGAGATAAAATATCTGTTAATGTCGCGCACTTGCTTTTGCGTTTTGTATGTATAACGAGCAAAAACAAAGTCATTACATTTTGTTGTGTTAGTTTCAATGAGATATCAAGTTTATCGAGTTTTTTTTCAAAAAATGCTCTCTCTGTTGTTAGTAAAAAATAAAAAGTTTCAATGAAGTACTAGTAAATATTTTTTAAAACTAAACTGGTTGATATTTTCGAAACTAATCGATTCTTAATATTAAAAACAGCGAAAATCCTTTCTCAGATTTTCAGAGTAAAATTAAGAAAATAATTTTCAAGAATAAATCACAGACTTTTTTTGCCCGTAAATACTACATTATTTATTACTGCGCGTCTCTATTTCTTTCTCTCACACGTTCTTAATTTCACTATTCTCTACTCACTCTATTCGTTTTTCTATTCATCAGCTTGGAGAGATGAAAAAAAATCTGTTCTGATTACAAAAACCAGTTTTTTTTTGTTTTCTTAAGCGGTCAACAAATCAACAAACTACTTGTAATAATGATCATTTTGAGCAAATAGTGTGCTAGTTTTACGGTATCCATTTCTACCTCATCCTAAGACTTTGGTACAGAAGTATGGAACAGAAGATATTGACCAATCAATTCAGAAAACAAAAAATTAATTAATTTGTTGCATTGACAAAGCTTTTTTCTCTCTACTTGAAGACAAATCGAGTATTTGTGTTTCCTGAACAATTATCATTACATTAAAATTAGTTAAATCGGTAATCATATTGCAAAATTCCATTTTCTAGTACACTTGTACTGAAATTAAGACTGATATATAAATAAAAACTGAATTTAAAAGTTTAAAGTGCCTGATGAATTTAAAAGCGAGATTTATTTCTCTTTATTTTACTTTGAAAAACGCTTCACGTGACGGTTTCTCTGATTAAAAATCTGACAATTTCTCGCAAAGGGAAACCTCATAATATAAAAAAAGAGGGGCAGTGCCTGGATTTTGGCGGTAGTCTATAAATGGTTCTGTGCAAAAATGTGTCTACAAAGTACGTTTTACCTAAGCTAAGGTATAATTTTAAAAAATGAACTATTTCTGGAGTACTTAGTTGTTTAACAACAGCTATATATATATCAGCAAAGACAGAAAATAGCGTTTACAAAATTCACCTAAATATGGCATCTTCCTAAGTTTATTTCTTTTTCTAGAAGGCAATTATCTGTACATTGCACCGGAAAGTCAGATGATTTTTAAATTTATAAAATTTTATCCAATTTATCGAAACTTCAAATCAGCCTGACAAAATTTATTTGTAATTATTATAACTGCTGACCGCTCTATAAATATTATAATTAAAGCTATCGAGTAGTAGTCGATAATAAGTTTGATAATTATTAGCATTATTGATACACTTTATCATTATATTTACAACTGAACAACAATTCTTGTTTACTTTAGAGATTAAACTCGTTCGGAAGGTCTCAAGAAGAGAAAATGAACTCAAAACTCTCGTCGATTTTTTTCACTGTGAAAAAAAGAGATTTCAAAAATTTCCTTGAGAGAAGAAATCGACGAGAGCTTCTGTCTTGTAAAATGTACATTTACATGACTGTATACTCTGACACAAATTTTTAAAAACGTATTATTATGATTGGTAGGTGTGCTACATAAAGGATGTTTCAAAATCGAAGGAAGATCTCATCTCGGGATTACTCGAAAAAACAACAGTTGTGAAACGCAGAGCCTAAGAACTTACATCTTACTTTCCAAAATCGAAAAACCCTTCTATCACTCCTTATCCAAAAATATAATGACCTTGTTTTTCGACGATATTACCGTTCACAATTTTATCACAATTCTGGAGCGAATCCTACCCGTCAATCTTGATACATCCTACACATAAGTTATATATTTACAATTAAAACATACTTGAACAAAACTCACCACAAACAACTATTTGCAATTGTTCTAGAAAATCAAGATTAAATTTCAAAAATTCAGATTTTTTTAACAAATAATAATTCTCTCAAGCATGAAAGATTAAAAAATATTTTTAAGGGCATGTGAAACTTTTTAAAATTATGGTTTTCCAAAACCCAACTTTTCGTCCACAAAAATAAATATTTTGCCCTGAAACTTTGGAAAATGATAGAGAACATCAAAACGGACCGATATTGACTCATTTTATCATGTATAATGATAAAAAGTTTCGAATTGCTAAAATTCGATTGACCCTTCGAAAAAGTATCACATGCCCCTAATTTACCGAATTTTGTTAATAAAGAATATAGTGAATTTGGTTCAAGCACATTTTGAATATATTGAGGTGTAACTGTTGCTCAACGTGACCTCTGTCAAAAGTCTCAACACTTTGATATCAATTTTCAGTTCAAGTTCCAAGTTAGGCAGATTGACAATTAATTTTTAAAAAATATAAAGCGTATAAAGCCGAGCTCGAACTGAAATTTTAAAATGAAAAAGCGAATTAGATGAAGAATCTGACAGAGCATTTTTTTTGAGCATGCTTTGATTCCTTTTCCTTAAATTGGAAGGTTTATACAACCGAAAATAACATGCACATTTGGAAATATTCTTAAATCGAGAATGTCCAACTTGGAGAACAAGTTCATAATGAAAAGAATACTCGAGTGGGTGTCGAGAGTGAAGACAGAAGAGAATTTCAGGGCCTCCACCAATCAATAATTACAATAGACCCTTATTCTTTAATTCTGAAAAGAAGGAACTATCGGCAATGTATAAAATACATTGTACTCTTAACATATTGTATAGTATTAGACGCACAGTAAGATTGAAAGGAAATGTATGTGTTTTGCAGTGGATGTGACTTTGTTTTTTTTTTTTGACTCTTCATGAAGTTCTTATTCATCCTACATTTCCTCTCAACTGTATGTACCTTTGGGCAACAGAAATCTAATAAAAAAGAATTTAATGCATAAAGTTTTGGAAATTTTCAATTTACCTATAATCACGTAATATAACAATGTTATAATAAGCAAAAAAAACAACAATTATTTAAATTATGAAAGAACTTTTTTTTTTATAAATATACTCTTGTTTTAACACGATATTTTATATCGCGGAATACCAAAAAGTAAAACAGTTACAAAGTATCTAACTCTTAACGATAGGGAGAAAGGTAAGTCATGTCATAACTTCAAGTGCTAAGTCGTTGCCCAGAAACGCTAGAAATTCTGGTACCTCGCTGGCTTTAAACTTCGTATACAGGTTCCTGTACAGAACACTACTGCAATATAATTGCGATAGTGTTTACTAACTTTTGGGAGCCGAGTAAAATGGGAGATGGGAGCGTTGCTAATTAGAACGCTTGCGGGTTTCTTTGGTAGCGTTGCTTAGAAGCGACAGACGCAGAGGTTACTCTAAAAAAAAAATGGGCAGAACCCTATAGTTCAGGGGGCGACGAACATGCTCGCTTGGTAAGTTATCAAGATCGTAATCAACCCTCGCGAGACGATTGCACACTTGCGGGAATCATTTTGCGCGGTTGGATTTTTAGCAGTTGATTGTTTAACTAATTAGTAAGGAAAATAAAGAGTGTGGCTACTTTACAGTTCGCGCACCGTTACATGAAACGAGATCGTTTGTGCGTTGGAGACCCCATGTCCACGTCGTGAGAAGCAGGTCGCTTGTAATTCCGGGCAAATTCACTGCTGATAAAGGCAGAGAGCTCCGACTGCCGTCCCATTCGGCGACTCATCGGCGATCCTGCAATTAAAATGGAGGTTTGAAATTTTAAAGTGGAAAGTAATGGAAATATCGAGGTGGGTGTTTGCAAATCTTCATTATTTAAATTCCCTGACATATCCGTGACCAATTTTTTCTTTTTAATACCTAATCATTTTTCAGCCTCAAGGATCTGAACTTAAATTTTAAAATAGTAAAATATTTTAATTAAGATTTTAATTATTCTTTTTTAAGTAAGAAATACTATTAAACCTCTTCATTTTAAACTCCATGAAATTACTTCAAAATTTCTTAAAATTCCATAAAATTGTTTTCTTTCCAAGAAATCCTTTAAAAGCTCCTTCAATTTTTTCAAACCCCTGAAACCACTTTATATACCTTTAAAAAATTTGGATAACTCACAAAATCTCATACAATTTTTAATAATAATCTAACTCTTTGTAATAACTAACGAACGAAAACAAACTAAACTTTGGTTTCGTTCCAATTTGGATCCCGAAGTATTTTTACTACTACAAATTAATGCAGCTTTGCATTAAGTTGTATACATTAAATTAGAACTACTTAAAGCTCTAAGTTTCATATTTTCAAAAATTGGACTGCTTTCAAATAAAAACAGCTTCCTAATCAATTATCCAATTGTATAGTTTGAAACTCTAATTTTCTCAAATTTAATTTCATTTTTATTAAAATTTCAGGATAAATACATACCAGAAAGAGCGATTGCTTCTCTGAAAGTATGCAATTCAGGATCTGGATCACTTCCTGGTGCAGGAGTTGGCGAAACAACCATATTTACCGTCGGACTTTGAGAAGGAGGTGAACCACAAACCATCATTCGTGGTTTTGGCGAACTTCTGCAATAATATAGCAGCTATTAATATAATCTCTATTTTCACTGTCTGTGGTTTTATTATTATTTGCAATTAGAGTACATATTAATTTCGTATTTCGAAGCAACAAAGTGGTGGCATTAATACTATTTTAATTTGATAGTTTAAAGGTACTGTAAATTTACCTATGCGAGTGTGCCCTTGAGGGAGGTGTTTTCCCAGCAAGATATGCCAACAAGTCTTCCCTACGTATCATACGCCTTTTTTTCCTGGCCCAGTTCATTATTTCTTTGCTACGTTTTTGTTTCCCCATTTCAATGCCTAAGTCACCACATTTCTTCATACCTTCTACTGAATCTGAAAAGAATGAAGAACCAAATAAGTATTTAAATTAAAAACTATTAAGCAGGAAGAGATATTTTGGTTAAAAATGCAAATATTCTTTAATTACGTAAGAGTAGAAAAAATAGTCATTCGGTAAGTACTGAATTTCGTCAAGTTCATTAACCGAATGAGTCAATTGGAAAACGTAAACGCATTAAATGTTAATAATGCAATACCTAATCATCGTACAACTATTCAATGTTGCATAAGCTTTAGATAGTTTAAATATGAACTACAACTTGCAAAATTCTACAAGTAATAGACAATTCTTGAATCTATAGGGTTATGATAGTTTGTCTATGTTTTTGGGCAGAGGTCTCTCGTAAATTCTAAAGATGGGAAAACATGTGAGAACAAAGGAAGGAAAATCCTGACGATTTCCGACGCAACGAAATGTGTTTAAGGCAACAACAACAAAAACAAATTTGCTTTACCGAAAATCACTAATTCTCGCTGAAAATGATATTCATATATATAAATCTTTTTTTCTGTTTGGGGGGGGAAGGAAAAATACGTCGCATAAATGTACAAGGTGCCGAAAAGCTGAGAACAGCTGACTGGCCATCAAAGGTCAGCTGTTGGGTTGAAGGTACGTTAGAGGGATGTGAAGGTTTCACACAAAGGGTTAACAACCACGAAAGCACGACACAGGAGAAAGGACGAAGTTATAACCATAAGGTGGGGATGCAGATTGCATAGAGGCTAGCCTTGCAACATTGTTGACAGCGGACTAGCGAAGGTAACAACGCAGACACGCACCTTTGTACAACGCGGTAACCGTTCCTGCAGCAGTCTGAAAGGGCAGCCAAAGGGATGCTCCCTGGGTGCGATCTACAAAAAAACAAAAGAAATTTTGCGTTAGAAAATCGATAGACACAGGTTTCATTCACGAGCAATCGTGTCTCCTCACAAAATGGATGTCACTCAAAATGGCAACAGAGAAGCAAAGACGGTCAGACGTTGGGGCGTTGCATTTGGCAAAGGGCTAGACATAATCAACACATTATCGGAGGCACGATTGCTCAAAAAAAAAAAAATGACAAACGATGTCGAAACCTGCCTTTGTAAAGCTGGGCGATGGCTGACGCTGTCGAGTGAAATCCGGACCAGATTTGGTGCGTGTAGTGTTCCTTGCTGTTATAATGTTGCTGTTCGAAGTCGGGCTCGGCCTCGATGGAAGCAACGCATTGTTGTTCCCAATCATCCCAATCGTCGCTCATGATGGCTTCCTGTAAACGGAGTACTCGCGATGGCGAGAACAACTGAATTTCGACTTTACACTTTTGAACTTTTTATAAATGCACCAAGCACACGATCTAACCTCGCATCAATCGCGACCTGCAGAGTGCAATACAAGGTTCACACGCGAACATGAACATGAGCACAAGACAAGAAGAGCTATGCTACATTTGCTACAAACCACGACAACGGACAACGACGTATGTTCCATTTCCATCACACGACACAAGACACAAGTTCCAACTTCCATTCCATTCCATAATTCTTGAATTCCATTCCCGCATTCCCTTCTTCAACTCATGGCGGATTAGTTCTTTAAATGACATAAGGAGGTCGCTGGGCGGTAAGTGCGCATGCGCAGTACGATTCTAAATTTAAGTTTAGATTCGAATCATTCGAATTCAGTTTTATCCGTCTAAAATTATTCAAGACTTTATTGCAAATTTCAATCGGAATTGGTGTTTTTGAATAGACAACGATGAGTTTTAATAATTTTTATCGCGACAGGAGTAACGAGTTATCAAATATTTGAGACTTGTTTCGAAACAAGTATAACTGTACATAAACGTCTTATAAATTTAGAAAATGAAAGACGAAAAGGAAAAACAAATGTGTAAGCTTATTATGACAAACTTTATTACAATAAAGTATCTTGCATAAAAATACAATTCGACAGGCCCACATTAGATATATGCCTAAATATTATATATGTACATCTAAGTATGCATCTTAACATTATGTACAAGTTTTGCAATATTTATAAAATTGTAAGTACAAAAAAAGGAATGTTTGCTTTTCGTATTTTTACATTGAGAAGTATTAAAATATTTGTGATATGTATTTTTAAATTTTTATTGCACAAAATTTATCTACTTTGTAACTAATATTAATAATATCAAATTGAATTTGTCTAATGACCTTAAATAAAAATATATATTATACACAGAATGTTTGAATGTTCTCTCAAGTGTGTTTAACATTTGCCTTGCAATATTTACATTTTTCCTACTCCCGCGTTAGTCTTTACTCTCGTATAAACATTTCCGTCAATTTATTATAGTTATCTCTTAACCAGGACTTGCTATGAGAATCCATTTGAGCCACCCGCTGATTTTTCTGGTAAACATTGTTCTATCGACTTCCAAACTTCCGCTAACTGGAAGTAAAATATCTTTTCAAAATTTATTCTATACACAAAAATTATTATAGAGAAAAATAAATTGAATATACCTCAGAATGACCTCGAATCTGGACACTCACAAGACTCTGCAAAACTGTAGCAAGAATTTCAAAATGAGCGTGAACCAATTGTGTTTCCATGTGTAGACAATGTAGAGAAAACAAATTCCTCAACTCCACATTTGCTATTATCGATTCTTGAGCAACCATTTTATTTTCTAAATACTCAACAGTATCGGCCTACGGAAAGTGAATTCTTCCTTAATTAAAAAGAATTAAAATAATATTAAAGTAGATTAAAATAAATAAAATTTACATCAGTTCCCCGAATTACTCCCTGCATTTGTCGTTTTTTCAAAGCCAGCATTGTCGATAAAGCTCGCTGATGATCTGCACTGACTCCCCTTTCATGTCTTTCACATAAACTTCGATGAGCAACAAGAATATCCAGTAACAAATTCAAACGTTCACACACCATAGTTTCTTCTCTCACTGCTTGTTGCAAAGCTCTTGTTGAAAGTAGATTAATTTCCCTAAAAGTCAAAAGAAAGAAATGATTATTTTCTACAGGATTGATACTAGAATGATTATAATCGCCAAAAATGCTTCCATAACTCTTTCTTACTTTGAGATTGTGTGGAATCCTTTTTTCATATCCTCTAATATCGTCGAACCGCCCGTTAAACCTGCACTTGCATGAGATTCTAAAGAGGCTAAATTATTTAACTGAGTGCCCATTTCGACCATATCAACTGCATAAGCGTGAGATCTGATTGCCAAGCAGTCTGCTATATTCTTCAATCTTGAAATCCCTAAAAGTATCACTCGAATTTGATCCCTGCTATTCGCAAATTCTGTTAAGGTTTCTGCAGGCACGAGTTCCTTGGCTCTTGAGGACAATTCAGAGGTGGCAAATTCATCAGGCACTCTTCGAAAAACTTCTCGAATCTTGTGCTGAGTTTCCTCGCCGGTGTAGGTAAAAAAAAATTGAACAATTGGATCTTTATTGACAACTGGATGACGAGCAAGCAAAGTTAGAAATCTTAAGAGGGATCGTCTCCTTTCTTCCAGAAATTGAGAATCAGCTGGAAAATTAAAATTAATTCGGTAAAAATTAATAATGTTTCGTATTCTATAATATCTAATCAGTTTTAATTCTGTAAGTAATTTTTTTACAACTCACCACCGACAATTTTCTTTGGCGGTAATTTTGGGATCAACCTGTAGGGAAACCTAGTCAGAAGGAGTTCGTGGAGCGAAACAAAATCGTTGTATCTTCGATAGACGACAGAATTAAATCTCTTACTTGTTATTTGATACTCGACGTGTTTTAAAAAAATACCTTTCTTTTCTGGGACTAGGTTTACTTCTATTGTATCGATATTACAAATATCATTGTAGGTGAGATTCAGTTTCGAAGGATTGTATCCTCTGTGCAATCGTTGGGCCAAAAGGGTCACTTCTGATAAATCTCCCAGAGTTGGTATAGGTAATTCTGAAAATAAAAAATTGAATATTATTATTTTATGTTATTTATCAATTTATTTTAATAAAGTTATAGAGCCCGGTTAAATCATATTTTAAAGAACTTCCAAATTTAGATGATTTCTTTTACCAATAAATTAGAGTATTTACCTTGAGTTTCAAAATTCTCCAGGAGTTTGTCACTCGGATTTTTTCCTTGTTGCGCAAACCCGATTAAAGCCAACCCCTTGTAAAGTCCGCTTCGAGTCAAATACCCCGTTTTGCTGTCCACTAGTTCCCATATCTGAAAAAGAGAAAACCATTAATTGCCTGATTGAAAGTAAGGGTCTTTTTAATGAAACTAAATCATTTTTATATCCTACGTAAAGAGACTTGAAAGGGAAAGTTATCTAGTGAAAACTATTAAAATGATAAAGTTACATTCTGGGCACATTTCCGCCATTCGTCATAAATTATTATCGTTTCTTTTGCGAATTTAGAATTAATTCTTTCCTTTCGTGATCTAAAGCTGATTAAAGTCAACAATTCTCGATACTTTGATTACATCCCATAACCAGTTCGACACACAAGTGTGCGAGTCTCCCTAAGTAGGTTTTTAATACTCAGATAGAGTTTCTGCGTTTTCGGTCTTTTCAGTGACTTTAAAGGATCCGCTTTCATAGAATCACGTTTAAAATTTCGAAACGTTTTTAAGTCAGGTAGTAAGGCGTAAAATAAATGAATAATGAAATGATATTCAATAAAATTATCCTCGTTGTGACAAAGGAAATGAGAGGGAGATTCAGGGCTGCGATATATACATATATATCTCTATATATATAGCTCTACATATCTCATGTATGCAATAGCGTAAATGTAATGTGATGTGTCAAGCTCGAGAATTGCGTCTCTAATACGCGAATCTTTGGTTCAACTATTCTGCATTAAAATATAAGCGATTAAAATATTACCATTTTTTATTGTTTAGATTAATATGTATCTACTCTGAGATTAGTATATTTATAATGAATTACATACATATAAGATTTTTATAAAGAAAATAATCATTTCAAGTTTTTATCGATTGAATTCAAGTCAAAAATATCTTACTGGCTTATCATTGTTTATACAAAATGGAAAAAAGTTACATATCAATGAGATGACGTTCATACATTTTATTCATGCCATAATTTGTTATTTGCACATCACATGACATTGATCCTTCTTAGCCTTCATATAATTGTCTTTGAAAAAAGTATCTCTGAAAGATCAATTCAATTATCTCTATCTAATAAAATTCTTTCGGATTCATTAAATTAATCTGAGAGTTGAACACTATCTTTGGGAGGAAAAAATAATTTGATTCTAGCTCCAATGATGACATAAAAAATTGTTTCCGCTCGTTGAATCATTCCTCTCGTTACAATAATTATTTGCTCATCATCTTCATTAAGTCAAATGGAAAAATTACTCTGGGCAATGATTGGAAGATTAACTAAGGACAATTATAATCATTTTCAAACTTTTTCAATTACTAATAATGATCAAAAGTTTGTCATTCGACTTCAGCTTCATTTTCTTCTGCTTGCAGCTCGCCACACTTTGAGATTATAATTTCTTTTTATTTTATTGTAGTTTTACATCCGGGAAATTTCTTCTTTAAATTATTCGAGATGCCGAGCGCCTGGTACCGCACAAACACTCACAAAGTCTATGAGTGTGACATTTATATTGTCAACATCACTACAAGTGTACAAAGTATCAATGAACACGCAATTACGTCTCGTATGCTCCCTTATCACTATGCAATAACTATTATTAGTCCTAAAACGATGACTGACTTCCTAAACATAGCTGCTATCTACTTGATCGAATTTAGTAGATGATACAATAAACAAAGGAGAAAATAATGTTAAAAATTATTAATATATTAATTTCTTTACTCTCATTATTAATCAGTCTTGTCGTTATTAAAACAAGTTGACAGAAAATCCAATTATGAATAAATTCACACTTTTTTATTGCATGGACTAATAAATAAAGGAAATATAAAAGATATTCTCTGCAATTGTCATAATAAGCGATGGTCCTATCATTAGCGGGCGTTTCAATGATAAGAACTGGTCTGTCGATGACTTGTTTTGTAACAAGTTATTCATAAACTTTGATTACTCAGAAATTCCTCCAAATTTTCATATTTAGTTCCTCAGAACGTCTAGAAAACGGAATAATTTTTCGTCTTGAACTACTTTCAAAATTACGAAAGTGCAATGAACTTGGAAAAAAGATGAGTTTACTTTCCGAGCAAGGTGCAGTCAAAAGTGAAAGTTCAGAGTAGACATCAGGATGATTAGTAATGCTCGTCTACGAACCAAACAATGTTTTTCACAAAAGATCTTGTAAACATTCCAAGGTGAACGAACTTGTAACCAAGATATTTGAATGCAAAATTTTTTAAGATCCAAACATAGGCAGATAAAAGATGTTTTGTTCTTTATCAATTCAGTATCAATTCTCAACATTTTTAACAAAAAAAAATAAATAAAAAGCATGAAATATTTCGTCTATTTATGTCGAGAACAGAATTATCCGAGTGACTTCCATCTCAATTTGCGCTACAAGAGGCCTTGAATCGAAACCGGTTTAAACAGCAGAGAGACTAAAAAATTAAAATAAACTACAACGGCCTTAAAATTGCTCTGAAAAATAAATATACAGTATTGGCAGATAATTTTAAAATTTCTTCGGCCTTCAAACTTTAATCAAAATTAAACATCCTCTCGAAGAATTCCTTACCAATTTTTTGGGATTGAAATGCTTTTAATGCAGTTAACTATGTATTGATAATCCTTTTTGAATCAAGTTCACACGATTAGAAGAATATCCCCACTATTATTACGCAATTTCCCTATTACATAAAAAATCTGTGAGAAAGCATTGTGAAATGAAAGACATATAATGCTGGGAATATGACTAGGTGTCCTGGATTCCTTGAGACCGCTATTTTTCTTATCTACGTAGATTGTACATGTATAGGTAAAGCATCTCGCATGCTAACCAGGTGCCTGAATTACAGGTGCCGCTGTTACAAAGATACTGTAGGTTAAAACTGTACTTTTTTCCTCTACTACACGCAGTGTGGAATTGAGATAGTAGAAGTCTACGAACCTGACTAAGTATAGAGCTGCTCAGCTGAGACTTGACAAGTAGCGATTTAAAGACCTCTCTCTCCACATTTCCACTTGTAGGTGAACAGATCTTCTCGTAAACCTTTCGGTAAAATGCCGGTATCGAACCTGCAAAAGGATACATAAATCTCCTGATGAAACTGTATGTACATATATGAAATCAGATGAGTTAGTTAGTCAATTAGCTCTTCCGTTTGCGTGTTCTGATAACGTCGAAATGATGTAAATTATTTAAAATTAGAAAATGACACGAAACTGTTTTAAATTTTTGTATAGTTTCGAGAAAAATGAGATTATTTTGAAAATAAAAGCACAGAGAATGATAGACGTGTTTAATTTAAAATGTCGAAGGGATTAAAAAACTACAGGAGATAATTGAAAAATAAGAAGGGTCAAATGTCACGTTTGTCATTTCGAATATTCTGATAAAAATGCATATGTATTCTTATTATTTGATACCACATTATTAAACTCTGTGAGTAAATTTTTGCGACAACTGTTTCCTTATTCTTCATAAGCATTATTACACAATGCATAATATTTTCAACTGAATTCCTTCTTCCAAAACAATATACATTTCAATGACATCTTACAGATTAAAATTACATTCTGTATTATCTCAATATTTGAATAACATCTACCTTTCAAATTTTGCAGAAATTTTTAAAGCAAGTAGATTCAGATTATATTAAAATTAATAGAGTAAATAAACTCTTAACTTATACATAACATGAAGTACTCTAATAAAAAACAAACAGTAGAGAAAAGTCTTTATAGGTAATTTTTTATTTACCGGACGACAGATCGGTTGACGCCATATTGGATCACTTGTAGATCATCCGGAATCCTGAAGATCGCGAGGACACAAGTGGGTGTTAGGGATTAAATTTCCTTTTGACACTGACAGTCAATCTGTACACGTGGTCGTTTGATCGCACGTTTTTATCCAAGTTACCAACAAGTTTTGATAAACTGAGAACTGCAATTTTATCGAACATATGCCATATACCATTGCCGTATGGCGCAAGAACTGTTGAAGAACTGACAAAACCAGTTGTTTCTCGCGCCACACTACGACCTCTCGTGGTTTCTCTCTCGACTAAATTAATGTGAAAGTACACTGATTTAACTCTTTTCTGGAATAAACAATTCTTAATTGACCTTAGGAGAGGAATCTTAGTTTCTTAGAGGGGCTGTAAAATTCAGAAACAGCAACATCTCCAGGGATTTTTTGTCGCCCCTGGAATACTCATAAACTGAAAAAATGTATTCAAATTTTGAATTTTGGCATTCAAATTTGAACAGCTTCCTTCTTCCTGAAAGAATTTAAATCAATTTGTTTTGAAAGTTATAATACTTGAGAGCGGAAACTATGGCAAACCACAGCTATTAACTAGATCAATCTTCGGATTGTTGAACGCATATGATGATGAGTTCAAACGTTATATAGTAGTTCTAGCTGCAAAATAAAATAAAATATAAATTAAATTGTTTGAGACCTGAGAAAGATAAATTCAATTTTTTATTTTATCGTAGTTTATTAAACCTTTATTAAATCCCTCTAATTCAATTGTATTATATCAGCAAAAAATAAGACAAAAGAGGGCAGAGATTATAAAAATATCATCATTCTTCAGCTAATTCCCCTAAAGGATAAGGATTCGGTGGTGGTCTTTCAGTTTTGAATTTTGCGAGCTCCTTTTCAAGGCCCGTAGGTCGGTTTTCTAGTTGACGAAGTTTTTCAGCAATCTCTTGCTGTATTATTGGTCGATATTTCTTTCCCCGTCCCAAGGCTTCCATGTCGTTCAAAAATTCGAGTCTTTCCCGAATACCATCGATAACTGGAAAATAAAATTGCATTTCCTCTCATAAATATACTAATTTTTTATCGCAGAAAATATTTTTCATTTACTTACGTTCTTGGAATACTTCTTCGTCATTTGGTGCAGGTGGCTGAACCAAAGCCTTGGGCAAAGGTTTAGGTCCATGTGGAGTAGGGGGCATATCTTTTCCGAAAGCCATCATATTTGCTAAATGTCGTTTTTTTTTCTCCATATCAGCTGTAAAAAATTCCAATTTTAATTTTTAAAATTATAAATCTCTTTTTCTCATTTACAAAAATTTAAGAGCTACTTTATTTTGCAATCTATGTTTTAGTTCAGTCAATTTATAGAAAAATTCATACGTAAAGGAGACGTTCTTCTAAATTGTTCCCTTTCGTATGCACCATTGGCAATCATCATATCTTGAGAACGTTTCTTCCAAATGCTGGGATACATTATCTAAGGATTGAAAGTAATTTTAGCGAATTTTAATAATAATCAGTATTTTATTAGTTTAGAGTGAAATATTTTATAACTTCAATTTACTTCAGGTTCATTCGCTTTTTGCTTATGTGTTTTGGGAGTATGGGTCGGCAAAGGCTCTCCTCGGTCCACAGCATTTTGAATTGATTTTCTTTGAATCATACTGAGCTTTGACTCTTCCATTAATTCTAGAATTAAAATTTAAGCAATTAAAGTAGTTTGAAAAGAATAATTATGATATATATATACCTTTTATCAATTTCCTAGTTTCTTCACTATATTTTGCCCTTGGGGGATTGTGAAACGCACCGACCCCTATTTCCACCCTCTGCGTTTTTCGCTCCATATTTATAATGATCTTTAAATTAAAAAACACTAATGCAAGTGATTTGTCAATAAATAAATGCAGGTTAATAAACGAAATTCACAAAATTGCACGAAATTGGATCGAGAATTTATTTAATAAAGTAAAATGAAGTGAAAATAGGAGAGTTAAAACAAGTTTAATCAACTATCACGTTTCTATGACAACAACTATACGAGAAATTTTCAAATATGTATATTCGAAATTCTTTATTAATTTTGAAGCTCTGTATAATTTGTTTAAACTTTAACATTCGAGAACATTTAAGATTATGAATGAATATTTTCCTTGAAATATAAAAATGTTCATGATACGTGTTGTTTAATTTAATTACATAGATTAAATATTATCATTTATAAAATTACACGCCTAAAGGTAGGCAACATGGACAACACATCAGAAAGGATGGAAAAGTTTTTGCAAGCTTTTGCCGCTAGAGTTTTTGGAGTCGCTAGTATCGCATGCTTTAATTATTGCTTCAAAAAATAAAAAATTCCATGATATTTTTGTTTTTGTGAGTGATTTTTCGTTTATACAATAATTGTAATTGTAATTAGAATTGTGTTAGAACGTAAGTGACATTAAAAATGAATGAACCAAGCACATCTAAAGAAGATGCAACTAATCTTTGCAGAATGTAAGTATTTGTTTATGTTTCTACTCTAACCTTATCAATTTCAGAAATTTGCATTTATTCTATAACAGTAAAGTATTAGAACTTATTTTTATGTCAATGGTGAGTTCTTTAGAAATTGCGCAATTCCATACGAAAATCTTTAACATATCTATAGAGATTTCTTTATCATTTGTTATTTATAGTGTTATTTTACTTCCTAAAAAAAAGAACAAAAATGGACATATTCTTTGTTGGTGGGGGGAGAGGGTGGAATTTTAAGTGTATCACAAACGATAGGCATGGAATTTTAAGTCAAGTTTCTGTGCAATTTTCGTATTTTAGATGCAATGAAAATTTACGTCGATATACTTGTCCAAAATGTGGTATCAATTACTGTTCAATCAATTGCTACAAGTCAGAAAGACATCAAGATTGTTCAGAATCTTTTTATAAAAATTGGGTAGAGCTGGAAATGAAAGTCCAAGATTACGATCCAGAAAATAAAAAGAAGATGTTAGAAATTCTCGAGCGATTAAAATTGGAAGAAGAAGAACCCAGTATACTGGAAGACATTCTCAATGACAAAGATGAAGAAGATTCAGAGGAATTGGATTCAGATGATGAAGAAGAAGTTAGTATTTTACAATTTTAATGGATAAATCATCAATTCTTTTTAGAAAATTTAATTTTCTTTGAAGAAATGTCACTGAACAAATTTATTCTTTTTCCAGGGTCCATCTTTAGAAGAGCGAATTGCCAATATCGATTTGGACAATGCCGACGAACTGTGGTCAGTATTAACGGATGCTGAGAGACAAGAATTCGAAGCAATATTTGAAAGTTACGATGTAGATAACATATTGCCTCAATGGACACCCTGGTGGGAGCAAATTGTTGAGAAAAGATTGGTACGAGAAGTTGATGAGATTCCACAATATCAGAAACTGTGTCCTTCGTTAGTTGCACCACCTGAAATAAGTGGTCAAATGGTAATAATGATTATGAGTCATTCAACTTTTAATTCAATTTATTTGAAATATAAAAGTTAAATTTTTTCATCCAGAAAGCATCTCCGTGTGTGCAATTCAATCTAATGAATGTCATGTACTCCTATGCATACACTGCACTACATTTCTTTGGTGATCACTTGAATTCAGCTAAACTAGCTACACAAGTATTTCTCTACGTATGTGACAATATGAACGAAAAAAAAGTTTTCAACGATGCTGATGCTGCTTGTAACGCCGTCTTTAAACGTATTTTTGGGGTAAATATTTTTACATTTTATATACGTATGTAATTGTAAAATAATACGAAAGAAATGCTTTCAAATGTTTGATTTATTGATTTTACACTCCTATAACAATTTTTTTAATTCCAGGAATCAGATTTAACGGAAAGTGAAGAAAATAGGAGGATGTTGAGTATTAAGCAAGCCGGAGATCAAATATTGTGTGGCCCTGAGGAGGCAAACTGCTCATATTACGTTAAAGCGGTTTTATCTGATTTACACAGATTATTTTCTAAAACAAAAGCAGAATTGAATTCGAAGTCAGAATCTGCGAAGACACAATTTCCCAAAAAATTCCAAGAGCACAAGAACTTAAATAGAATAGATCTTTCGAAAAGAAGTATTCAACTGCACCTAAAAAAATTAGAATTCTATCTCTCCTGGACAAATCTTTATGGGCAAAACTTGTGTGGAAAAAAGTTGTTTTTGCAGGAATCGAATATGGAATCTATTTAATTTACAAATAGAGATTTTTTATAATCTTTTAATGAATGCAATGTTGTAAATAAATTCATGACATATTTTTTACATTATATAGACTGCATTCTAATTTATTTTTATTCTTAAGCTGACCTTTAGCTGATAAGCTTTTTTTGATATACAATTGAACTGGGAAGCAGATGTAAAACTAAGTTTTTCAAGCAAATCAGCCCGTGACTGGTTACGTTTTTATTATAGTCTCCGTTAGTATTTATAATATTTTTTTAATAGTTGAGTGGGATTGAGTGTGCGAGGTGTGGCTGAGCGCCTGAGTCATTCGTATTTTTGAAGGTGTTGGTGGAAAGCGATTTGTAAATTGTATGTACGTGGTCGTGGGTGGGTGGTGGTGGTAGGAGGGCGGGCGATCATATGCGAGTTTAGTTCGATCTTCGATAACGGATAAAGTACAAGGAAAAATGGCGGAGGACGAGAAGGTCTTCTTCTCGAAGGCTGTCCAACATTTGGCCAGATCTTTGGCAAGAATTACTCCTACGCCATGGGAAAAGGTAAGAAAATATTAATTTTGGCCACTTTATCTGTTAGTTATTGTGACTCAACAAGACATACTTTGTTAAGGAATGAAAATCACTGACGTTTCCCATAACACTTTTTAGGTTAGTTTGCACTTTGAACATGCATGCACGAGTAAACCCACGAGTTTCCATTTGTCATTCTATTTAAAACTGTGATATTTAATTGGATTATACACTATTTTTCCAATGAAATCTGAACAGTTGGAAAATGACAATTTAAATAAGGCCCTGCATATTGATTTATGCAATGAGTAAATCTTTCTTATAGATAAGAATAGCAATGTCAAATTTACAATATTAATCCTGTCAATATTACTGATAATTCCAGTTGTTGATATTACAACACTATAAATAGAATATTTATTTAGCTTTTTTTATTCAAGTTTTTATACTTGAGAAGTATTGCATTCGGATTTTCTATTGTAATTATTGGAATTCAGATTTGTTATCCTCTATTATCATTGTTTTTTCATTTGTTTTCGCAATAAACTAAAGATAATTGAATGAGACGCATTTTTTTCTGCAGAAAGTGTGAAAGCAATGCGTGAACTTTAAATTCCAGAAATAATTTATTTTAATATTTCACTGATTTATTGATTTTTAATTCGACTAGAACCCATTGTTTTTACATACTAAGTTTACGTTTACTTTATTAAAAGCACTTTTCCATTTTTGTTCACCTTATTGGACTCATAAAGATTTTTTATCCATGAGAGTTAAAGAAAAATATCATATGTATGCGAAAACAAAAGAAAAACCTAGTTGTTGAGACACGCACGGTAAAAACATTATTAAACTATTATTAGATAGTAAATTACCCGTTTTTCTATCCAATTAGACATTATAAGACTTCTATCAAATCATTACTTGCACAATACGCAATTAGACGGTTGTAAGTCCTCATACGACTTCTCAAAAGAATCTTAAAGTTAATTAAAAACAGTTTAGTCAAAAAACATTGATAAACGCAAATCAGTTTTGTTTATTTGAACGATTTGAACCATCTCAACTCTGCCCATTCAATTTATTTATTACCTCTTATTGAAAAATAACCCCAATTGTTTCAATTTAATTTCTAGGTCAATGCACTCTACAAACAATGTCCGCAAGAAAGTGCAGGCGTTTTTCGTCTAGATCAAAGAGGACAAGATGCGACAATTGCCCTCGGCATTTATTTTCTCGAATCAGGATTGCAGTATCGCGACCGAATTTTACCTTATCTATTACGACTTCTACGTGGTCTTCCTAAAGCCGTTTGGCTTGATGAAATTATTTATAATGCGACAGAACGAGTTCCAATAGCTGAACGCTTCAGCTTTTGCCTAAATACTTTGCTGAGCGATGTGGCTGCGAGATGTGAACCAGCTCGAGAAGAAATTATCGCAATACAAGTCGAGATATTAGCTGTTCTGACCAACCTCATACGAGGCAGCAATGATCAAAATAATAGTAGAGGACTACAAGCAAAAAGTGAGCAATAGAAGCAATATAGTTTTGAATTATAAAATCTTTGAAGTTCAGAAATTATAATTGATTTTTGTTTTAATTTTACAGTATCTTTATGCAAGAGTCTCGTCCCAATTCTAATTGGCTTAGCACGCTCGATGGGAAGATTCACATACCTTGACCCACCATTACTTTGCCGCCTATTCCCACGACCAGTACCACCCGTGGGTGCTTCGGTATCTGATAGGAACAACTTAGTAGACAAAAAACAACATTGCTTCTCCAATTTTCGACCGATTATACCGCGTTCACTAAGCGGTAATTTAAATCCTCATCTACTCGCTGACAGTGCCTCAGTTTCATTATCGATTAACGACTACGATAATTCAACGATTAAACGACCTTCATTGCAATCCTACTCTTCGGTGCCATACGATCCAAGCAATTACTTCTTTCAGAAGTATGGCTCCAGTTTTAATCAGTTTCCACAAGTACGACAAAGCGAAAGTCCCGATATAAAGTCTAGCTTACAATTCAGCGTTGTACATCTACAAAGTGTCCTGGCATTAGCTAAGAAACTCCTTACAAAAGACACTTTAGCGTTTCTTGATGAAGAGGCACAAATGGTAGTTATATTCGTTTTTTTTATAAATTATTAGTTTATATAGTTTATAAATACTTGAATTAGTAGAGATGTAATTGATAATTATTGATTTTGCATTGCAGGTATATATCTCTGGAATAGTTCAAGTTTTTCCATATAAATCATTTAGTGAAACAATGAATTTAGTTATGGTAGCCCTTCTCCGTGAACTACTGCAAGGTCAAAGGGATTTGCCGATTCCATTTACGCGAGATGTACAAGAATTCATGAAGGGTTTGTTTCTCTCTGGACAAACAGAACTTCAATCACGACAACAACATGATGTAAGCGAACGTGAGGATATCGATACGGATTGCAAAACAGTCAATAGATTTAAAATGAACGTAATGGCTAATTCGGCCTGTGTGGATATTCTAGTCTGGGCTATTGGAGATGAAACTGGTAAGCCCTTCTATTTATTCTTCCGAATCACCTTGTTCTTTATAATAAAGGATCTTTATTATTAGGAGTTTCTTAGGTCATCTCTTATTTCCTGACGGTAGTATATATTTTTTAATCACACTTCTTCTCTGCTAGTATGCCTAGATTGATCTAAATTTGCCTGATATATACATTGATAAGATCGAATAGAGAATATATGAGTAGATAATTGTAGATAAAAATGCAGAGGTGTTTTTACAGCGAGGGAGGAGTACGATTTGCCCGCGCTCTATGCTGACATCAGGTCTATGCTGATTGGCAAGGGTATCTCGAGTTATCCCTGTGTTCGGTTTCATTAGATCCTCTGCTATATTCTATCCACAATCATAATCGAAGCTAAAACTAACAAAGAATAAACAAAAACCCACCGGAAAAAGCGCAATAACTAAATTTCAAAAGCTATTCCCTCTGAAGACAAACCGTTTTTCGCGTATTCGCCATTTTATTGTGTGTTATTTAAGCTTTGTTTCAGAGAAACACGCTGCACATTTCATAAATTATTCTGAATTAGAATAGACGTGTGTCTACTTTTAAAAAAAAGAATTTGTTTTACTTAATTAATTTAGTAATAAAGTTTACTAATATTCTTTAATTTAATTTCAATTACTTCTAAGTCCGATTTTATTTTATATTAATCCTAAATTCTTATTTATTCGTAGGAGCTGATAGTCTTTGCAGTCGTCTCACAGAGAAAATTTATTCAAATTATAGTCACAAGTTAGTTCTTGCACATATGCCGTTGCTGATGGTGTGTCTCGACGGTTTGGGGAAACTTGCTCAGAAGTTTCCCAATATTGCAAGCACCTCGATTTACAATTTGCGGGATTTTCTTGTGACCCCTTCACCAATTCTTCTCAAACTTCATCGACAATGTAGCGAACAATTATCCAAGAATCAGTTTAAAGTAACGGGTAAGTAGTATTTTTATTAACTTCATAGAGTGGTTTCAGTAAGATAAATATTTCGTTTATTACTTTATTATTTCTTAGTGCAAGATAAGGAGGTACGAGAAAATGATACTAAACAAAAGTCTTTAACGGAAGTGGCCTTTGAAACATTAAGGGACTCAGCCATCAGAAATCTATGTGTTGCTCTGGAAGCTGCCCATTCTGTAGATCCAGATTGCGTGCCAGCTTTAGTCGCAAGTGTGTCAAACAGACTTTTCACTGCTGAAAAGAGCAACAGGTATTTTACTCTATATTTATAAAGTGAGGGGAATGTAT
>CAJFCP010000133.1:1146885-1299672 GCA_904066005.1 Synergus itoensis | reverse complement strand
TGTTCTATTTTGACCTTATTGACCATAAAGATTTAAAAATATTAACTATGTATAATTAAAAATGACTTTATCTGTTCTATTTTGACCTTATTGACCATAAAGATTTAAAAATATTAACTATGTATAATTAAAAATGACTTTATCCTCTCCTCAGTGAAAATGATGAACGGCTAACAAATGAGCTAATCTCTACGAACATCGTAATTATGTTAGGACACGTAGCAGTTGGTCTGAAAGATAAGCCAAAGACTACACGAACAATATTACAATTCTTTCAACAGCGCTTTTGTCGAAAACAGAGTGTGCTAGACGCTCTTATTGTCAATCAGCTGGGTTGTATGCTTATTGCCAAATGTGGAACGGGAGAAGGAAGCGACAGAGAATCAGTCTCTCAGGTTTCTTCACAATCTCATTAAAAATTTCGAATCGAATTATTTTTACTTAAAATATTTTTTCTTGATGTAATTTCTTTACGTTTTAGGTTTACGAGGAAATTATGCGAATGTTTTGGATGCCACTTGTGCCAACAGATGACCGCCAAAAATATTTGCACGTCTCCTCTGCAGTTACTAATGCCCTCGCTAATATAGCTGCGAACATGCAGGGAGAATCTGAATTAGATGACTTACTCCTTCGTCTTTTGGAACTTTTCGTACAATTGGGTCTTGAACCCAAAAGAGCCAGCGATAAATCCTCGAATAATGTAACAACCTCATCGGTAAATGAAAAGAGTAATTAAAAGATCAGATAAAGCTTCTGAGGCTTATGTTGATGAAAATATTCATTATATTTTAATTAATTTCTTTACAGAAAACATCGACTAGTGCAGGCGGTATGGGTGTTCTAATACCAGTAATCGCAATTTTAGTTCGTCGTTTACCTCCTATCAGGAGTCCTCGTCCTCGAATGTTAAAGATTTTCAAGGATTTCTGGTTGTACTGCGTCGTGATGGGATTTGTATCAGATTCCTCAAGACAAATATGGCCTTCTGATTGGTATGAAGGAATTAAGGAAATCGCTGTAAAATCTCCCTACCTAGTATTTCAAATCAGTTCGCGGGTTGAGATGCGTGAACTTCAGTTTACTTCGGTTGTCAGAAATGATAGTGTTTCACAGAACGAACTCCAGGAATTACGGAGTCAGATACTCAAGATGAGCAGCAGGTTAGATTATTAATTCGACTAGTTTTATGTATAATAATATGGTAAATGTTTGAGAAAAATTGGATGTAATATTTTTTTACAGATGGAGTGAACTTATACGATCGAGTGACGTTTCACGATCAACTGACGTTACACCCTACATTGCCAAATTACAATTTGCTCAGTGTACGTACTTATTATCCGTTTACTGGCTAGAAACGCTGAGAGTGGAAAATAGTCCTGAACCAAGTTTACAACCGATTATGGAATATCTCAGTGATACAGCCTTACTGAAAGACAAAAGTGGTATGTGGCAGTGTATTTGCAGCGTAGGCAATGCTGTTTTTACCAAATTTAAAGATGTAATGCAGCGAAAATCAAAAGATGAGAAACGCGAACAGCAATTGGAGAATCATGCTAAATTTCTTTTGGTCTATTTTAATCATATTCATAAACAAATTAGAAAAGTCGCTGATATGTACCTAAGTGCTTTGGTGGATGCATTCCCGCATCTTCTTTGGAATTGTAAGGTCCTGTGGACTATGTTGGATATTTTACTGGTATGAATCCATTGGGAGTAATTACATAACTGAGACTACTTCAATATTTAGATCTTATTCGAATTATTGCTTTCAGGTCTTATCTTATTCTCTTTATCTTGATCCCAATGAGGAAACACCAGAGTTGCAAATACCTGGAACACCTTATACAATTCAGTTGATGGAAACTGTCGATGCAAGAGAAGTATGGTCTTTACAAAATTAAAATCAATCCTCCTAGAAATAAAGTCTGGATCGAATGTTTTTAAGTGTTAGATAGTAATTATTCCAATTATTTATAGATTATAGTGAAGGATTTTACTGCAAGGTGTAAAGAAATTGTTCAAGAAGCAATGAAATGGGCGCCTCAAGCAACCCGTTCGCATTTACAAGAGTATATTAATCGTATTCCTTCCGAATATGCAGTGGCCGCTGACTCCATTCTTGAATTTGTGGACCTGGCACTTCCCTCTACAAATTCTGTAACTGTAAGATAATTTGGGTTTTAAAGTAGCGGACGTATTACCAAAAAATATTAATTATTGTACATAATTACATTGACTTCTAAATCCAAAAAACTTTAGTCGAAAGACTCGAAATCTTCTTTCATATTGCTCAAAATCTATGGGGGCATTTTATAATTTTAGTAATGTGTCAACTACCTTAGTTTTATTATTTTATCATAGAATCATATTGAAATTAATTTCTGTGATTCTAAGATATGCCTATCCAGACAGAGCAAAGTTGATACTTTTTTCTAATGTCGCTCTCACTCAGTAACGTGACATGATGTGGCACTTGTGCAACAGCTCTAGTAGAAGAAAGCATATCCTTGAGAAAAAAGATGATTTTGCCCAATCTGGATAGGCCTATTCTGAAGCATCTACTTAATTTGCAGACTAATACCATCGATAAGCGATCTCGAGGGAAGGGTGCAAATTCCTGGCTTATTTCGATGATGTCGACGCGTTCCCGGTTCGCCGGGGAAGTGGCAGGAATGCTTAATCTTGCTCGCGGTGAATCTCCATCTTCAGAAAATATAAATGAAGTTAGTCAAAATGCAGTGGCCAGTCGACTAATTGATGCTGTTCAAAAAGCTTGTCACGAACGAAATGATAAACAACACCATGGTGCTCTTTGGCGAGCAACTGCTCTTCTGATTTCTGTTCCAGGTTTGTATTTTTTAAATATTTACTTGATTTAAAATTAGAGTGGCAAGAAATTTCAAGTAATTAAAAAATGTTCATGAATATACTAATTTCCTGTATTTTGTTCTTTTTTTTAGGAACACACAGGCCTTTGTTACATACAGTTGCCTGGTCGCAGGTCGAGCTTTTCACAGATACCGCCATGTCCACAGCAATTGATTGCTGGCAATGGATTTTTACGACGCGTCCAGATTTGAAGCTTTGTTTCCTACAGGAAATGCTTTCAGCATGGCAGTATACTGTAGATAAAAAAATGGGTCTCTTTTCACGAGAAGAAGAAGAGGTAAGCCCTCTAGCAGTCTATGAGGGATGTAAGCTGGGACCCAATCCACCTGACGTGAAACCACATGAAATCTGGGTCACTTTTATATTAGAACTTATAGAAACGGCCAAGTACTGCTGCCAGGAAACTGTGGAAATGATCGCGATGTTATTGCATCATTCATTGCCGATGACGGTCGGTGCTAAGAGACATGAGGCTCATTTAAATCGTCACGTCGCAGCTGTGGGAGTACGATTTAAGCTCCTCTCCTGTGGGTTGATATTACTTCAAGGTGACACTCTCGCAAAGTCCTTAAGTAAAAACGTTCTACGTGAATGTGTTTACTGCAATTGTTTGGATTACTTCTGTCGTGAGCGTCAGAGTCCTACTCAGGAGTCGGACCAACTTTTAGAGGATATCTCAACACTCCGACGCTTTTGGCAGGTAATACATTTTTTTTCTCTACTCTGGAAGTACAAATTTTTGTGATGAATCGTTGCATAAATGCTGGGAAGTTGAATAAATAAATAAAGTTGTTTTCCCTTCAAACAGGTGATAAAAAGCGATAAAAAGTATTTAAAGATGACAAACGGCGATGGAGAGTATGAAATCATCAGACCGCACATGAGTACATCTCCCAATTATTGTAACGCAAGTGAAATAATCAATTCTCCAACGCTGAGCGGTTCTGATGTAGGAAAAACTGCAGCTTCGGGATGGATAAACACAATGCCGCTTTCTGCGAGCAGTAATACTCTCAGTAAACGCAGCAATCGCAGTAAGCGTATTGCTACGGGAAATGAAATTTTCATAAAGGATTATATCAAGAAACGAAATCTCATCCTAGAACTTCTAGCTGTAGAAATTGAATTACTATTGGTTTGTAGATTTTATTTTTTTTGTATTACAGAGTCAATGTAAGTCAAACAGTTTTAAAGAACTATGTTCATAATTTTTTCTGTACAGGTTTGGCGAAATCCAGGAGATAGGCCAGATCTAGCAGTGCGAGGAGAGCAAAGTATCGCGGAATGGCGTTTGAAGACAATTGGCAATTGGCGAGATTATACTCGACTCGCTTGGGACATTAGTCCTGTCTTAGCAGTTTTTCTACCAGTACGTGTGAAATATTCAGACACTATTGTCAAGGAGGTTTGTCGACTTGTCCGGTCTCGACCTGATAGTGTGATGCATGTTCCAGAAGCTTTGCAATATCTTGTTACTACAGATCTTTTATTAAATGATGCTCCTGAGGTTTGTTAACTTAAACATTTTTGATGATATTTAATCGATTTTGTATTAATCAGGTTTTTATAATATTTGACAAATATATTTACAGTTAAACTACATGTTATCTTGGGCGAAGGTGTCACCAATTCAAGCATTGGCTTACTTTTCGAGACAATTTCCTCATCATCCGCTTTCAGCGCAATATGCAGTTAATGTTCTGAATAGCTATCCAGCGGATGCTGTTTTGTTTTACATCCCTCAACTCGTTCAGGCATTGAGACATGACTCCATGGGCTACGTAACTGAATTTATTAAGACGATTTCCAAACGATCGCAGGTACCAGTTCAATTTTGATTATTCACTTATACTTTGATTAAATAAAATTCAAGCTTATTGTAGAAAAAATATTATATTTCAGGTTGTAGCGCATCAGTTAATCTGGAATATGTACACGAACATGTATATGGATGAAGATAAACAAATCAAAGATCCCGTCCTTTACGATACATTAGATTCACTGGTGAAGAGTCTTCTCGGGGCACTCTCAGGACCAGCAAAACAATTTTACGAAAGGGAATTCGATTTCTTTGAGAAAATAACGGGCATTTCAGGAGAGATCAGGCCTTACCCGAAAGGCATTGAGCGAAAACAAGCGTGTCTTCGATGTTTGAGAGAAATTAAGGTTCAGCCAGGGTGTTATCTGCCTTCAAATCCTGAAGCGATGGTTATAGATATCGATTATAATAGTGGAACACCTATGCAGAGGTATGATTCTAAAAAATTTATAAGTATAATGAATTAAGGATTCAACTCAATTAATAATGTAAAAAATTATTAATTTAAGTGCTGCTAAGGCACCTTTCCTTGCACGTTTTAAAGTACAACGGTACGGAATCAACGAATTGGAAAACACCGCGATGGCGGTCTCTTCGAACACAAAAGTTGAAACAAAAAGTTCAGGAATTGAAACATGGCAAGCTGCAATCTTTAAGGTTGGAGACGATGTTAGACAGGATATGTTGGCCCTTCAGGTCATTAGCATTTTCAAAAATATATTTCAAAAAGTGGGACTCGGCTTATTCTTGTATCCATATAGAGTTGTAGCCACCGCTCCAGGTGTAAGTTATTTTCCAAAATTTTCATATTCATCTGTTTTCACTTGAAATTATATATCAATTCTTTTGTAAATAGTGTGGCGTGATAGAATGCGTTCCAAATGCTGAATCGAGGGACCAACTAGGTCGAAGACAAGACGGTGGATTGTACGAATACTTCATAACTAAATATGGAGATGAAACGACGAAAGAATTTCAAAATGTGCGACGCAATTTCATTAAGTCGATGGCCGCTTACAGCGTCATTACTTATCTTCTTCAGATCAAAGATCGTCACAACGGAAACATAATGATTGACAACGAGGGCCACATTATTCACATCGACTTTGGTTTCATGTTTGAGAGTTCACCAGGTGGTAATTTAGGTTTCGAACCTGATATCAAACTTACGGATGAAATGGTGTTGGTTATGGGTGGAAAAATGGAGGCTCCACCCTTTCGATGGTTCATGGAACTTTGCGTACAAGCTTTTCTAGCTGTGAGGTATGTTCGATTTCAAGTTTATTTATGTTTAGATTTCCCGGTCGAGTAGCCAAATAATATTTAAACCTTATATTTGCAGGCCTTATCAGGAAGCTATAATATCTCTAGTCTCGTTGATGTTGGACACTGGATTACCTTGCTTCCGAGGTCAAACAATAAAATTACTGCGAACTCGATTCGCGCCTACGGCTACAGATCGCGAAGCTGCGACCTTTATGCTCAACATCATTCGAAACAGTTACGTCAATTTCCGTACTAAAGCTTATGACATGATACAGTATTACCAAAATCAAATTCCATATTGAACTGTATTTAAAAACGGAAGAATCCTTCCTTTTCAAATATTTTTCTCAATTCAATCGACCCAGAGGCTAAACAGTCGATGTTCAAGAGTCACGCGTACCTCAATTATTGTCAAGTTCATGGCATTGTTAGACTGCGCAATATCAGTGCTGTAAATTGTAAAAATACTTAATAACGTTATAATAATACTTGAGGAATTACAAGGAAGTTAGTTACACTTCATGTATGTATGTATTTATGTATTTATGTATGTATGTATGCAATAATGTACAATAATTTTTAAGGATTCATGTGAAACTCTAAAGTCGTATATAGTCAGATTCGAGTACACAATCACATTCCTTCACTTAATTATTAATTTACGCATTGTTAACGGTTATAGATTAAATTTTAAAAATCTCTCGTTTAATACTTTGTCATTATTTCATTCACATGCAAGACTTCTCACTATTCATCGACAATCGAATCATTTTGGAATATTTTTGTTCTTGTGTAATAATTTAGTTAGTGACATCAAAAAGTTTACTTTATTATATTTACAGTCATCAATGAACAAGAGAACTTTGTTCTTATCTATTTATAAGATTGCATTACTATTCTTAATGACATTTCTTTCAGTTTTCAAAACTAATCCCACTTGTGAGTCGTTCCTGGAGTAAGAGCTTTAGGTTTATCAGTTTCTTTCCTGAAAAGAATTAACGTATTAGTTCTGAATCTTTTTTCTGAGTATGGTATAGATTTCTTCAGTTGAGATTAATAAATTTGAGTGTGGTTAAATACCCTTCTGAAATTAGGTTCGTAGAAGCAGAAGTAACTACATCAGGCGGTTTTACTTCACGTCTTGCATCTCGTGTGTAGTAATATATTTTTGTAAGTCTATGGTATGGCCCTCCCGGAACATCTGGTGGTGGCTGATCACGCCTTGCAACTAGATCGGCAAATCTCAATGCATTTTTGTGTTTCCTCTGCAAAGAAAGCAATTTTATTTGGAAATATTAGACAGATTTTTTAGTTTCACAGGTTTTACAGACAATATAATACATGAAGTATTTTGATCAAGATTGAAATTAAAACAAGCAGGATTGGAGTACATAAAATTATATGTAAAGTATTTTATATTTTTACTCGGATCGATGTTAAATTTGTAGTCGTCCACGTTTTTAAAACAAATAAATATTACATTCTTCAAATAATGTAGTCGATTGAACGTTTAAAAAAGATTTACATTCAAGATAGAAAGAAACATTATAAATAAAATTGATTTAAATTTGAAGAGGTTTAACCTTTTTTTCAAAACTAAAAAAGATTTCTAAATTCAAACAATGGTGATACATATACATTTGTATTCTATAACTTTTCCCTTTGCTCAAAAATTTATTTTTGCATATTAAATTTGAAGACGTCCATTGATCATTAGAAAAGGAACATCAGTAACAAATTAATTTTAATACAATACACGTTGAATGAAGTAGTAACAGAGAAATAAAAAAATACAAAATATGTTACATAAGTTAATTTATTTACGTATAGATTTGTAACAAATTATATGGCGAATAAAGAAAATTACTCACTCCTCGAAGGAATGCTCGAAATGTTTCTATTGCTGGAGTAACTGTCCGATGCTCTATACCACGAGGCATTATTATTTAAACAAAAAGCAGTGAATACAATAAACTAAAATTTCTGGTTGTCAAATTTGATTCAATCTGAAGTTTACTGCAGTTTATTGTTGCCAATTTCAGTGTTGCCAATCACAGAGATAGGCAATCCTGGCAATCTCAGTGTTGCTGTTGCACCAAAGATTGGTTGCACAAAATTGTGCGTACTGACAGACTGAGTATGTAATTTTATCCGTATGCATTATCAAAGATATTCCATAATAAGTGGTTTTATATCTTATTTTAAATACGAATATTATATGTACTTAAAACACCTCCTCCACTCCCTAACAATTTGAGTTTTGTATGGCTCTCGCACCTCACTTCAGACAAATGTGTCAAAAACAGCGACAGTGATTGATATCAAAGATATTTGATATATGTATGTGTCTCTATGCGTGTGAATAGCAGTTGTCATTTCTGTTTGTGTGAAAAGCTTGTGGCTTATGCCTTATGACGCTTATGTGTGTTTTTGTGCTGTGGCGAGAGTGTTTGTGATATTAGTGAACACTAATTATTTGAAAGAAACTTCAATTTTGGCATTAAGCTCTACTTAATATACGTTTCTTGAAGTAATTATACTACCAAAACTCTTTTTACAATTTCTGGCGTGTAATAAAGGTAAGGCGGAGTAATTTTCATCGAGTTAAAGTCAATAGTGTCTACAATTTTTAGGTTATGTCGCTCTAATTTACTGTTTATATTATAGAAGCTTCACTTTTTCAAAACATTTGCTATTGCTTCATAGCTCCATAAACACTTCGAGCATTATAATTTTTTTGTTGATTAGTGATAAATATGTATATCCTGACGTAAAAATCCTGACAGCTGGATTTCAGATAGTGATTCACTAGATGATTGTAATAAGCGTTATAATAAGATAACTTATTATTTCTTTATTCTGCAAATAGGCACATATAACATTTTTGTATTTTCATTTCTTAATAATTTTAATTAATTCTGAGTGTAATAGGTATAATTGAAAGTTGAATATATTTTGTGACCTCGATTGATATGTCTTTTTTTATCAATGATAATTACTTGCTCTAGAAGAGAGCATTATGTCGCTTTTCAGAAATCACTTGTTTTTTTATATTTTGCATGATTTTAAATTAATCATGGATATGCGCAGATCATAAATTTAAATTTAAATTTTTATAACACAAAATAAGTTTAAGATTCATTTGTAAAAAATGGGATATTTTTAAAAAACGATTTTTGTGATTTAAAGTAAATATTTATAAACAAAAAAAATTAATTTAATCGTTTTGCTTCAATACTTATCTCGAAAAATATTGCTTTGAATAAAGTTTCAAAGAAAAATTGTAGTTTTCAGAAAACGAACTTTTTATCTTATGTTTCACTTAAAAATATTGATTTTCGGTAAAATAGTGAAAAACAAATAAAAAAAAGTCTGAATAATCATATGGTCAAAGATAAATGACATTTGTACAGATGCCAACATAAGATGAAACTGCAAAATCATTGTAGTTATTATTAGACTGTAAAATAAATGAAAAAAATAAGTGAAAAAGCTTTAATTCGTCTATAAATATCAATTTTTCTTTCAAAGGCGAACCCCGTATGATTTAATCTTCTTTGTGTATCTGATGAAACGTGAAAGTTATAAAACATAAATTAGCAAATTTTAATCGATAAATAATTTACGTTGTTTATATTACAATTTGGGTTTAAGCCAAAACGGAAGATAAAACTGTGTAGGGGGCCAAGACTAAAACAGTAGAGATTCCGAAGTTTAGTTTTACAGTTGTTCACTGCTTTTCAAGAAATATTTTATGTTCCTTTATATAGTTGAAATTTTAAAAAATGTTCACAAGATCAAGATCAATCGGAACACAAGTAACAGCACGTAAAAACGTTTTTTGTCAGAGGTACTTCATATGTTATATCGGCTTCATATTGAAACTGTATTTATATTCACTCTTCAATTTTTCTACGATTCATGTCTTTATTTTTTTAAATCAAGATGAAGATTGGAACAAAATAATGTTTGTTATAGATTTATAAATACGAAGTTAATTTGAAGTTTGAGAGTGTAAATATCTTTGCTTTCATATCTTATGACTGATATTCAATATTAATAATAATTTTAACCTTCTTTTCAGGTGCAAGAAAAAAATGAAGGTCAAACGGAGTAAATCCTTGTCGCCTGAGCCATCCAGCAGTGAAAATTCAAAGCGTGCAAAAATAGAAGATGATTCAAAAGATGGAGTTGCTACTCAACTAAACTTGTTGAATTTCTCTGATGATGTTTTGCTCATGATTATAAAATACCTCGATTCTTTTGATTTGATGAGTCTAAGCAAGTAAGATTTTAAAATAGTGTTTTCTTTTATTTTTTAAAAATAATTTTAAAAACATTTAACATCTGTAAATTACTTTAAAATTGTATTCACAGATGTTGCAAACGTCTAGATCAAGTCACGCGAGACAGAACTTTATGGAATGTTATGGATTATCGTGAAAGAACAATGACAGTAGCGGAATTAAAAAAGTACGTGAAATTCTTTCAACCTTCAGTCAAAACTTTTGCTATACGTGGAAAGGCAGAATCAAATAATTTTTCAGAATTTAGCAAGAATTTCCTTAAAATAATTAGGGAAACTTGCACGCAACTAAAGGAATTAGTAATAGAAGAGTTTTACATCAACGGGACAGAAGTAAGAAATATGGAAATAATAATGTATTTAAAACTTTCGAGACTTTCTTCAAGAAAATTAACAATTATCAATTTTTTCAGATAAAAATAACCGACTTTCCTTCGAGTCTGGAAAAATTTTCCTTGAAAGGGTGCGATATCTTTACTATGGAACAGAAAAAATCATACTTTTTTCAAGTGCACGAACACATGCCTAATCTCACGGTAAAAGCATTTTAATAATTCGAATAATTTGATATTGATATTTACCTTTGGTATTGGATTTTTAAAAATTTTTATTATGAATTACTCGTTTCTAGTGTTTGATATTAAGCAACTGTACATGGTTTTCCTCGCATTCACTGATGGTCATTAGTAAGTTACCAAAGCTCAAGGAACTCAGACTGGATTCGTGCCACAGTCTCGGTGAATGTCTTGCCTATGCTAGTCTTGCGACGAGATACGGTTACAAATCATTAGAAGTATGTTTTTACTGATTCATAATATTGGTTCAAATATTTTTTACAAGAAACTTACAAGAAATTTTTTTAAACAGATATTAGATTTACGAAACACAGTGATTGGAGATGCTGAAATTTCCTGCTTTACTAGCACTGTAACTTTAACGCACCTGTATTTGGAATGTCCTCCTACATTAAGAATTTCTGAAGTAAATAATTTTCAAGCTCAAAGGGCAGAAGTCAATCACCGAGAAGTGGAGAGGCCAGTAATGAGAATTTTGGATCAGGTACCTCAGGTTCAGGTTAGTCGTTAATTCGAAATTTCGACTTACCTAAAACTGCCTATATTTTAAACCATATGTTTTGCAGGTCGTGCGAGCAGAAGATTTTGATTTTCAAGACATGGAGCGATACTTAGTTACGGATAGAACTATTTGTACTTTAGGTAGTCATGTTTGTGAACGTAGAATCGTAGATAACAGTCGAGGAGGCATAATTCGCATTGAAGAAGACAGTCGAATTTGCAATAATCCTAATCTGAAGACGTTAGTAGTCAGGTAATACAATTTTTTATTTATTTTCTAAACGTAGGTACTTGAAAAAAGTAAATATTAAAATTTCTAAATGATAAAAAATAAATAATAATAATAAAATTTGTTTCAGACATTATCCTCAAGTCACGGATCAGAGTCTTCATCATCTAGCAGTTAGTAGATTGAATCTCGAATTTCTGGACGTGACAGGAACGGCTGTGACACGGGATGGAGTGCAACTCTTCAGATTGCAGAAACCCGAAGTAAAAATCATTTCATCGTTTGATGATTTATAATTCGGTAATACTCAATTTAACAAAGTCATTCCACTTGAGAAGATAAATACAAATATACGAAGCTAGCAGTGAAGAAATATATTTCCAATAATTACTTTATCTCGAATGAGATACTTATCATCGTGCAATATTATAATTGGAAATATTTTTCTTTGCGATAAGCGAAATAATTTCTCAAATGTTGCTATATTTTAATTCATAGAAAAATTATCTCACGAAATGATCAGTTTACGGTAGACTCGTTAAGACTGTACAACATGAATTATTTGCAAAATATATTTGCACACTGTATATATGTTAAAAAAGGAAATTTGAATTGGCGTGATCGCAGTAACATTAATCTTACTTGATATAGCCCAATTATCTTGATTAAAATTCTGAAGTTTACTTATCTAGTAAGCAGAATACGAGGGTATTATTCACTCTCTAAATATATGTCTTGCGACTTAATATAATTATATAAATTGCTATGACTTAAGCTCTTATTACAATTTTCATTAACTTTATATAACTTATTAGTCGGTGTTTTGACTTCCTCATATAAAAAAGAGTTTCCTTATTTTAGATGAATTCAAATTTTTCATATAAATCTAAAACAATATAAATTTTTCAAATCAAGAAGTAGGAAGCAATTATATTTTACTTATTTATTTTGAAGGAACAATGGAAACTGTTTACAAGTGTACTGTAGGCACGCATAATATAGTGATATTAGTAATGATTGAGTAACACCGACCTACGGTAAATTCATATGCTTTTAAACTAAAAGTTTCGATAAATTCAGATTTTATAATTGTCTTTTAAATCCGCGTGTTAACGATTTTAACATTTTATAGCTACAAAACGTTTAATTTTCTTCCAGTTTTCTATTGAAGTACCTAATATACTAAGAAAATATTTACAAATTTGACTTATTTTCATTAAATATTTGAAATGTAGCAAGAAACATTTTTTTGCAAAAATAATTTCATTAGATATGTATATACAAATGTTTAAGTACGTTCTTTTATTTTTAAAATTCCAAAATTTCCCTAATTATTTATTTTCTTTATTTCGACTTTATTTACCTTTAGGAAGACAAAATGTTTTATTTATTTATTTCTTTTTTATTATATTACAAAAGAGTCTTGATATAATTTAAATAAATTTTTGCGACTATGAAGCAGAAATGAAAAATGTTCCTAACACGAAATTCCATTTACATAAATATTAAATTCACGACATTCAGTTTAAATTTTCTAATTTTATACAAGCTTCTATTACGACTTCTATTCTTCTAGAATTCTATTAGAAAATTTTTGCTCTTGTTTCTCAAATAAATTAAAATATCTTATTACTCCTATTGATTTAATGCTTTTTAGGAGAAGTATTATTTCAAAATTGTGAAATATCATATAATTTCTTCAATAACTTGAAAAATTTTGTATCCTTTAAGATACATTCTGTAAAAGGAGTTTCCAAGATCTCGAAATGTGAATTTTAGCAACGGGTAAGGTCAAAGAAGTACGATCTGTTATGTCAAGTTCTTTTAATCTCGTCATTGTTTTATTAGAACTAACGACGTATGTAAGACATTTTGTTTGCTTATCATAATTAATAATAAGCAAACAATCGCCGGGTGGCGATTTCAACTTTCTTGGAGATTTAATTATATAAAAATAATTCAAAGTTAAGATGTATGGTGCGTCAATAATGTAGAAATAAGATTTTTTTGAAAACATTTTAAAATACTAGTTTGCTTTACTTGAAATGTCAATTTATATTTTTACTTCTGGTTAAAAAGCATAAACTAAATTTAGTTTAGTTACATAATAAAATGGGACTTTCTCTAGCTGTATCCTGTTCATAACCCATAACGATAAGTTTATTATGTTCATCGATATTTGTACTTCGTGATAAAAACATGTTTTATAGTATAAAAGTTGTATTATTTTCAACTAAAGACAATTTACATTTTTTCTTTTAGGGCAAATCTTAATTATAACTTTGCTGAGCTTCTCATCTTAATTTTTCATCAAGAATTATTTTTAGAATTTTTTTAATGAACAATTACATAAGTTTGAATTTTTTGGGATTTTCTTTGTGTGTTATAAAAAAATAAATCCGGTTTTGTTAAAATCTGATTCAAATGTATTTTTTTCTCGCCATTAAATATATATGCGTCACGTGATCACCATCAATCAAATTCTAATTCAAATTAATTTCCAGTATTTTTTAAATTTCGCGCCAATGACGCCATATTTGTTTATACCCAGAATGCAATATTTATTAAATATATTATATTAAAAAATAAAAAATATGAATACATCAAGTCTTCAGAATTATTATAAATTAATATTTCCCCTTAATACATTGTTGGGAACATAAATCAATATTAATTTCATCGTATATTTGAGAAATATGTAAAATGTATGTAAAGTACATACATACATACATATATGCACATATGTAATTGCGCCAAGTTACCCCCACCACTGAAAAATTCCTTAAACAATCGCGAATCACACGACAGGAGACGACGCCATTGTTTGCCATTGTTAGTTGAGGCGAGGACACGAAAGAACGTGTTTTTGTGTCTTCATATATATTTTTCGGGTAATACGGTACGGTTGTAATTTCCAGTAATCCTCAGCTAACTATGTAGTTTACGGTCATATTAAGTTGGTGCAAGTAATAGCTTGTCATTCGATAGTGATTTGTTGAATTTTGTTTAGAATTTCATAGTGGTGTAACGGATAACGGTTTACAATGACCTCTGGCGTTTTTTGTCAATTTTTATTTATTTATAATATTGTTATTCTTGTCGCGAGTTGTAATTTGGTATCACCGCAATTGCGTTTTGTAAGTTTTTCATTGCCTATTCATTGCCTTTTCTTCATCGATCGACAGATTTAGTGAGAAAATCGAAGAAAATCAAATCCGCTATAAGTGCGCGAGTGTGGGTGGCGCGAATAGAAAATGGCCACCAGTTTCTAAATATTTTCTGGCAAGTTTTCTTTTTGCGCAATTTCAAGGATTTCAAGTTACTCATCGATGTCCTGGCAGTTTTCTCATGTACTGGAGTATTCTTGATCGAAGCCTGTATCGTGATTGTAAATTAGAATGAGTGATCAACGTAAAATTATTGTGGACATATTTGACGACCAGTGCACAAAAAGCTAAAACGAATATGTATTGAGAATTTGAACATTTTGTAGCAGCTCCAGGATGGAGTTCGGGCACTGGGAAAAACCACTTATGGTAAATTTTTTTACAGTATTATAAGTCAGTAAGTGCGATTGATAGATGAAGGGGTGGGAGATTTTAATTGTCGTCTAAAGATTCACCTTTTAATTTTTTTATATCTTATATATATTTATTATGATATGAATAACATGGAAAATTACATTGCGATCGAAACTAGAATAATTCGAGCCGATGAACGATGAACGTGCGTTTGGAAAATTTCTAATTAAATAATTATGTTAAAATACTTAATTAAGAGTGTCGAATAAACACTCTAATGTTGAATGTTTCTTATTTATTAAATTATTTTTCATTTTTTTAGCTCGTTCAAACGCTGTTAACAATCCGTTGATGGAATCTGCAAAGGCAAGTTATTTTTTAAGTCCCTCCTGCCCTCCACTCATGTTGCAGGATTAAAGTTCCGAACCAGCACGGAGAGGCTGGTTGTAATTTATGACAACACAAATTGCATAGTGGCCACCGCATTGATCGAAAGTAATTATTCGATCTGTGCAGTGTATATCTTTCTTCTATTATGTTTTATATTTATGGGAAAGTACACGAATCAAAGCAAGCTAAGTTTTCATTGCGTTGTATTGAATACATTATTAATTTATACATATTGCTCTTTTGATTCGTTGAAAACCTACATTTGTTTACATTCTTCATTTTTCACTTTTCATGCTTTATTGTTTTTGAAATAATATTATTTTCTATGTGATATTTCTATAAATATTATATTTATATAATTATAAAATATTATTTCTTCATTAATTGCACTAAATTCAAATTTTCAGTAAATATATAATATATATTTTTCTACTGTCTGGGTGTCTAGCCATCTTGATAATCTGGAAATTTTCTTGAATTTTTCAATTTCTTAAATGTGAATTATTTTAAATCTCAAGGTACAAAATTTTTAAATTTAAAGGTTTGTAGAATTTTAAAAGTCCAATTTAAAAATTGTTCAGATTAAATTAAGTTTAGAGGTACTTCTAATGTCAAACTTGGAATGAATATGGAATTTTGTTATGTATAGAGAATCGCTAGACACCCTGACTGTTAATAGTCAAGTCAAAATTTTTTTTATTTACTAAAAAGTATTATTAAATTCTTACACGTTTTAGAGTACATAATTAATTTGTATTTTTCTGGTATGTGATTTTTTTCAGCTATTTGAGTTCAGGTGCGGATACGTCCCGGGACGTAATCCAAAGCCTAATGCACCTGGGCGGTCTGTGTGAGAATCGTGGAGTGTGTGTGTTGGTGAAAATGTGTTTTGAATTTTTTTAAATATAGCTAGGAAGGTATAGGTAACTTTTTAATTGTCTAGTGTGAATGTTTAGTTATAAGTAGGTAAAGCCATCGTTAAAAATTAGTGTGCTCGAGTTATAGGACTGTTTTGGGGAATTTTTTTATTAAGGGAACTCGAGCACAAAACGGGTTTGCGCAATATTATATACATATATGTGTACATATGTGTTATAAACAGAATTCCAACCACAGATCTATCTATAATGATAGAAAGGTTATTCGTTATCTATAATTTTGTCACTATGCAGATTTGTAATTTAATATTTTGATATAAATATCATTGTTTTTCTATATGTGCTTATATACTTTCAGGATTTGAAAAATACTTTGGTGAATAATCTATTGATTTTCCCATATCACATTAAGTCAGCACATATTTGTGTTGCATTTTTTTTTTTAATAAAATAAATTTCGCTGAATCTGATAAACAAAGTTTGCTAGTCATCAACAATTTTGTAATTACGAAATTGCAGTTGATTAACCAAATTGTTTTATCTTAGATAGAGCGAAATTATTTTACATGGCCAATGGCTAGAATTATATGATCTCAAATTATTTAATTTACATTTTCGCGTGGATGCTTGCACTTTTATGAATAAGAGATATGGTTATGTTTTTTTAAATACACTTTGGATTTTTTATTTTGAACTTGTATTCTCTGTTTTCGATGACAATACCTAATTTTATTTGATATGTTTCAGGTTGCGTTAATTTATTTCATTTTTCACAGGTGTAAATAAGTATAAATAACCTTTTTATTTTCAGAAATGTTGAAATTTTCAATAAAAATCTTTAAAAAACGTTTAAACGCGGATTAAGATATTTGAATTTTGGCGCGTAAATTGCGGTGGTGAAAATAGACCTTAATTTTTTTCGTGTGAACCAGGTTTTATCGCCAACCTGTCAAAGAGAAAGGAAAATGGCGACACTGATAGGTTAATTACCGATTGAAGCATTGAAGTTTAATTCCACCTAATTCACGCGAAATTTTCTTTTTCATAACTCAATAGAATGTGATAAGTGAATTAATTGTGCATTAATAGTGGCGATAAAAAGTGGGTGTTGAAACAAATAACGAGACTTTGATTTAAATTAACCTTTCATCATGGCTCTGCGCAAAGTAAAAGGGAATTTCGAACGAATATTTGACAAGAATTTAACTGATCTCGTAAGAGGGATTAGAAACAATAAGGAAAATGAGGTATTTTATAATTTTTTTAAAAATTACATTAGTAATATTTGCCTTCAATTTGAAGGAAAACTTTCTTACCCTTTTTACTTTTAATTGTCTTCTTTCAGGCAAAATACATTGCACAGTGCATGGAAGAGATCAAACAGGAGTTGCGGCAAGATAATATTGCTGTGAAGGCAAATGCCGTTGCTAAATTAACATATGTATGTAAAAAGGTTGAATTTATTCTTATCTTAATACTTATTTTACTAATCAACGAGGAAAATACTTGATCGATCAGTACTTGTAGTAAATGAGGTTAATCTCTTTAATAAGGTTTCTAACTTTCATTTAAAATTCCTTTAATTCAGTGTCTTTAAAATTCTATAAACTTGAAGTTTCTTGTGAAATGTAACCAAATTTAAATTTGAAATTGATGTCATACTTTTGATATTTTTCTAAAACCATTAGCATTGAAAAGCAGATATTGTTCTTAAAGTTGATAGCTGGTAACTTTTAATACTTTAAGTTCTACATATGTTCTAAAATTAATAACTGGATTACTAATTATGATACATGCTAGTAAACATATTCTCATAAAATTAGCTCCAAATGTTGGGATATGACATCAGTTGGGCAGGTTTCAACATAATTGAAGTAATGTCATCTCCAAAATTCACCTACAAGCGTATAGGATACTTATCCGCTAGTCAAAGCTTCCATACAGAAACCGAAGTAAGATTTTTTACTAAAGAGTAATAGTAAGTAAATATTGATACATAATCACTACTAATGATATGATTTATTTTAGTTACTAATGTTGACTACGAATATGATACGCAAAGATTTAAATAGTCAGAATCAATATGACGCAGGGCTAGCACTTAGCGGTCTCTCTTGTTTTATAAGTCCTGACTTAGCGCGTGATTTAGTCAATGACATAATGACTCTACTAACGTCTACGAAACCCTATCTTCGAAAGAAGGCAGTGTTAATGATGTACAAGGTTTTCCTACGATTTCCCGAGGCTCTAAGGCCTGCTTTTCCGAGGCTGAAAGAAAGACTCGAGGATCCAGATAGCGGCGTTCAGTCAGCTGCTGTTAACGTAGTTTGTGAACTAGCTAGAAAGAATCCAAAAAATTACTTGAGTCTTGCTCCTGTCTTTTTTAAGCTCATGACCACCTCTACAAACAATTGGATGCTTATTAAAATCATCAAACTTGTAAGTATATAACTTTCCTCTTTTCATACGTTTTTCTTACCAATTAAGTTCAATAAATTTTGCAATTAAATGAGTACTGTTAATAAAATACTGAATTTGAAGAGGATAATACACAGGGTGCAAGTATATTGAACAAGAAATTTAATTATGTAGTTATTAAAGGGAATCAAGCTATTTATTTAATTGTTCTGTGATTGATCTTTAAACACGATCAAATTTAAGTAATTTCTGTAATATTTCACGTGCCCAGTTCTCAACGATAACACTGATCGAGCCGAAATTGGGTCGTCGATTGACACAACCACTAATTGACCTCATATCAAGGTTTAAAAAAAGCCGATTCCGTGTTCCTTTGCCCAGTAGTTTACATTATATTAATTTTGCTAGTCACCACAGTTGGACAAAAGTTCATAATAAAAGAAGTCAATGATTTAAGAAAATTAAAAATTTATATGCGGGAATGGTTTGAAGAGAGTTTATAGTTTTTCTTGATAAAAAGGCATAATTAAAATATTTAATTAAATATTTGACTATTTTTAAATTAAAAATAAGATCTTGAAGACTTAAATATTAATCATCGGAAAAAAGGAAAAATCCGTTATGCAAAAGTTAAAAAATGTTAAAAATAAAGTTTTGCGGCCACCCTAGAAGTGTATTATTTGATATTTCAAAATGTTATATTTGAACATTGTCCAGCTCTGTAGAAATGCTAGTTTTAGTTTAGTATCATTCCGCAAGTTGACTTTTTAAAAATCTTCATTGAGTCTTGCAGAACACACATTCTGATAATCCGCGATGCAAACGAACATTAGGTGGCACATGACAATGCGTCTGCAGCCTGCGATTAGATAAAAGAATGAAAATATGTTAGCTTTTCTTTAATGAACGAATACATAGCTCGAATTTTTCTTCTCACTTGCTTATCACCACTAAAATTCTGTTCTGCATTGCGGATTTTTAGATTTGTGGGGTTTTTAAAGTAATGTTATTTTTTACATTTCTTTGATACCCTAAAATTTTATTACTTTATTGTGGCTATGTTCATTAATTATATAAGGCTTCCTTGAGGGAGAGAGGGCACAAAATGCAACAAAATTCTACATTGATGATAAAGTTTCTATAGATCCTATAGATATATTTTGAATCGTTTTTTTTTTTTTTTCAAGTTTAAAAAAATTAGAAAAAACAATTTTGACTTGATTGAAAACGTTGCAAATCGAATAACCTAAAATTTAACAATTATTATAAATATTTTATTTTATAAATTTGAGAAATTTGCAATTAAAGATATTAAAAACTATATAAAAGTGATAGCCTTCATAGTTAATAAATTATACATTTACAAGACGTTCAAAATTGAATAACTTTTGATTGAAGCTTTATAAATTTTGAATGCTTCCTCTAACGTTACACTAGTCACTTTTAAGACAAACTTTCTGTGTAAAATACGCGGTGTTAGTACATTGCACTGATATTTTGCTGTATGCGTCTTTTAGAGTATAAAATTCCATTTTCAGTTCGGCGCATTGACACCCCTAGAACCTAGGCTTGGCAAAAAGCTAATAGAGCCCTTAACCAATTTGATACACAGGTATACAATTTTTCATACTATTATCCGCTACACGTCCAATTTGCTTAAAGAAAAAAAATAGCGCACTTGTAAATATTAAAATATTAAGTTGCAAAAGCAATTTGGCCTTGTAGCAGATTGTAACCAATAAAGTCGCGAATGATCGCTTATAATGCAAATTCTCATAATACATTTTTTGCTAGCAAGAACGCGAGGTTTATTATTTTGCATATTTATTGCTGTAAAATAACCCGCTATTTAATTTATATAATTATAAAAGCTCCCAAGAACAAATATCTAATCGATTTTAAATTTTCAGTACGTCTGCGATGTCTCTGCTCTATGAATGTATCAATACAGTCATAGCTGTGTTGATATCTATCTCGTCTGGTATGCCAAATCACTCCGATTCGATTCAACTCTGCGTTCAGAAACTGAGAATACTCATAGAAGACACTGATCAAAATCTTAAATATTTGGGATTATTAGCAATGTCAAAGATTCTTAAGACACATCCGAAGAGTGTTCAGGCACACAAAGACCTCATTATGCAGTGCCTAGACGATAAAGATGAAAGTATAAGACTGCGTGCCTTGGATTTGTTGTATGGAATGGTTTCTAAGAAAAATTTAATGGAAATTGTCAGAAAATTGATGGTCCATATGGACAAAGCTGAAGGCACAACTTATCGAGATGAGTTGCTCTCAAAAATCATTCAGATTTGCTCACAGAATAACTACCAATTTATTACCTACTTCGAATGGTCAGTATCATTTTTTTATAATAGAAGCTTTTAAATATTAAAGTTTTTGAATTGAGTTTCATTAAGAAAAATTGGTTACAGGTATATCTCAGTATTAGTGGACCTAACACGAATGGAGGGAACAAAGCACGGACAATTAGTAGCAACTCAATTGTTGGATGTTGCGATACGCGTTCAGGCTATTCGAAAATATGCAGTTCAGCAGTGTGCCTTATTATTGGAAAATGCGTGTCTGCTCGCTGGACAACCAAGAGCAACTATGTCTGAAGTTTTGTACGCAGCAGCGTGGATTTGTGGAGAATTTTCAGAGTAAACCATTACTCTATAAGAATTAAGAATGATTTTTAAATAAAGGTATTTTTTAAATGTTAAAACTTTTTTTTCAGTGAACTAGAAGACCCACTAGGAACATTGCAGTCAATGCTTCGATCGCAAGTATCGATGTTACCAGGTCACATTCAGGCAGTTTACGTCCATAATATTCTAAAACTTGCTGCAACCGTTTTAAGTAAGGCAGAGCAAGAAAATGATACTAATGCAATGGAACAGGTATGATTTTTTCTTCACTTTTAAACTATCAAAAATATATTGTTTTCCAGTCGTATAGTTTTTAAATATCCTATAAATCTTCTTATAGATCTTCCTTATGAGAGACAAACTAGCTGTTTTTATATGCAGTAGCGATTTAGAAGTGCAAGAAAGATCAAGTTCTGCTATGGCTCTATTCGACTGTCTAAAAGAAAATCCCGGGCTGGCTACAGAATTAGCAGATGCCTTTGTCGGAAAACTGAATCCTGTAGCTCCTAAAGCTCAGAGAAAAGTACAAATTCCTCCGGACTTGGACCTAGACTCTTGGATTAACGATCCACCATCTGAAAGTTCGGACTCCGAAGATCAAGATATGAATGAGATTTTCGTGAAATCTGACAAGTCGGATGGTTACTCGAAACGTGAGGTGTACGAACCGACTGTCGAGGAACTTCAGAAAAGGCGAGAGGCGCGAAAGTTAGAACAGGAAAACAACCCACATTATCTCAAAGTTTCGAGCAGCAAAGATTCGTCATCTTATCACAATTTGACTAATAATAATGAGGAGGACTATGACAATATTCCTGTTACGGAACTTGATATTCCTGTCTCATTGAAGATTACAGACTTTAGGAATTCAAAGAAATATTTCAATATAGATAAAGAATCTAGTAAGAAGAGGCATAAGAAACTAGGCAAGAAGAAGAAATCTAAGAAAGGTAATTTTATATATTAGATTTTTTTCTTAGGTTATTTATTTATTTAACAATTCTTACTGTGCTTCAAATTTCATAGATAGGAAATCGAGCAGTTCAGATGACGACCAGGATGAGAATTATCCTTCACAACTCGTAAACACGGGTATAGGAGAATTACCTCCTGGAGCAGAATTGAGTGGTAGTGATGATGATGACGCTGCGGATGCAAATGATCCACATCGAGCTCTGAATATTGATTTGGATTTACCTTTGAGAGAAGATGAACGTCTTCCAGTTTTAGAGCACAGGAGCGTAGACAATATTCTTCAAGAAGAAGTGAAAATTATGAGTGCTAAAAAAGATAAGGTAATTTTATGATAATAATAATAAGTGAAGAAGAGGACTGACTGAATTCTGAAATCGATTTATTTCTTTTTCAGAGTCACAAGAAGTCGAAAAAGAAACATAGAAGCCCTAAGGAGAGTCTGCCAAAGCAAGAGGAACCTAATGAAAATTCAGGAATTGATCTTTGGGTGCTTAATGAGTCCGAAAAACCACAAGCTGCAAACAAGCCTACAGTTGCTCGTACAGAAAAAAGACACGATAGTAAGAAAAGTAAGCACAAAAAATCAAAGATCACAGAAAAACATAACGAAGAGAGCCAAGAGCATTCAAAGCATAGAAGAAAATCTAAAAAGTCGAAAGATAAGAAAGATAAGAAAACATTAGATTATGAAGAAACTGCTGGAATTTCTACACCATCGAAGGAAATTTTACCAAACGCCATTAATCTGTCTGAAGTTAACACAATTTCTCCCCAGCTGACAATCTCTATGTATAAAGATTTAGCCAAGGACAAGACAATAAGTATGGTTTATGAACTAAAGCAACTACCTCTTGAACCGAATAAAGTAGTTGCAGCTATTCTTTTAACTAATACGGGAGAGAATCTCGTGAAAGAATTGGTCTTTAATGTGTCGGATACATCAACGCTGAAGCTTGATAGACGTGTAAGTATAATTTATAGTTTTAAAATGATAAAATCGAGATAGATTTTTAAAAATTTCTAATAGTATTTCTTACTTGACATAGAATAATAAAGTTAGGTACTTTTAATAAATTATTGTACTATTTTGGGTAAAATAAAATATTGCTCATGAAAAAGTACGAAGATTTAAAAAATTAATTTTTACTGCCACCCTGCTATAGAATTATACAGAGTTAATTTTAGTTATTAATTTGCTCTTCACTTTTCAGCCTCAGGACGAGTTCGGAGTGAAGTTAAACTTTCAATTACTCCCTAAAACGAATACCGAGGCGCAGCTTGCTATTATTGTATCGGATGTTACTTTTCCTCAAAAATTACGTGGTACTCTGACTTACATGATCGAAAGTTCAGTAGGAACAGCGCAAGAGAAACTTGATTTTACCATGCATGTATCCTGCAGTAGCTTCATGGTAGGGCAACTTTCCCATAGAGATATTCTTACGGAATTACTGAAAAGTGGACAGTTGACGGCTAAAGTTAAGAAAGAAGTAGCACAATGTGAGGATTTCGGTGGTGCTCTAAACACTATTTGTCAAAGGTGTAACGTCATTCTCGTTGAACAGATTAACGACACAGCTTCTCTATATGGTCATTCCCTCCAAGGACACCACGTGTGCCTTTTATTAAAACAGAACGTAAGTGATTTTTTCTTAGATTTTAGTAGAAACCCTGTATTTACACTTAGTAATGAAACTTTATTAATATCTTTAAATCTTTTATAGAATTCGAATGGCAACTTGACTATCGAAGGAAAGAGTGATAATAACTCACTCTTGTTCGAAATAGTGGAGGAAATCTTAAAAATTTTAACCTGAAATATTAAAAGATATTTAAAAATTTTTCTAAACAGAAAACTAGCAGAAAAGCCTTTGCTCTCTAAGAGTGAGACGTAATCAGAGGCAACTGAGCGAGAATTTGTAATCAAGTTGGCTATAGAGGCAATGTAGCAACTTCGTAAATTCCATAGGTCCGAAAATCATGAAAACTGCATGCAAGGGAATGTATGGCAAGTGTGATGGCAGATTGATCGTTTCTTGACTCTCTTTTACAGTAAAGAATTAGCAGTCTTCTTGTGAAGACGGAGTTCCAGTGCGTTTTTCGCAAACAGTGTATAAAACATAATACTGATATAAAGTGTAAGCAGTAAATAATTCATTATAAGAGGATATATATTATATATTAATAAACAATGAAAGGTCGATAAAATTTGTACATTAATTGTTTATCGCAAAAAAAATAATTTAACTAAGCCGGTCTAATTCAAATGTCTCTTTAAGGGCATATGTTACTTACCACATGAAAAATCTTAGATAACCCAGTTTTTTCTCACCATTTTTACTTTTTGAAAAAAACAATAGTACGCAGTCATAAAGAACGTGAACAACTGAACACGGACATCTGTGTGGACTATTATTTTTTTGAAAAAATAAAAATTGTGAGAAAAAAAAACGGTCTTTTTTTTCTTTTAATTTGCTCATATAGTAATTACCACATTCCTTTAAATTGTGAAATGTATTCTTGACATTAAATTCAAGGAATTTTTTTAAGCATTTTTCGGATTTTAGACATTCGGTTTTAAATAATTTTTACTTTTAAACTATTATTTTTTAATGGTACAGTCTTATAAGTATTCACAAATTTAGAAATAAGTATTTTTTAAAATTTTATAAATGATTTTGAAGTCTAAATATTTTAACGATATGAGAATTGTATCCAAAGTTGCAATCCTCATTGAAAATAAGCTTTATTTTTATTTTACGCATCTATTTTTTGCTTTAATAAATTTGTTCTCTGATGGCTACATACCATTAAGATATTAAAGATTAAAAACAGCAGAAGTATTTTTACATCTCTTTGCCTACTTAAAAAGTGCCATGAGGAAACATTGAAATTGCCAATGATATTAAACATTTGTTGATATCTGTTGACCTTGATAAATTATTAAAATACGAATTACTAGATTAATTTACTTATTAATGACATTCAATGCCTTTCTATGGTCTAGAAAGACTGCAATGAGAATCTCTAAGGGATATTTCTCATATTTAATATCTTCTATAATAGATTAAAAAAATTATTTTGTACTATCTAAAAGAAAAGTTTACTTACTCTGTGAAGTCAAAAATGATTGATCACTATAATTTTTATTTAGTACTAGTGCATATAATTTCGTATGTGAAAAACATGTTAAGGCGATCGATAATAGACTCGTTATAATTGTTATGTAGATGATTATTAAAGATTTTAATCGTAAAATATATGATTTATTCCTTTAAGTGATACAGCTTGTTTCATTATTAATGTACAATATATATTAGTTGAAATTTCAATACTTTAGTGTTAGATTTAGATTTCTGGATTTTCTAATATTTTGTAATTTAATTTATTTCAACAATCGTAGTCATCTTCATCATCACATAAATCCCATTCTTCTTCTCGTCTTGTCGTTTCTCTTCGACATTCTAGATTATTTTTCCTTTGAAATTGCATGTCTGATGGTATATATTTCGCACAATCTTCAATAACCCCTACAAAATTTCTTTATTGAATTAAACTTATTATGAAGTGTAAAAACATGACAGATTTAGGAATAATTTTCATAACAATTTAACAAGAGTTCTTCAATCTTGGACAATGTTTTGATTCAACAAATTAGAAAAGGATTTAAAGTTAAAAAATAACTCTAAAATAAGAAAAGTTCAATTAAATACCTTTGACGTGACTCGCAACACAAGCTTTATCTTCAGATGAGCTTAACTTCTGAACAGTTTGATAGAGAGTGCATCCAATATCAACTATATCATAAATAATGAATTGTAGAGTGCATAGGACAATTAAAATGAGAATTGGTAAGCAAAGAGTGGTTTCAACATCATCAAGGATATTATTCACAGAGTCTGGTAGCAAATCGTTACTCATTCTTTAACTGGATTTAGAACTTTATTCCCTTAATCTTTACCCTCATTGACTTGAAACAGACTTGTTAAAATTTAATTTTGCTATAAAATTTGGATTCTCCTGTAACACTTTAAATTTGGCATTCGGGTCCGAGTATTTATTTTTCGACTTTAATTCAGAAGGAATCACATGTTCGGAATGTCATTTATGTCACATTTCAAGTTTGTTGATTGAAAAAAACAAAAAAAATTAGTACGTTAACTTTGCTTTTGTTTTAAATTCCGAGAGGAAAACCAGGGAAACAGCAAATTGAAGGAGGGAATCCAAGTTCTTCTTCTAAATAACGTTTCTTTGTTTTTTAATTCTAAATAGAGATTCTGGGAAATCTCCTTTAGTTAGTAAAATGCTTTCTGTCTGTTGATCCAAATAATCCAAATAATTTATTATTTAAACTGTTTTCTTACTTCAGTTTTTAACTATTTTCAATTTTCCCGCCCTAATATTTGAAACTTCGGAAACTTTGAAATATTTCAAAAGTTTCATGAAACTTTACAACCTACGGGCTTGCATTTGCGCTTTGCGGACGTAATCGGTCTGCAATATTTTTCATTTTCCTCTGCACAAGTTACATGTTTGCACTTAAATAATTTATTATTTGTAATAATTATAACTCGTAGATCATTTCTACACAATTTTATTTTTTTAAACCAACATTGACCTACGAACTTATTTTGAAAAAATGGCGCTCTTTAAAATGGCCGCATAAATCATGGTTTTCCGCTTCCGCTGTAAAAACTCCGATTGCAAATGGCTGCAAGTAAAGAGGGTAACGATGTCAACAAATGTCATGTTGATTCTGTGAACCAATTTGTCGTTGATGTTCGTTTGTTTTTAAGCCGTTTTTTGTACGGGCAACATTCTTGTGTCCTTTATTAAAAATTCTTGCGGTCGTATAACTGCTTCTTACGAATGACAGAAATGTCGGGATATCGGAGGGTGAATTATTATGAGTTATGCAGATTATGCACCAGCAGCGAAGGCAACAAAATGCACATTTTTCGAGACGAAGGTCGTAGGAGACAACTTCAGTCCAAAATTCATATGTATTTACATGTGCAGGTAAGTTTGTAAAAATTTTTGGCAGCATCGACAATCATTTGCATTTAAATTCTTTAATTGAATGTTTAGAGCTGTTTGGAGTGTCCGTCATTTACACGCGTGTTATTCAGTCTGATTCAGTTAAGCTCATTCACTACTCTGCCATACATATATATATATATATTATATTACAGTATAAATTTCACAAAATTAAGAGTGGATTCTTTATTTGCATTCTTTATTAATACTATAATCATTAATTTATTTTATAATAATAAATACAATTGGCTCTTATCTTTTGTTTTTAAGTTGAAAACTACTAAAAGTTTCGAAGTGTACATAAGGTATGATATGAAAAATATAAATATTTAGGATGAAGTTAAGAAGTCTTCTTAACATATTTTATCAACTCCTTAAAATTTATATTTCCTTGCTTATTTTCAATTTTATTAAAACATTTTTATTTTATTACTTTGGTAGGTATTGGAAGAAGATTCGCTACCAAAAATTGTGTGCCATGACTGTGTCCGTAAGGTGGAAAGCTTTGCAGAATTTCGGCAATCGGTCGTCAACGCCGAAGGAATGTTAGAATCATACTTTACGTCGATGAATTTTAATGAGGAGTGTTTAAAAGAAGGCAAAGTTTATGTAAAAAGTACAGAAAAAGAGAAAGGGTCTAATCCAGAAGATCCTTCACAAGATGAAGATTCTTTGAAAACTATAGAGAAAGTGCCATCAACTCCAAACAGCCAATTTATCGCTTCTCCAGAGCCGCAAACGTCACATCAACAACCCGTTCTTGTCAGTAATATCAACGCTGCTAATATACAAATTATTAGCGGGCAATACAAACAATATAAATGTGCTATGCAGGTTTGTGAATTCTAAAAATATAACTTACAATTAAGAGAATTTAGTCATATTTACAGTAATTTTTTCATTAATTATTTAATTTTAGATGCAATCAGGGGGCAGCGTTGCAGCAGCTGTGGTGGAAGCAACAGCAGAAACTCATTACAGTTATCAGCAGCAAACTTCCCAGCAAGTTTCTTCTCAACAGCAACAGAATCAAACCCAGAATCAAATCACCGAACAGAGTCCACCTCAACCTACTCAAATCCACCAAGTTCAAAATCAGATCCAGAGCCAAAATCAAATATCACAAGTGCAGTCTTTCAGACAAATATCTCAACAGTCTACGAATCAACCTAATCAGATTAATCCACACGTAAACCAGCAACAAGGTCAAATCACACAGCAAATTCAGCACCTCCAAAGGCAACAACGCGATATGCAGCAAAGACATCTCCAGCAAATCGAGAAGCAGCATGTGCACACTTCTCACCAAGAGCAACAACAGTTACAACAATCGCAGAATAATAATATCATCCTTAAAACGGAAGAGGAGACCGAACATACCCAACACGTCATCCAAAAAGTGCAGAGTGAGACGATAAAAAATGAGGCTAATCAAACTTTTACAACAGTACAAGCCCCGCCGGAAGTCTATTTAAGTTTGGGATTCAAGGATTCACTTCAAACACAAGCCATTCGAGAAGAGGTGAAGGAATTCAAAGAATATACTAAATCTGCTGTAGAAGATGGTCGTGGTGCAACGATCTCAGAGTTCTTAAGACTGAGACCAGTGAATGAAACATCCTCTCTTATAACGGTTAATCCTCAGGCGATTGCGCAAAGTGTGAGGGATATAACTTGTCGCGAATGCGGAAAGACTTTCACCACTTTAGATATGTTAGACAGCCACAGCTGTAGTCCATCTCTGTTGAACGAAGGCTCTGATACTGCCTCAAAAGAAGATTCTTCTCACGTTAACGCCAATGGCAGCGCCTTCAGTTGCGATGTTTGTGGCAAGCCTTTCAAGAGAAAAGAACACTTGTTTCAGCATCGAAAGCTACATAGTGGCGAGAGACCTTATGTTTGTACCACTTGCTCGAAAGCTTTCAGTCGCAAAGAACATTTAGTTAGGCATCTAGTTTCTCACACGGGCCAAAAAATGCACGAGTGCGAAATGTGTGGCAAAAGCTTTTCACGAAAAGATAATCTTCACAAACATAGAAAGACTCATGGAGTGGCTGGTCCTTACATCTGCGAGACTTGTGGCAAATCTTTTGTTGTGAAGCATTATTATTTGATGCACTTGACGACTCACGCGTCTAACACCATTATTGATAATATAGATCCGTTGCCATTCAAATGTGACATGTGCCATAAGGCTTTTTCTGTTAAGGAATACCTCGCTTCTCACAAGATGAGACATCGATCGAAGAATACGAGCAACAGTCAGAATTCTGTCAATGGTCAAAATTCCATTAATGGACAACAAAGGCAAGAACAAGTGCAGCATTCCGGTGGAAATGAGGTGAATGTGGCTGGAAATGAAATTAACTCGGGTAACATGACTAGTGCTAATGGTCAAATTGGAAACGGTAATGTTCCACTTCAGAGTGTAATTGAAAGAAGCGAGCAACAAAATGGTTCGTTTGGAAGTAACCAATATCAAGGGAATATATCACAGTTCCAATGAGATAAGGGGAAGCGTGTCTATTATGTTCTCTTGCCGAATGGCAACAACCATAAAATAGTTGTCGTGTAAGCAGAAGAATTACGACAGACGCGCATTGGTGATAACTACTTAAAGTATAGGGGTGCCGAGTAAAAATTAAAAATTTTTAATTTTTTAAACTTTACACCAGAATTGATGAAAAAAATAATGTTTTTTTTCTTTTCTTTTCAAAAATCCTTTAAGTGTCCCACTAAGCCGTTTTAGGTCTAGAAATTTATTTACTCAGTTTTCTATTTTAAACCGTACAAATTTAAGGGTGTTAGGCCCAAGTCCTAATTACCAAATTCAATCACATCATGATTTAAAAATACAAGAAAAAGTGGGTAAAGTTCCAAAAATTCAAAAAGTTTAATTTTTACTGGAGAGTACTTTGAGTTAGGGGTTTACCTAAGAAAATGATATTGCTTAAGCCAGGCAGTAGTATTCTTAAATCGTTAGCTTAAAAACTAACGAAACAGATGTATATATTTTAAAAGAAAACTATTCTGTCATACAAAAGGCATTGAAAAATATTGCTTAGTTTGCCTATATGCTGCCTTTTTTTGTGACATAATACTTAGTTTTGTAGGTACATTCATCATGTACATGGGTATTAAAAATAGTGTACTATTAATTTGATAATAATGACTAATTTTCAATGGTATTCAAAACATGGGACACTAAACATACTGGAAAATGAATTACTTTTCTTTATTGGAGACTTTTATATCCTCATCAAAACGAGGGGCTGTTCATTGGAGGAATCATAATTATAATCAATTCAGAATCAATGTGGAATCATATGAAATAATTATGCTCACATAGAATCAACTTTCAAATGAACGTTCTCTCGCATCAAAGAATATATTAAACGATTTTTTTTTTATTTTTAGGGAACTTGAAATTGATTAGTATCTTTGTTTTAAGTATTCTAATAAAGGTCTCGGACTAACTCTTGAATTTATAGGTAGGTAAAAAAATCTGAAAGAGCTGATAATAATAATGTTGTATAATTTAAAAGTGTTTGTCTTCTGCTTTATATGTAGACGGTAGAGTTCAAAGTTATAAGCCCTCAACTATTCAACTCAACTTTCCATTTTATTATATACAATGAAAAGTAAGTTCGAGACCTAAGAATTCTTTACACCATAAAGTATCTACTGATAGATACAGATGAGTTTTAAATATTTATTTTCAATATTTTTTAGTATAATTAATCAGTTTAGAGGAAGGGAGACGCAAATGCACAATTATGTATTGAGAGTACCTAATCATAACTTAAAGTCAGTGCATAAATGCAACTAAAAAATTTTTATGCAGAATTACATTCCAGTCGAGTCTTGAAAACGATAAACTTTGACAAAAATGGAAATTAAATACTATTAAAACAAACTTTATGCGCAAATTCTTGCGTCATAGTACACGTGCCAAATATAACAGTCATTCATATACAATTAATTTGTTTACAAACATATTTCAGTAAAGGAAGTTTATACTTCAATAAATCACCGTTTAGGTTGCTCTCCCTGCATTTTGAAGCTTTCGAAGAGAATTTGTTTATATAATTTTGAAGAAGTTTCGATCATTTTTGTTCTAGATCAAATCAATACATAAGTTAGTATAGTTCCAAAAAGGTCTATATAATAATACTTTGAAAAATCAGCTGTTTTAGAAGCTAATCGCAGGATAAAATTAAAAATAATATTTAAATTTTTTGAAATTCATTAAAATGATTTGTATATGTTTACCGATATATATATATATATAGTTCTCTTATTTAAGTATACTTAGCATACTTGATTGAACTTGTAATACGAGAACGCATGTAAAACATTCACTGATCAGCCATATCATCGTCATAATTTAAAAAATCACTTATTAGGTATAAATGATACTCAGTGCTTTACAGAAGTACATATTTTCAAGACCTAGACAAAGCATTTCATAAAATGAAAAAATCCACGTTAAATTCTTTATTTTCGTTTCGTTTTTCTTTTTTGTTTCTTAAAAGATTAATTCTCATAAAACTGTAAAATATGGCGACAGTGAATTCGGTCTGCGCAGATAAAGAAAAAGTCAATCTTTATATACCAAAGAAAAATTTAAGAAATAAATTTCTTCAAAAAAAAAAGTTTTTCCTTTTGCGGATAAATACCACCGAACATTTTGAGACTTAAGTATCTACATATTGGCGCAGACCTGTTAAAAGAGAGAATGAATTTTTTTCGGGGATGCAGATTTATTTTTTCAACGTATACTTTTCAATTTAGTGGATAATCAAAGTCAGTTGAGAAGTGTGAAACTGTATTAAGCTACATTGTGCATTATCTCATTTATCTATAAGTGTATAGTTCTCCATTAAGTAGAAGTTAAGATACTGATTTTAAGACCAAAGATTATTATATTGTGTATAAACACCTATGTTTGCAGCAAATTGAGTAGGAAGATAGATTTAAACGTAATTTTTACGTTCTCTTCCGCGGTTTGTAATCTAATGAAGAATGCAGATAATTTGTATGATTATATTTTAGATTCTACCACTAGAGTATTTTAATTTTCAATAATTTCAATGTTAATTCGCAGACTAAGCTACAATTGACTGATTAATTCCTATCAGTAACTGAGACAGTAAAAATCTAATTTGTATGCGAGATCGCACAGCAAGTGTATTCTGTACTATTATTAAGTGAAGTAAGGAGAGAGCTACTTATGCTGCAATATCTAACTGTAGAGTTTTTATCAAATGTTTAATCCATAAGCGCATATTAGAATATGGACATGAGTTTATTTTATTTACAATAAACAACTGTGTGAATAGTACGGCGAGTTTAATTTATTTACCATTTAATTATCCTTACAAAAAGTTTTGAGATATTTGGTACCAGAAATCAAACGAAAATGTGGATAGTCTCAAAGAGTTTATTATTATAATATTATATAACAGATAACAATATTAATTACATATTAAAAACTATGTATACTCTTTCTTATTTATATTTTGTTCAAGATTTAAGGTATTCAAAAATTATCCACCCCATTTTAAGAACTAGCACTTCGTCCTAACCGGCCCTTGATATCGCTGGCTTCCTTTTTACTTTTTTTAAAGTTTTGTTAAAACGAGTTAATTTTTTAAGATGTGATTAAGGTACCGAAACTTTCACTGGCCAGCAGTCAGCCGTTTTGCCCTCTAATTAAAACTCAGCTTTCACGTATTACGGTAACGAAATTATAAACGCGCCTTATTTTTGTCTAATATTTTTCAAATGCAGCAGAAGTTATTGGCTAAAACGTTACGCAAAATTCACACATTCTTGTGCGCAACAGACTGACCAGTTACACTCTCATTTTTCAATTTTAATTATAAGTCATCTACAAGAGTTTACCGCGCTTTCATACAAAAATATATTTTGCTCATGATTAGTTTGAAACGATTGTGAATTATAGTGAAGATGATAATCGCATGAAACGAAATGCTTGAAAAGTTTAGAGTCGATGTCATTCGAAAACTACCAAGGCAAGCAAAGATTACCAAAGGCATTTGACATGGTTTTCTAATTAATTTAATTAATATGATGAGAGATAGAACCCACGATTTAAGAACGATAATAATTTCTATCAAATGTTTCGTGTGACAAAAATACTGAACTTTGACATAACACCTGTTGATAATATTTAAATTCATAAATATAATACATATCAAAGTTCATACTGTTTGTTGGCGACTTATTTTTATAATGAGAATGTTTTCCTGAATTTCCTTAAACATGATTTATCAACTCTTTCTCTCATCCCATTTCAAATTTTCATTATTTAATTATTTACACACTTTTCAACAATATTGTGCAGCATCTATACATTGTGATTAGTTCCTTCATATTGGGTGAATATTAATTGTTTAATTTATTTAAAACAATGGATTGGTGTATCTTTTAATTTAATTGGATTGAATAGTTCTCACTCCTGTCTAACGGAAGACTATAAAAGATTCTAATATACTTTCAAATGGTAAAATATTTTAATCGTCCCACTCATCTTCCTCACTGGAATCGCTGAAAGAGTCCTCGCTATCACTATGTATCACTCGCGATCGTTCTGCTAAAGCTCTCGAAAGCGCACCAATCAGACCATCTTGAGGTACAGGAGGTGTTGACCGTTTCTGTTCATTTGAAACTGGTTTCAATTCAACTCCTTGACGTATTTGAGAAAGAAGATCACTTCTCGTGTCTGTCGATGGCTTCGGTTTCAACTCTTCCTTCTTTACTTTCTGTAAAAGAAAAATATTAATAGTTATTCAAAGTTCGTTTTAAATAAAATGTTCGACATTCCATAATTTCCCTGCTGGAGACGACTCTGACTATATAATTATTGTAGAAAAATAAATTACAACTGACCTTGAGCGTGGTACCACTTCTGATAGCATCCATAAGCATCGTTCGATGATCTTCAGTCTGACTGTTGTTATTCCTGGCATTACTTGGACCCTCGTTGTCATTCCTTGCGTGGCTTGGACCGTTGTCGTTTGTCCGGATACTTTCACCATCCAAGTCGGCAAGATTGGGTAACGGAGGAGGTGGTGGAATTGAAAAACTCGGAGCACCTTTGGAAGTGGGTGGAGGTGGAGGCGGCGGAGGAGGCTGTGATGGCTGAGATGGCTGGGAAAATGCAGGGGAATTCGTAGGAGGTGGAGGACGCGTTGGAACAGTTCTATGCACCGGCGGTACACTTGGTGCAGCAGGAGGATTTGTTCTCGATGGCGGTAATGGAGGTGCAGTTCGCGTCTGACCCTGAAATACATAGTTTTAGGTCAATTCAAAGTAAAATTAATACGAGAAAAAAAGAATTGGAGATTGACTCACATTGTTTACCGATGGAACCAGTACAGCGGATGTGGTTCTAGGCGGAACTGGAGGTGGTGGTTCCAAGGTGCTTTGTGGTTTGGAATCTTGGGCATTACTTCGCTGGACATTCAGCAGTGCGCTTTCTTGTAAAAAGGCTTGTACTCCACCGTGGTTGTCGATAAAGTCATAAATGAAGTCTCTCATTTTTGGATTTTTCAGTTGGTTGTCAGATACACCTGCAGTGGTAAAAACCTCCTTAAGCTGAGGATCGATCGACTCAAGTTCCAAATGTTTACTGTCGGCATTGCATCCCACATGAGTCACGTGCCTATTACAAGAAAAAATTTTCAAATGCTTCTAGCGAAGATAAGATCATGTCAAAATGTGGAAAAAGGATTACCTAAAATTGTGAGGAAGCCCAATATCTTCTTTTCTCAACTTTCGTTTTGTTTCCTTCTCCCTATATTTCTTTTTCCTTTCGAACATAGAACTACTCGAAACACTTCTATTAACACCCACAGACGAAGGCGATCCGTTCATCAAGTTACCTGCTGAAGGAGACGTGAATCCTCCTATTGGTGACTCCCTTTTTACATTTCCCATGGTTTCTGTCGTTCTTGATGCTCGCTTTTGCTTTTTTAGACGTTTTGCTTCCAGGATTCCAAGAAGTGAGTTTCTTAAATTAAAAAATTATTCTTTAAGTTGTTAGAAAAAATTTTAAGTGGACTATGTTCTTTTAATAGCAGTTGAATCACGTGCAATTATCTCTCGTTGCTCTGAAGAAGTTTACAAACTTATCTAGAATAATAACTCGCTTATTATTACTGTACCTCAAAACTATTGCATCAAAATCACTCGCAAAATTAAAAGCCATCATACAATCTTCTCCTTCGAATGTGTGAAAGTAAGGTGTTGGGGCCTTGTATTCTATTGCATTGTAGACTTCATGTTCCCAAAGCATGGCTTTTCTCTGTGGGCAGTACAATCTCAAGAAAAAACTCCGTTTTGGGTTGTCCCTAATTAACGTTATTACACCGGTGTTTCGCTTGAGCCATTCGTTGTGTGAAGGAGGCTCCGTGAGATACAGTTGAATTATTCCTGCTCCCAAACACTGAAAACACGCTTTTTATTATTGAAAAGTAATATATGATAACAAAAATTTCTATTTCATATTCCTCTTTAATGTTTTTGAATTAAACTTTATGCCTTGCTATTCGAAAGTTAAAAATTGGAATTATGGCCTTGACTCGTCGAACATGTTTGTCAATTACATATTCAGTTTGCATGTTTGAATTTAATTACTACCATAAAAGCATCGTCTTTAAAAGAAAAAAAAAATTCTACCAGTTACTCCTTTTTATGAAATAAATGTTATTAGATAAAATGACTAATTTTTTAATCAATCATTCTTTGTTTTCAAAATCCTGGGTGGAAACCTTGCATAAATATTAACTATGAATCATGGAATAACTAGTAATGCTTACGAAAATATCTGTCAGGAAAAAAGGCAACTATTTTATCAAAGATTCCTAATATTAGTTCAGTATTGCTATAATAATATATAAAATATTACTAATCACATTTTAAATATTATAAACTTTCATAAAAAAGGAGTTTATAAAAATTGAAATAAAAAATGTTTCCCTTTTAAAAACAAATCAAAAAGTCTTCGCTTGTTCATTTCTAAGTAAACTACATATCTTTAGTTTCTCAATGCCTTTTTTCAATCTCAAAATAATTAAAACTTCTGCTAAACGCGTTACTATTAAATCCACATAAATTCATTTTTTAAATAAAACACAACAAAACTTTAAGACTCAGGTCAGTGCACTGTTTAGGAAATCTTTCCCACGATATGGTAGCTCTAAAAAAAATCCTTAAGATTTGAATTTAAACCTTGCGGAGGTCTTCTAAAAAAAAGCTTGCTTCTCAGGAAGAAGAGCACACGTAGTTTTGCAGCCTAAACATCAATAATGCAATCTGAAGTTCATTATCGTGCCTATGTGTCAATTTTCAATGTGGGTCAGTGACAATCTGCCTGTCAAAGAATCGGTTTTGACAAATGTAGATCAGAACTCTCACCAAACAGCGATTTCCAATTAATCGAAAAATTTGCTCGTTCTCTTCTGGAGTCAGGAGAATAGACCCCCTGTGTTCCACTGTATTCCCAGACTTCATTTTCCTCTCGAGATTTCGAATCGGGTTTTCAGGTTAGCTCGACAAAATCACTTATATCAGCAGGTGCACATGGTTTTGGAGCACAAACACGAAAACTATAAGAGTGATTTCAAGAAACTCATTGAACCTCTATAGTCTACACTAGGTTAAACGAACATCCTGTCGAAAAAGTACTTTAAATAAATCTACCATACAACCTCTCGTCACTACCCCCTACATGTCCGGATGTCCCACTGATGCACACTGATGTCACTATATACTGTCACAAATACCAACATGAGATCACTTTTCGTAGCAGGACCAAGCCCATTGTTTATTTGTGAGACTTTTTTCGGACCTATTTCCGTCTCGACAGTCTTGACAATCGCTACGCGTACATATGAAATTGCTGTGATTCGCCTAGAATGATTCACAATGTATATACAAGTATATATGTATGTACCAAGAGTCAAGACTACCAAGTTACATATTAATCATTTGATACGGGGCCATTAAAATTATAGAGGATTTTTTCGTTTGCGCACCATGGTTTTAAATGCACCTGCCTACGCGCACACATTCTCAAACAATCTCAACTTAAGATCTTCTATGTTTTCAAAATCAGTCTTTTTTATCTGTTAGTGTGTGATGTTCATAAAGCATATGTGAAAATGATTTGAAAAAATGAAAATGTTGAAAAGGGTTGCTAGGGATATTGAAATAATTGACAGTCTAGTAACCTAGTAACTTTGTTTGTGGTACTGTCGGTTGTTTTAAAGCTTTTGAAGTAACATTTTACGTTTTTGATATTTTTGATTTTTTGATTTTTGATCGTGGTTTATATAGTGAATAATAAAATATGACTTCTTTGCCACCTGTCAAACCTCCTCGAGGTATTAAACACTCGAAAGAAACGGTAAGAAAATACAAGTTCTCCCCAAATAATACATTGAAATTCTAGGTTAGGATTTTTCAGCTTATACTTTATAAAAATCTCATTTTTACCATTTTTACTAAGAAAACTGGATTAATTTGTGCTTTTTAAAGCATGATTTATTTTCAGGGTTTATTTTGTTATTTGTAATGTTTAAACAAATTGTTAAAAATAATATTGCCTATTAATCAAATTTTTTGTGTAAAAAATATTTATTATTATTCATCTATGTTTAAATTTGTAACAGAAATATTTAAAATGTTGTACTAGTTCGATAAAGTACTCTAAAAAATTCTTGAACATTTCATTTTTCTCTTACGATTTTTTTCATAGTTGCTAATTCAGCTCTGATCAAAAACACTTATTTAATTCGGATGAAAAAGTGTGTTAAGAAAAGTCAATACTTTCCATAAGTAATGACAGGTAATGAAAAAAAAAAAATGGATTTCAATTGTTTTTCGATAAAATGAGTTTCTCTTTGAAAGTATTGATTACATGAAAAAACTTAATCTAGATATAAGTTGTAATTTATCGTAGCAGCAATATTAATTCTTAACCATTCGATGTTTTTTTTTTTTTTTTGAAGCTCTTCATTTCGGCCAATACCAGAATTTATAAGTAATTGGGGTGATTTAATAGTACTGGCAGAAATAATGACTTCCTCTTTAGCCTTAACCACTTGATTTTCTTTGTCCCTCACTGTAAAAAATATTTCTTGTAACTTTACCACTACGTTTTGTAATTATACCAAAACTTGTAATATTACTTCCTTCAGAGTAGTGAACTTACTAATATGAAGAGAAAAAACATCACTTCCAACGTAGTAGTTTTACAAGATTTTGTGAATTTACCTCTCTGAAAGTAGGTAATAATTTGACTCTCTGTCAGTTGCTGTCAGTCCAATTATTACCTACTTTCAGAGAGGTAAATTCACAAAATCTTGTAAAACTACTACGTTGGAAGTGATGTTTTTTCTCTTCATATTAGTAAGTTCACTACTCTGAAGGAAATAATATTACAAGTTTTGGTATAATTACAAAACATAGTGGTAAAGTTACAAGAAATATTTTTTACAGTTCTTGTAAATTTGAATATGACTTCCAGTATTATTTTGGTTTTTGAATCAGTTATTTCTATAAACAAATTAATGACTCTTTTTCCTCTAAATAGTTTAATAAACGCAGTCTTTCTCTCAGGGTTTCAGTTGAAATTTTATGTTTTTTCTTGGTTTCAATTTCTAGAGTGGATTATTAATAACAGTAATTAGAGCTTTATCAGCGAGTGAAACCAATGAACAGAGGGAAGTTGAAAAGGCTAAACTTGAGAAGGAATATAAAAGAAGTGATCAGCGTTTGGATGAATTGGTTTCATTACATGATCAAGACCTTACCGAGGTTATGAAGGTCAGTCTAATTATCTCTCAGAATATTTAAATAATTTAGTTAAAAATTTCACATACTAAAATAAAATTTTTAAAATAGATTTTTAGTGCATTGTCTGAAAGAGTAACACTTGCAAGAGAGAAGATTCATGCAGTAAAAGAGAATTTAAATGCTTGCAAGCAGTTACTTGGTTGTAGAAGAGACGAACTAATGAAATTGTGGCTGGAGGGTGTTGAGCACAAACACGTATTACAACTTTTAAACGACATGTAAGCTGAACATTAATAAATTAAAAGTAGAATTAATTAATCTAATCACTTTAAAATTTCAAACTATTTTATTTTCAACAAATTTTCTGTAATTTTGGTATTTTTACAGTGATAAAATACGAGAAGTTCCTTCTAGATTGAATAATTATTTGGAAAAGAAGCTCTATTTACATGCAACGCAACTTCTTGTCTCTTCTTTATCTGTGGGAGAAGGTGCTTTAGAAGGTGTTGAAGCTCTTCGAGAAGTGAGAACTGAGTTGGAAGCTAAAAAACAACAGTTGAATACGACCTTGCTAGAAGAATTGAGTAAACAGTTGTATATCGAATCAACTCGGGAAACACCGCTACAGAGACAAGGTTCTAATAGAGATTTTCAAAGAGGAAATGAAGCAAGGAGCTCGAAAGGGAATAAAGTTAAAAGGACACTTCTTGATGTTATGTCTGCTTTTCCTGGAGGACAAAATGTGAGGTAACTGCTTATTTCGGTATTATGAATGATTTTATTTTGATAGCTTGAATTAAAAAATGTAATATCATTAAATAATTTCAGACGCGCGAGTAACGCCAATTTAGAAGACTTGAGTAACTTAGTGGAAGATGAAGATACTTCTAATCCTGAAGAAAATTCGGAGTACTTTCTTGCAATTATAATCGAGTGCCTTGCAGTCTTAAATAAGATACCAGAAGCAGTAGAGGTTCGATATTATTAACTAAAATTAAATTACATTTTTTGCATGATTGTTTATTCGTAATTTACTTCTTCAGGTAATAAGATCACAGATGCAAACAGAGTTGTTGAATATAGTGACCCGAGCTACGAAGAATATTATAGAATCCGGTAGAAATAAAGCCATATTGAGAAATCCTCCTCAGATAAAAGTTGGGGATAGGTCCATATGTGAACCCGAATCCGAGGGCCAATCTTTGCTACTTGAATTGTTGCAAACAATCTTCGATCAATTTAGACTTGTAGTCTCTGCTCATTCGATGGCATTACGGAGCTTTTCTCATGTCAATAAAAAATATAATTTAGAGATTCGCTTGTATGAAATGACAGATGTATGGAAGAATATCCAAGAAGTGGTAAGTGAATTTATTAATTTATTAATATAATAAAAGTGAATGAATCCATGAAACAAAATTTTGGTTTTTTTTTAGTTGCAAATATTATTGACTGAATATCTTGATATACAAAATATGGTGGAAGACCCTCTTCAAGCTCCAAATACTCTTAGCGAACAAACCATAGATATTAACGGATTTTTCGCAAGACGAAAACCTCAAAGGCAGAAGACTGGCTCGTTATTTAAATTTGAAGCATCGACGTATCCTGCAGCTATGAACAGCTACCTCAAAGAACATAGATATAGTAGTTTGGCATTAGTGGTAAGTTTATTTTCCTCTTTGTGTTTTAAATTTCTTGTAATAAATATTTATGTTAATCTGTTTATGCGTTCTTGTAGGAAAATGGACACTCGTCAGTTGATAAGAAATTCGTTTGTGAACCAGATCCTAAAAATATCACTCTGATATTTCGGCCCATGATGCACTTCATACTGGAAATTGAACAGGCTTTGGGAAACACTTCAGGGTGTGCTATTTTTTATTTTATTAGTGACAATAAATTTCTTCGTTTTCTTCTTTTTAGTTACCAGAAATGTTAACGACCTTCATTCTTTTAGACAACCGTGTTCGTTAAATATTTTTATTGCTGATTACGTCAAGGAAATGTATCTAGCAAGACATCATGTTCATGTGGCGACAGCAATTGATGCAGCTACGAGAAGTCCTGATGCTTGGACTGCTATGACTCCACCAGAATTGATGCGCAGTCTTGGTTTAACTAGACCATTGTTGCAGGTAGTTGCAGTATAAAATATTATCTATAATACTGTTACTCGTTGTTATATAAAAATGTTATAATAAGAATATATAATAATATTATTTTCAGAGCACTGTAAAAGTCGAACAATGTGTCTCGGAATTGCGTTCGCTCATGATTGCTCTACCCTTACAAGGCGAGCATTTTTGCACCCTTGCTTTGAACGTTTTGCATAATTATCGAGAAACTTGTCAAGCTGCTTATCGTGGAATCGTTCAACCCGACAGCGAAGACAAAAGAATCTGTTCCGCAGCTTGGCTTAAGGACGACGATATTAGCAGGTTTATAAAGTATGTATTTCAGATTATACCAGATTACACCAGTATTTTTCATTTAACACTAATCCTCTGCCTTATTCTTATAGATCTTTGCCTAACTGGGAGAGTTTGAAAAACGAAATGCAGTCGCGACCTCCACCAATTGGAAGACGAACTCGTCGACAAGAAACACAGGAAGAGGAAAGTCCCGAAGAAGTTAGGCAACGAAATTTACGGGAAGCAGAGATTTTAGCGAGTAACTTAGGAGAAGGTGGCATCAATGCACACGAGATTATTTCAGATGTCGGACAACTGAAGAGTTTAGCTCTTTTGCAAGAGAGCATAGAATGGTTTTGTTTATCGATAAGATCTTTCATTAAAGAATTGCGACTCTCAGGACCTGCGGGCGATAGTAAAACACTTTTACCAGTTATGTCAGAATCTCTCGTCGACTCTTTGGAACAAGTTGCTAATGAATTTGATGAACTTGCAAATACGTGTATTCTCGTATTACATTTAGAGGTAAAACTGCCAGCTTCTATGATCTGATACATTTAAAGTTGACGCGCCACTATTTTATATAGAAAATAATTAAGTTTTTTCCAATAATAGATTTAGAAAACGAAAACGTTTTTGTTTGTTCCAGGTAAGAGTTCAATGCTTCCATTATTTACACCCAAGGGGAGAGTATGATCACTTGTGTAGCAGAATCAAAGATCCTGAAGAAGCTGATCCACGTGTCGAGGAACTTAGTAGAGTTTTGCAGCATATCGATGAGGCTTTACAGTCCACTCTTCATCCCAAGAAAACAAAAGTAAAAACAAGAATCTTTTTATTACAGAAGGACAAATTTTAGCAGTCTGTTATTTATTCTGTTTTTCTTTTTCAGTATATTTTTGAAGGATTGGGCCACCTTATATCGAAGATTTTAATCACATCCGCTCAATACATAGGGAAGATAGACGACAGTGGAATACACAGAATGTGCAGAAATGTTTTTACACTTCAGCAAACATTAACCAACATCACTATGACGAGAGAATTAGCTCTCGATTATGCTCGCCAATACTTTGAACTCTTCTATGAAACGCCCGAGGAAATTCTAAATACTGTTTTAGAACATGGGCCACGATTCTCTGAACTAGAGTACATGAATGCTTTCCAGCTAATTTCGAGGAGTCATGAAGAATATACAACGATTAATAAACATTTGGAAAGGCTTTCGGAAATATTGGGAGAGGTTGGAGTTACAGTTTGAGGTATGGTAAAAATTACTTTAATAATGCCGCTCTCTACAGATTTAGTGAAACAATTAAGATATAAATTTATAAGTCTCTATAAGGCTGGCCAATCATTATTCAATAAATGGAACGTGTTAGTTTATATATTTTTTTACTTTACTAATTTTAATTTTTAAAAGGAATAAATATCTCAGAAATGCTTTGAGAAACTGACAATATAGTTTGACTAAAATATGTTTTTTTATTAAGAAAGGAAAGTTAAATGAATTTTGATAAATATTGGAAAATTCTAAAATGTTTTGTTTCTTCTTATTCTCAGCTATTTCAATACATTTTATGCATAGAAGTAAATCTTCTGACAATATTGTGACAACTAAATAAATATAATTTATCCTAGGTAACAAATACTTTAGACATCTTGACTTATTCGAGATCTGTAATCCTTGCTATATATTTATGTTTTGGGAAAACATTATAGTTAATAAAAACATAGTAAATAAGTTTTACTGTGTTCGTTTTTTATTACAGTTCATTTTTTGCTGTTAACATTTTTTAATATTTTCTATAACTTTGGGAAATCGTTTTCCTTATTTTTTTTTTTTTTTGCAGAAATCGGTCTTCTATTTACCGTCACTTTTCTTGATTGCCATAGTTCAGTGAAAATTTCCTTTCGACTCGCAGATCATTCTGAAAAAATTAATTTGGAAATAATGTTTTTGATTTTCTGTTATATTGATGGAATACATTTAAATTTAATTATTTTAAAATAAAATTTGCAAGACCTCAAAAACCAAACGAAACGGCCGAAAAAATTTTATGCAGGATTACACGATCCGATGACTCATGAATTCTCATTAATACTTACAATTTGTGCAAATTATAATTTAGCTTTTAATTTTTAGTTTATTTTCAAGTATAATAATAAGTTATAAGTTTAGTAATGTTTAACATTTTTGTTTCCAATTTTGCAGTATTTTAAAGAAGAAAGAGGTTGACCAGATCCGATTAAATCAAATCTTTATCAGTATTTACCATCAATTTCCGAAGTATTGCAGCTGGTAATTTCAAGTTAATTTTTGCATCCATTTCACGGTCCGAACGTTTTCCAGCACCCCAATCTCTCGATAACGTTATCTGCATTATAAGCGTAATTTCATCATTAGTTAAAAATTTTTTTAAAATACGAACAGTGAAATATAATGTCAAGAAATTAAAAAAAAAATGAAATAAAAGATTTGGAAATAATACAGTCAAAATATTTCAATTGCATAGACTACATAATTAGTTCGTTTTAATTTAAAATTAATTTTTTGAATTTAATTTTACCTGAGCCATACAATGCTTTGTAACATAAAAAAGAACTGTGAACAGAATTAGGCAGCTAAATACTCGTCGAAACATGATCCAAACTTCCAAATAAAGTCCTGAAATAAAAATCAGAATTTAAAATTATTCTAAAAATATTTCGCGTCCTTTTCGATAAAAATTATAATTAAAAATTTTTATTTTTAAAAAGTGGTTTATTTCCAAAATACGATTTACAATTTTTTAAAAGCCTTAAATATTTAATTATGTAATATTAAAAGCTTCAAATTTGATATTCTATAATTCTGAGAACTTAAAATTAAATCACTTTCTATTTATAATCCTTTAAACAGAAAAATTGTGACTTTTAATTCAATATTCTATAATTTTGGAAGATTTAAAAAGTTTCAAATTTTAAATTTACTATTAAAAGGCTTTTAATTTTAAATTTCATAATACTGAAAGTTTTTTTAATATTCGATAATATTTTTAATATTCGAACGACTGTAATTTGAAAATTATCTAAGTTGTAAAGATTTTATCTGAAACTATTCAATACACAATTTGTAAAAAGTGTTAAACTCTTTACATTTGTGAACATGCTAGTATTTATATTTTAATTGAAAGTAAAGTAGTTTAAATTGCGATTGAAAATTATACAATTTTGAATATTTCAATCTGAAATACTGTCTAATTTAAATGCTTTAAAAATGAAATCAAAATAATTTTTCTTTAAAAGCTTGTATTTTGAAGTTGGTTATAATTCAAAATTGTAATTAGTGTTTTTATTTTTTTATCTCAATATAGACAAAATAAGTCCAAAAAATAAGATGCAGTTAAATAAAAAATATATATTTTTTTAAGAGTACGTACGTGTAAGGGAAAGTGGGAAACGTTCCAGAGCTGAGCAAACTTTCTTCTGGCTCGTACGAGGTAGGGCAGAGCTTTATATACCTTCCAAAAAGGATGTTAAACCTCGGCCTTGCCTTCTCATAGCGAGCTAATATTATCAAACAGTAAATTAGTTTAACTTTTGCGAGATAGACGCACTTTCATCCACCGTTTGCACTAACTTTTATTTGATCCCAAATCCACACGAGATATTCAAATATTGTAATCTCAACGCGAGGGTGTACTATATTGCCGTACAAACTAAAAAGACACGAAAGTAACATTTTTTATGAAAAATGAGATTTTGGTATCACTGGATTCGTAAAAGAAAACTGCCTCTATCTAGGGTAATAAAAATTATTATTTATTTTAAAAATAACTATACAGATATAAGGTCTTACTTTTGTTAGAGCTAAATTTGTCTACCCCTTGACTCAAGATATCTTTTAGCTTGAAACTCGACAGCCTTGTCTTGAAACAAGTTGCACTTTCTTAAAACAGAACAACTGTTTCGGTACATCTTTTAACTCAATCAATTTTTTTTTATTTTTGTTTTCTTGATAAAACTTTTAAGTGGACTATTTTGGAACTTTAAAATTTGTTTCCAAAGCATTTTAAAAGCAGGAAGTAAAAATTTTGAGAAAAATGTGTACTATTTATACCGGAATCAAAAAATAGAATTGAAATTTGATATGAAAACACGCGGTTTAGTTTTGTTTGAAGTAAGGTCAGTCAAATTTGAAAACTGTGCAAATGTATTATCGCCGAATACACGCGATTAATTAGTAGGGTATGTGTACTCTCTGGATTGATAATTGTTTGTGTTTATCAAAAGGTTCCACAAGGATAGAAATCAAAGGATTTGTTTGTAGTAGTAAATTGCAGAACATATGCAAAATTATTCTAACTCCCTGTTTCGGATCTAATTTCTGTTTCCGAAATCGAAATAGCTAATTTCTCTGGGAAAATATCTTTCAATATTTACTGGTAAAATATGATAAATAATATAGAATCAAATTTGCAAGTCTTCTAATGATTTTTCAAAGAGAAAAAATGCTTTAAAAAATTTCTTTATTTACCGTTTTAAAGAAATTATAATTATAATTATTGTGGTAAAGGGGCTTTTCTGTTTCGCCAACTAAGTAAATATATAAAGCTGGGAACCAATAATGTTATACGCGTGTTCAATAGATGGCAGTAAAGGATCTTTATTTTACAAAGGGTGAAAAAATAATCGAAAACCGAAGCATTTTTTAAAGAGGGTGAAATTTTTAATTTATGATAATTAAATAGGATTGATTCAAAATTTATTTTAATTTTGTTTTTAAAAAAATAGCCCGATTATAGGACCCTCCTTTGAATGGGAATATGTTTGCATGGGATATTATACAGTAAACGAAAAATATGCAAATTATGTATTTTTATGGCTCTGAAATAAGCTGCTAATAAAACAGGTTTCTTATTAGACAATTAATACCTAACGCAATTAATAGCGACTGAAGTGTGCGAAGAAGTAGACACCAACACGTGTAAATTGCAGCCAAATCAGTGTTTCCCAGTAAGATTCGAATAGTGATGTTTTAGGAACAGGGCGAAGTACTGCAAAGTTTATTACTTTAACAGTTGGCAACGAGGTACCGGTTGCCATTATGATTCTGCTAATTGCCCCAATTTATTCATGGACCCACTCAGTCCTCTGATTAAGAAGTTTCCAGGCTACTAATAATATTCTTAGATTTATTGGGTGAAGTTTTAAGCATCTCAAGCATTTTTTTTGAATTCGCACGGAGCAAAATTTTTACCGATTCAATTAATTTTCTATGATAAAGTAAAAATTGTTTATTCTTAGCATTTTTTGTTGATAGAATACTTTCTATACATCAATTGTTAATTGTTGTAATAAGAAAAAATAAGGATTCTAAAGAATTTGGAAAATTTTTTAGTGCCAGCATTGTAAGAGACAATATTTTTAAATCATAATTTACACAAGTATAGATGCAGAAAAATCTATAATATTCGAGGGAAAAACTATACTAGCGCAGAAAATATTATTGCGTGTCGTCTGAAATTATTTCCGAGGGAATATATTGAATATATTGTAGTTTAATAAAGGTAAATTGAGAATAAAGATGAAAAAAGGAAGGAAAAAGATAGAAAGGGAAGGAGAGTGAGCAGGTAGGGTCGTAGCAGCTGAGGACTCAAACTATTGTGAGATTCACGTATTAGCTCACGAAGCATGGATCATGCACGGGATTTCGGACCGGCTTTCGTTTTGCTTATTTATGCAGTGTTTGCTTTACATTGACTCCTTTTGAGTGTAGAGGAAGTCGACGGCAAATAAGAGGGACATCAGAGCACGTTTAAGAACCCTATACGATTAACCAATGCTATATAAAGTCAACTGCATGTCATTTTTTCACACTTTACAATAGGTGGTATATATACGGGGTTGCTTCTATAAGTCTTAAACATAAATGACAATTGAAATCAGAATACACTGGCATTAAAAATGAATAAAATATTCTTTCGAAATCCAAAGCTACAGTAACAGTGTACATAATTTTTTTCACATAGTTTTTTTTACCTCTTTACTGTATTTTAATTACCTAAAACGAGTTGAACATTCTTTAAAATTCTATTGAATTCTTTCGAATTAAAAATTATCCAGAGAAAATGTAATTGAATAAGCCAGCGAATATAAAATCGTGTTTTGGGAATGAAAAAATGCGAATAAAAATCGAAAGGAGAGGGATTTAGTTTACTGTCGATGTCAAGAAATTTTCTATATGTTTCAGCAACATAAGGAGCTTGTTATATTAGTTTGCCCGGTTGTAACAAGTTGATAGCTATATGTTTACTTACGAGCAATAACTGAACAACGCGACAGATGGCAACGCGATACTGGGTCCAATATTACGACTCAATCACTCCCCATCGATCACAAGATATTCTACATTATTACCATCGAGGTCTCAGTATTATAACCACGCTCTAGTATTATACCCATATGTGGGTTAGACGCAAAAGCCGCGGCTCAAAGCCGCTATATCTTATGCAACATATTGCGTTGGTAATTACGTGCCAAATGGTATAGGTCCTCCATTTACGAAAGTTGATCTTGAGAATGAAATTTATTAATATAACCAAAAATCATTCCTTCAATCAACATCGAAGTACTTTCTCGTTTGAAACATTGCAATAAATTTACAATACATTTATTGTTGATATGTTTAATTTAAAATATGCTCTAGTCTGCAATTTGCATAAAATAGAGCCTTTTATTCCAAATTTAATTTGTCTCTTACAATTATTAGCTTATTTTGTCGGATAGATATATATATAAATATATATATACATTAGAAAGACGGATCTAATGATCGAGTATTTGAATTTTCGCTGATTCCCTGTTCTTAATGCCATAATCCGCAAAGAAGTCGAGTGCTGACTAATCGTTGTCATTCATTTACCCGCCTTCCGTAACAGGTACATCTGGTGCAATTCGTTAGGCCTAATTACGGAGATTATGTACCCTGGAAACATCCGTTATATTTCAGTGTCAGTTAAGCCCAATTCACAGGGTGAGAATCTTGATTTTATGTAACAGCTACATTATAATCTTACATACATTTGTAATTTGTATACGGCATGGAATCATGGATGTTTAATAGGAAAGCATAAATCTCTCCTTCGGTGTTAGTATATTATGTCCTGTTTTTGGTTTCCTACTGTAATTTTTTTAAATTCAGTATTTCTTGTTCATATTTTACACTTTTGAATGAAATGTTTGTTTTGTTTACCGAAGAATCTGAGCTATAGGGTCACTAAGTCAGTCGAAAAGTCAGTATACCTTTCTTTGTAACTTGAGTGAGTATAGGTAGAAGATTTTTCTCTCCTCCCACGAAATCACCGGACGTGACTTCTGGATGAAATGGTGGACCACTACTATGACAGCTATAGCTAATAGGGTCTTCTCTTTTTTGGCCACGGTGACTACTGGTTCTACGTGGCATTCTAGACAGGTGCGCCACCCCCAAAACTTACGAATGACATCGCTTTGTCGGGCCTGCACCGCCCGCTGCGTACCGTACAGATTCGTCAGAGAAGGTTCATTCATAAATACGGTTACTAGCTACTACCAAGTGTATATATCTATGCGGAATTCATTCACAAATCCATTGCCAAAAGTCTCTCGATACGCCTAATCCCGTTTCAGAAAATGCTTGACTCGTACAGCATTTCAACCATCACATAAGATCGACTTTTCCTTATACTTTTGTATACCTACTCGAGCGAAAAGGATTTGTATCAATGAAATCTCTAAAACTCGAAAGTAAGGCGATTATGATGAAAGTTCATTCAAAATTTGAATATTCAAACATAAATATATGTATATCCCTTAGGATCATGGGTTTTCTATTTGTTACAAGGTTTATTTACATGAGCAAAGTATTTTGCTTTTTCCAAAAAAAAAAAAAAACAACAAACTAAATCATTGAAAATCGTGATTCAGCGACCCATTTCTCACTGATTCAAATTTATCGATAGTTGGAGTCGTTTTAAGGATCAATTTCTACACTGGATGTGAAGAATGTCCTGATTTTATATAAAAATTCCGATGTTTGGTTAAAAATTCCAGAAAATGAATGAATGAAAAGGAGAAGTGTTGAGCAGTGAATGGAATGGAAGCTCAATGAGTTCAGAACGGAAATAAGCTTTTTAAATGCATTTAGGAAGTAGCGTATAGAATTGCTTGACGATATTTCAATGGCCCCTTAGGGCCTACTTAGTCTAAGCGTACGTCAAATTGCCATTTTTCAAAATAATGTGAATTGTGAATAAAGTACCTTTTCAGTATATAGAAAATGGAAAGTCATGTTGGTAATGATGTTACTTCAATTCCATAGTAGATATTTACTTCGGTTTTGTATAGAATCACTTCTGTCGTTTTCGCTCGTTTCTTGACCATATAATGAAGAATGAAAAGGAAGGTATATTTTCGTTTGATACTTCTTACATAAGAATGATAAATGGCCACTATCTTATCTAAATTACAATGAACGTATTAAACACACTATCACTATGAAATATTTAAAGATTTTCAAAATTAATTATACGAATAAGGATTTCAGTTTCTTATACAAGAATTTTTTAATTTTTGTGAAGTTATTTTCAAAATTTTGAATTTTTTGAAATATTTTGAATTTACCTTGAATTTACTTTTAATTTCTGTTAGCTTGCCTTGAATTCTTTCGCATTTTTGTTCTACATATAAGGAATAACTATGTTACCTTCTTGTTATAGAACAAAATCACAGAACGTATTTGGTTAAATGTCAGAAAGGCAAAAAGAAATACAAAGTAATTTGAGCTGAGTGATTTCGACACAGAAAAATGTAAAAAAGGAGCGTCAGATATGGATCTGCAGTGTCGTTATAGCTTTGTAGGACAACAAATGGGTGACGCACCCATCGGAATATTAAAATAATCTGCTATAACTTTAATAAATCCTCGGCTTCACTTCGCGAGGAGGAGAGGATGCATCTATCCTACCCCGAAGAGAGAGCGAAAGCAGCAGTCACAGATGTGACTGTACCCCTAATGAGCGAGCTATTTTTCACGAGTATTTTTATCCCGTTTATTGGCCGCCCGCTTCACAAACTGTCGGCTGGATATTAATCATCCGGCTCTTACGACTCGGGATTTTATTTCTTCCAAGGATGAAAGCGAGAAAAAGGATGGTGCAGGAGAGGGTGGAGAGAGAGTATGGCGGCGAGAAGGCCGCGAGGCGCGGATTCACGCTCCTTCATTATTGTTATTAAACCGGCTTCCATAGAGAACATTCTTTTCGAATAAGGAGTTTGGGGCACGACGCCGACGGGTTTCGTGACACTGCATCTCGAATTAATATTCCATCGTCGTTTGCTCAAAAAAAAAACCGTTGCCTCTGTTTACTTGCATTTTATTACGAGATGGCTCGAGGAAAGATTTATTCGATCTTCAAAAAGTTTCTGAATTTGTTTATTAAGACGAATCTAAGAATATTTAAGGTCAACGATCACATGAACATCAGCTTTGCGATGCTTGTGTTTGGTCCGCTCTACTCTTATTATAGCTATAATAATAGACTTCATTTATAGTTTCCATTTGCATCATGTCGCTTGAAATTTAAAAAAAGTTGGAATAAAAAACGACTTCCGTGGACTGTCGACAAGTCGACAGTAATACAAGTATTTCCTTCCTACTTTTTGCTTTTCGCAGGGAAAACTCACTGGGGCAACAGGCGGTCGAGAAAACGGTTTTTTTTTTTCGTATCCACAACTGCGATCAATGCAGGGACAGATATCTGTGTTTATTCAATAAACAGGCCATTCGTGTGAGATCATGCGATCCTTGCACACGGTCCCCCCTGTTGTCTCAACAAACACTAAGATTTTCTGGCTTCTCTACATGAGATCGCGTCTTCAAAGACTTCTTCTTTTATATTTAATACAAACTCTCATCTTTTCTATTAGACTCTGTATATTGCGAATATGAATATGTATAATAAAAATTGAGGTCTTGATGGTTGTTTTGCCTGGGTGAGTCAATTGACTTGCTTGGAAAGGCCTCATTCAATGCAGTTTCTTTAAAGTCAGAAATTATTTTCACCAGGCTTGATCTGCCTTTGAGAGGGCGGCATATCCAAGAGGAATGGACTCTGAGATCTCGGTTTATGAAAGGGATGACGTGCATAGGTGACCTTTTCTTCTAATAGGCTTAAACCTCTATTTAATCCTCCGGATCTCCATGGTTATATACGCGCACCGGAAACACTCCCGCCTCTCACAGATCATCAGAGGCCTGTTGAAAGGAGTCAAGAATGTTATTCATCTGTCCCTATGAAAAGCCATATAGAATCACGAGATCTTACATATAAACCAAGTTACACTGTCGTGAAATACTTTCAGTCAGATTTTTTAAACTACATAATACATTCCAAATGTTTTCCCTACGCATATAATGTAAACGTGCTTCGAATATGAATGTTTCTCCGAGCTCATTTCGTCAATATATATACTGTTATTTTCGTAATACGGAAAATACAAAGAACAAGTTAAAAGTAAATGCATTTTGAATAGAAACAGCAAAAAAATTGTTTCAATTAACTGCAATACATTTTACTGCAATACTCGATAAAAAACAATTTTTTTCGCCAATAACTTAATTACCAAATGGTAAAATCTCTGGAGCGAGCTCTATGCTCATCAGCAATCTCCATTCCATGTCGCTCGTTGCAGACATCATTTTTATTGTTAGTTAAGGACCACAATTTCCTACCAGGTATAATGCCGAAGGAAAAAAACGGCAGTTCACGAGCGACACTTCAAGCGGAATTTAAAGTGCTGTAAATTTCGGTGAATAGCCCGACTATAATTCGATTGGTTTATGACGATCTTGTTTATTATTAAGCGATGTGTGAGAAGGGATATATTGCGGCTATTTGAGGCCTATTGTTATCATTGAAGTGCAATAAAAATCCGGTTGCTTGACCGCTTTTTTCAGAAATCGTAACTACATTTGATAGGGATACTTAAATTTGTCTAATTCTTCCGTTATTTTCCATATTTCTTTATAGGATTCTATAAAATTTTTAAGAGAGGAATGGTATTTTATTGTATTAGAAATATTTCTAGAATATCTGGAATTTTTAAGTTAAGGACTAAAAAGTATATGAAATTTTCGATACTTTGATGCAACCGCCGAAATTGGTAATTTAAAGTAAAGAGAGATTCTTATCAAAATGGAAGAACCAAGGCAAAAATAAAAATTTTACTCAATACGGTATATGAAGGAAATTTGCAAAGAGATGGAAACATGCAAGCGAGGAGAGATCAAAATATCCAGCGACTGTAAAATTACGTCGTCCGGTTTGCTTTATTGCCCTCGATCCAATAAAAGTCCCAATAATAATGTCGGATGTTTTCCGATGCACCGTATTTGATTTAGTGTCGGCCATTTTGTGATCACATATCTGCCTCGTAAATCTCGCCATGGTGGCGCCACCGAATATCAAACGTCGATGTGTCCCGTGCTCAACCCCAATCCTTCGTAAAATATTACCCCGCACGATTCCTGTGCAACGTAAACTATCTTTCGTTTATTTTTTTATTTCCGCATATCGGTTGTCAGACGAAAATGACAGGATTGTTAGACCCGAGTGAGATAGGTATTACATTTAATAAATCTCGCATCTGATGCTAATTACCCTTATTCTGTCACACCCCCTCCCAATTAGAGGAGGGTAGTGAAAAAATATATTATTGTTCGATGTTTTATTGCCAGTTTCTTTGCCAAATCAAGTTTAAAACTTGAAAATATTTTGTCACACTCCCTACCCCTTTCTAATTCGGGGTAAAATTTAATAACATTTAATCACACCCCTTACCAAAAGTAGGAAGAGGTAGGGAGTGGGATAATATATTTTTAAATTTGATATTCGCTTTTGCAGCTAAAATCTTATCCGCAGAAAATATTTGTTCACAACCTGAACCTCTATTCTTTTCCGTTTGAGGAGGGGGTGTGACCAAATATTTTTAAGTTTAATATTTGATTGTTTGGCAAAGAATTCTATTAGCATTGAAAATTTAATGAAATATCTCCATCTATAGGTAAAATTGTAGAGGGGGAAGGAGGGGCTGAAAATAATCAAAAAGGCAGTTAGGTAATGCATGGACAAGCCTTTAGACTAAATGATAATAAAAATAAGGGGAGTGAGAAAGATATAAATTAATGGAAGGGAGAGGGGCACAGGACAGGAGGGGGGGGGGGCGAGAGAGAGAATAGTGTAAAGAGAAGAGACGATAGGGTGAGCGTGAGGGGGCCGTAGGAATAATTATTGAGACAATAGTTTAGAAGGGCGAGGGGATAAAGAAAAAGGTGGGATGGTGAGTGGAATGGATGGAACAGAGGATTGGGAGAGAAGAGAATATTAAGGAGGGGGTTTATAGGGTTGTAAGAAGAAGGTGTAAGAGCTGGGGGAAGGAGATACAAGGTATAATTTATAATAAGTGATTTTTCAATTGTTTGTACAAAAATTTTGACGAATTGGAAATTAAACGATGCCAAAAATGGGGCACGATACTTAACCCGATAAATTGACAAGTTGGCACTTTCCGAGTTTGTGTTTGGCCTGGAAGACGATAGAAATAGAGGGAGTTGTTTGAACCAGGGGAGTCAGGATGAGGCAGTATATCGTGGGTTATTGTCCATTAGGAGCGCAAGGCGGCCATTCACGCCACAAACTTACTTTATGATATTGCTACCTCTTCGCCTATCCTGACTATGCCTAGCTTCTTTTTTAACGCTTTTTCTCCAAATACCATTTTTCAGAAAGCTAGAGATAATTCTTGGGGAATAAAAGAGAATCTAATAGATAATATAGGATAGAAAATATTGGAGAAGGGCCCCTATTGTTTTAAATTGCCTCATTTTCTTATTTTTGAAAGAATTCCCTGGATTTTTTCATTTGTTCACACTAATATTTAGGACTTCTTCAATTGCTGCAGAATGTTATTCCATGCTGGAAAAATTTATCACCAAGTCTCATTGTGCGATTTGGAAAAGTTTGAGAGTTTCCCAATACTCGAAACTTTATTCGGGGACGTATAACCAAGACAAGCAGAATGTACTTTGCTTACAAGGAAAATCCCTAGACAAATTACCTCGTTTTCACGCTGTCGGGGCTCTTAATCGAAAAAAGGGGGAGAATAGTGATTGAGGGTGGGGGAGGAATAACTCTGGGCTCAGGTGGTTTCATTTGAAATTCGATGCCACCAACGGCTTCAACTCAAAGTTCAGTCAACTTTGATAAAATGCTTTTGTGGCTACATGTTTGGCTTGCGCAAATTTATATTTGTCTCCATCGATTTTTCTAAATAAAATATTGAAGGCTGTGGCTACGCATACTGAAATTTCCGTACGAATATGGATTTTTTCAGAATAAGTATCTAGATGAAAAGAGGTCGGCTGTTTATCCTGAAATTTTCAAATAAATAGCTAAATTTTTCGGTATGAATATATAGACACAAAGTATAATATAATGAGTTGCAAATGATCAAAGAGTTAAAGTAAATGACGCTCTTTAATAGCATTGATGAGCTATAAACTAAAATAAATCATATCTATATTATTATATAATCACTTGTTAGAAAAGGTGCCTATTGAAAGAGGCATAAAAATTCTACCACAAAACTTGAACGTTTTAAATGTTATTCCATTTTTATGACAGTAAATGACTTTATAGAACGAGGTCGGGCTCATATATTTTTCTTTGGTATTATAATTCCTTCGCAGAAGCCTTCAATAAATGAAGAAGCTGGACCTATGAAAACGGCAGTAAAATACTTTTAAGATTTAAACTATCGAATATTTCAGTTATTACCAAGTTACGATCATGTGAAAGTTAAATGCCGAGAATTAATCTTATTGTAAAGCTGAGCAACATACTGCATGTTGTAGTATTATAAAAAAAACTGCAAAAACTGTTCTAGGAGGTAGAATATTAGTCTCCAAAAGCGATCTTAGTCGTTTTAAGTATCGGAAGTGGAAATTTCGGAACCTAAAATGCCAAAATAACGGCGTACTAAATGCAATGACCGTGTGCCAAAGAATTATGATGGTGTCCATGGACAAGCGATGTTATGGGCACTATTGGAAGAGATAGGTTATGGGGTACAATTGAAAGGATACGATGCGGCAGAACGGAATGAAATGGTTACGGGACTGGTGCTTGAGTATGAGTCTCGTGGCGAGCGAGTAACGACCAATTAGATAACAAAACGTCAAACAATAAAACCCGTCATGTTTATACTGAAGGGGATAAAATCCAGCATCTATTGCCGCCCTGCTGCCGTGGCACGCAATAAACTATTCGTTGTTTATGGATATGATGTGGCCTCTGCAGCCCCTACTCATCCTCCTTATCTTATTTATCAATTTTCCGACTTTTTGAATTTCTGAGTTTTTGTTATAAACTGAATAAATAATCAAGGAAAAGGAATTTGTAATTCTAATATCGAGTGCCATTTGAATCGTTATATACAAACTTGCATACTCTCGTAAAAAAATTAAATTAAATTAATTAAATTAATTTAAACCAAAAGATATTTTTTGTCCTAACCCATCTGAAAGTTAGCCTCTTTCTGCCTGTAGAGCAGATGGAAAGTGACTGATTTTATACTTTTGGCGGACGTCAATTGCGCACTTTGTAAGCGGGCGTAAAAGTTACTTTTAGACCTAAACTTCGCACTCATCGAAAATCCTCTACTTTTTGCTCTTGATGCACAATATACTATTGTGGTCCTTTGAGGGAAGAAGAAATTTTAGTGGAGAGTGAAGCAGTAGGAAAAGAATATTTTTCTACAAGTAGAAATGTATATATATCTATCGCTTTCTCATGTTTCTAGTTTGCCAAGGGGGAAGTTTGTGACGGGATGACGGGAGGGAGGACTGGTTAATTGGCATGACAGATAGAGGGTGCGAGAGAAGTTGTCGCTTAGTAACATTACGCCGCGATGAAACTGATATCCACCCTAGTCCTCCACCACGCCGCCACGCCGTCTCTACTCCTAATACTACTACACCTACTATACTGCAGAAGCACCTCCACTATTCTACTTACTACTATGTAAGTCCCTTGCTCTGCAGATGATACGCTCAAACGTTACATTTACTCAATTCGCTTCTGTGGGTGAGACAATGCGAGACCCTCCTACAATTCGATCATACTTATGTCAAATCTCAACGACAAGCTATGATAACGCCTGTTCTGATATAGAGATATGGTTCAAGTACATCAGCTAATTGATTAAATAATACTGAAATATTATAGCAAAAGCACAATCTCTAAATTACACGATTTGTGTGGTTTCAAGGATTACAAAAAATGTCATGATTTTAAAATAAAAATTATTTCAATTAAGTTATTAAAAAGGGATTTTAGGGAGTCTCTAACAATTTGCAATTATTTCGAGGTACCTTGAAATTCTTAGATATCATCTAACGTCTTTTGAACATTATTATTATTATTACATATTATTATTATTATAACTTACACTTTATTATTATTAATTCTAAATCTTAATGTAAAAATCAGAAATCGTTTACTGATTCATCCGGGATTTTTATTCGCACATTCGCAAAACGATTCCCTGAAGTCGTTTTACATGAAGGTCCTCAATTTTTCAATCAAATGATAAAAAGTTTGCCATTTCACGATTGTTCCTAAAGTATGGGAGTTGTGGCAGTTGTCGACCCTTCGTTCCTCGTAGGGATACCCTAGTATATCCAATCGGTATATATATATCCTGAAAAGGAAAACAGTTTTATCGAAGCGGCACGGATGTTTCTTGCTTCTCTCGAAAGTACAAATGGGTTTTCTGTCCGCGGTGGTCCGATAATGTGGTAGTCGTAAGGATCGAAGGCGGACTGTGGCCAGTTTGTCAGCCACCGATGTGTCTAAGAGGGTCTTTCCTTTCCTCCATCCTTATTTCTTCCTTCAAGTCTTGCTTTTCCTCGAGAAAGGACGAATAAGACAATTTGTCTTGTACCGCAATGGATAAACTTCCCGAACCACTTTTAGTCTGTTGCTCGTATTTCAATGTACCAGAACCTGAAAATTCCTGTATAGGAACCGTTATAGAATCCATATTTATACATGCATCGACTTGAACTGCATCACATTAAATTACAAATAATCCTTTGCGTTTTTAGAACTTACTTTACTTCAAAAATGGTAAAAAGCATATTAAAGATCAAGAATTAAGGCAGATAGAGAGGATGCAAGATGTACGACCTATAAAATCAAATGCAATCTCTTCCGTTATCCATCTTGTTTTATCTCTGATCTGGCGCAAAATGAAAAAAGCTTGTCGAACTTTTTAGGAGCTTCCCGTCAAACGACTACAATTTCCTCTTTCACAGCTTTCCAAAGAGTTTCTTCAATGCCGACTCTATCGTCTAATTTCAGCTGAAAAATAAAACCATCGAGCTTAAAACCAAGTTTTCTTCTTTAAAAATGCACTTTTTTCAATAAATTTAATTACAATAAATTGAAACCAACCTAGGTCGATGATAAACTCTTCTTCATTCACTTGTACCAAAACAAATATTTCAAGCGAGGAAATGTAATGTTCATAAAGCAAGCAGTCGTATTTCACAATATAGTTTGTTCACAATAAAAAAATAAAGTGAAACATTACAAGTTTCATGAAGGTTTCAATCGGATCTACTCAATTATGCACAAACACATTTGTTTATCAGACCAGTCGCATTAATCCTGAAAGTCGTTGGGCAATCATCCAAATTAAAGTACAAATCAAATTCGGGAGGCGCGATATAGGTACTCATCTTAATAGTATCATTCCGATGGGAGAATGGTCAAAATGTTAAACAATTAGATTACTAAATGATGCGGCAGACAATGGTATTGTATAAATAACGGATACACCGTCTCGTCTCTGATTCGAAAGCATATCCTTGCTGCATAGGTACATGTTAGTGGATCAGGGTGTGCGTGAACTGCGTGGCAGGGAGGGTGTTGTGAGTTATGAGTGCTCTGTGATATCAATGCATCAATTTGGCTAAACGAAGGATTAATTTAATAACAAGTCAGCAGAGGGGGATCGCCAAATGATCTATGGAGAAGGGCAGAAGCGTGTATAAGCAATATTCTCCAGCATGTCTTTTTCTACCGTATACACACATACATACATACTCTGCCCCCGCTATGCCTTTTTTATTGAATGACTTTTACTCACTTTTAGCGAGAGACTATATTGATTTGATAAGTCGCCGAGTAAGTAATGAAATCGCCTTTGGGATGATATCAAATTATTTATCACTAAATTCAATGTACCAAAAATGTTATTATTATTTTATCCAGAAATATTGTTCCAACTAAAAATAACAATAAGCATATATTACAAGCTTCTTTCACATCATAATTCGTTCATTTGAAAGAGGCGTTACTTTGGAATGGTGGGTCAAGTTATTACACGTAACGCATTACTTCCAATACACTTGCTTGATTTACCCAAAAAAAAGTGGTTAAAAAGGGCGGCTAGATGAAGTAAGACTCTTGAGTGTTACATGTCGCTGAAGAGATCCCAAGTTGGGGATTTATCGCGCGTCAGAGCGTGTATATCGCTTGCGAAGATAGGATGAAAACAGGAAGAGGGTAGGCCACGGGGGTGGTTGGATAACCCGATATATAGGTAACCAGCGACCTAGCAACCAAGCAACCAACCATCGGACGAACCAAATGGAATGGAGTGGAGTAGCTCGCTACAACACAGGATGGAGTGAGGACGCTCGACGGAAGTTGGTGGGCTATAATAACGTTTAAAGTAATTAAGGACATCGGGCGACAGCATGGGCGAACTGGGTACCAGGATGGAGGCGGAGGCAGAGGCGGCAGGGCAGACAGGTTGGGGAATGCGACATTTACATAGTAATTAAATCGCGGGAGCAAGTGGGACCACTGGGGTAGATACTGGCGCACGAGCCATTACAGACGCATTAGATTGCGGTAAGCACTTGTTTATGGCCCCTCCTGCTCCGCTCTACTCTGCTCGATTTTCCTCTCTCATACGCCTCTCCGGGGTACCCATGCTACCCCGGTACCATACAGCGTCTCGTCCACCCTCTTCTAAACTATACTTTACCTGTTTTTACCCATAATCATGTTTCTCAGGAATACAAACACTCTTTCGATTGCCTAATCGATTTTCAATTTTTTTCATGTTTCTCAACACGTAACATGCAAATTATATACACTCTTTATACCTATACCCTTCCCACCCTTTTATTCCCTTGTGTACGCACCCTCTCCACTTATTCTCTCAGCCTCCTCTCATTTAAAACCCAGTAACACCTCCATTCTTCTCCTACCCAACTCTGCCCTCTCCCTCCCCTTTTTTTTTACCCCTTTCATCGTCAACCTCTTCTCCTAATCCTCTCTAACATTATCTCAATCGCCTTTTTTCTTTTTTCTATAAAAGCCCCCTCTTTATCTCTATAACACCCCCTCTATATTATTCTCCTGTTCTCTCTTTCCTTCACTTCTCTCCTCTCTCTCTCAACCCCCTCCCTCTATCTGTACTTCCCCTATATATTATTCCCTATTGTATAGGTCACCTTACGACGACATCCCCTCAAAACCTTTACCCTGATACCTGTAACCCCTCTGGTTCTTCCTCCTCCCAACTCCCCTCCCTCTCCTCTTTTATTTATTCTTTCATCGTCAACCTCTTCTTCTAGTACTCTTTACCATTTTATCTTCTATTAAATCCTCCTCTTTATCCCCCTTCTATACTATTTCCTTGTATTTTTATCTTCTCTCTCTTCTTCACCCCTTTCCTTGTACTCCCCCTTCCGTCTTTATTTCCATATATTCCTTGTAGATTGTTCCCCTTCTTTATTTGGGTCACCCCCACCTTCTCCTACACGTTTACCTTTATATCCATAATTTATGATTGAAAATTTCTGAACGTTCAAATGAACGAATTTTTGTATTGATTGTTATTTTTAGTTGGCACAATATTTCTGGATAAAATATAATTTGAAAAAAATATTTCGTTCATTTGAACGTTCACAACTTTATTCACATCATAATTTTCAGTTGAGAAATTCTAGCTCCCAACAACAAGATGTTCTGTAAATATTTAAATACATGTGATAAAGTCCAACGTTGATAAAATCATTAAAAACATACGCAATACTTTGTCGCATGTATAATAACATTTTTCAAGGACATCTTGTAATCTTTTATTTAATAAATTACTGATTAATCTATATATGTACCGAATATTTCATATGATAACATACTTTTCCCTTATCAAGCATAATGTTTGTTTAATCTTGTTTCCAGATATTGTTCAAAAGATAAGTTTGATAAGTCTACTGTAAAATCGACTCACGCAATTTCAAATCCACAAAAGTATATTAAGTAGAGAATTATTCAGAACAACTTACATTTGGACTAAAATCATCTTACAGTTTTTTAAAAATATATTTCTATTGTTATTTTCCTACATAATGGATTTTAAATCAACATGTGGATTGTTGCTTTTATATTTTTCGTTAATTTCTTCGTTACACGCGGAAGTTCTCGTTAAGATACATCAGGGACTTGTCAAAGGTACTACATTAGAGACGAGAAAGGGAAGAAGCATTGCAGCTTTTCGTGGAATACCTTATGCTCAGCCTCCCGTTGGAGAATTAAGGTAAAATTAAGAAGTACTGTAAAAGTCTGTCCATATATGTACCTTATCTTAAATTTCCAAAGGAAAAGTTCAATAATGTGAAAAATTCAGGTTTAAAAACCCACTGCCAGCAAAATCGTGGAATGATGAAGTATATTTGGCTGACAAGTCTGGAATCATTTGTCCTCAATCTACTAGTGGGAAACTAGTAGGCAAGGAGGATTGCTTATATTTAAATGTCTACACACCAGTAACAGACCTAAATTTATCTAAGGTGAGATTTTTTACTTTAGAAATCATAAATGAAAGTAATAAATTAAAATTGATTTTCTTAAAATGCAGAACTTGAGTCTCTCGTCATTACCAGTAATGGTATTTATTCATGGAGGAGCTTTCCACGTAGGAACTGGTGACTTTAGTGTTTATGGACCGCATTATCTATTAGACAAAGATATTATCCTCGTCTCGATCAATTACCGTTTAGGTGCTCTCGGTTTTCTCAGTACGGGAGATGAAGTAGCGCCAGGAAATTTTGGATTGAAAGATCAAATTGTGGCCCTCAAATGGGTTAATAAAAACATCCAATTTTTCGGTGGGGACCCTAATCGTGTGACGTTATTCGGAGGTAGTGCAGGCAGTTCCTCTGTTAATTATCATGTGCTCACAGACGCATCTAATGGTAATTTCATTTTTAAAGTACTTAAAAGATATAGTACAAATCCGAATCATAAATTTTACTTTTTAAAGGTTTGTTTCATCAATATATTTTCCAAAGTGGAAGCGTACTGAACGAATGGGCATTCCGAAGTAAACGTCAGTACAGACCTTACATAAGTGAATTTGGCACAAAAATTGGCTGCTCATTCCTCGATTCTCGAGACTTTATTAACTGCTTGCGAGGCAAAAATGTTGATGAAATAGTACTTTCAGTATGGGGCACTAAATTCAATTTCTCTAGAAATCATTGGACGCCGACAGATGAAATTGAGTCGGAAGGTGCATTTTTGACTGAGACGCCACAAGCGTTAATTGCACAAAATAAAATGAAAGATTATCCAGCAATGAGCCTTAATACTCTCGATGAAGGATTATCAGTTACGTTAAGTATGTCTGAGATAATTGTAGTGTGTTAAAGATTTATGTTTACAACATCCTGGAATCCTCCATATATTAAAAATTAATTACCTCTTTTTAGGTTTGTACAAGAAGCCAAAGGATTATGATACCTTTAAGAATGCTGTTGATAATTATGTCAACACTACTGCCGATTTTTATCTCAAGCCTTCCAACATCCCGAAGTTTACAAAAATGGTTAATGATTTCTATTTTGATGAATCAGTTGTTACGAATCTGGATCAAGTACGTATATATTTCGATAATTTATATCAAAAAACCTTTAGCAAAGATTCTAATAGTTCAGAAATGTTCTTTTCTCCATAGCTTCTTAAAAATTTCACGAATTTCGTAACCGACTGTCGATATGTGTATCCGCAAATAGTAGTTTTTGAAAAGATGACACAATTTTTAAAAAGTCCGATGTACTTATCCTTATTTGGATATCGCGGTAACGAGAGCTTGATCTTCTTGGAGAATGGATTTAAAGGAGATATTGGTGTTACTCATGCGGAGGAACTTTTGTATCTTTTTCCCTATGTACCTCTCGAAAAAACGAAAAATGTCGATCAGAATATAATCGATCTAATGGTTGATTTGTGGACATCTTTTGCAATCAATGGGTAAGTTCATTTCCAGCTAGAATAGTCCTAGATACTTTGTATATTCATCATATTTTACATTTTTTTTAGCAAACCATCATCTAATCATTTGGATAATCCTAATTTCTGGGAACCTTTCTCTAAAAATCAGAGATTCCTCCGGATTGGTGATGTTTCTAACAATAATATTCCTTCCGTAACTCTTCAGAAAAACTATTTAGGTGATAGATTGAAATTTTGGAAAACAAATTTCCCTCTATTGTAGGAATTTTACAAATTTTTTGAGAGCTATTTCAATAAACAGAGGATGATAATAAAATTGTAATTCCTTTACTTTCCTTTCTTTGTTCAACTATAATGATGTGTTAGATGTTTATGTTCATTATTCATAGAACTTTATACGTCTTTCTTTTCCACTTTTTTCCCCGTTTTATGCTGTTTAATACTCTATTCAACCAATACTACTCGTAAGCGTTCACTTTCGTCTTGGAGAAATTACTGCTTCCCATATTGGTCTCGTTCGCGATAACAACCTGTTTACAGCTTCTCCCGTTCCATTCAGATGCTCTCTACATGCTCTACTCAACGTTGCCCTAATACTCTACATACGTCACGATACTCCTCACTGGATAGCAGATTCAGTGTTTATGTCTCTGTAAATCGATTAGAGGGTCTAAAGCCAGTGATCTCAAGGTAGTACGAGTTTCGTTTATTGCAAATTAGACAGAAATATTGGATTGGAGAGGAAAGCAATATTCCTCTGAAGAATATTGCTTAGTTTTTTACAGGTTTGCAAAGAAAAGAGTGTGTTTATAGATAAATATTTAAATCTAAAACTGCTCATAAAATGTTCGGAAAAAACAACCTTTAGCAAAATAAATAACAAATCATAAATAAATAAACGCCACATTGTCTATATATATATATATATATATATATATATATATATATATATGTGTAAAAACCTCATGCATAAAAGTGTGTAAACTAATCCCGCAGTGATCGCTCTCGTCGATCAGAGTCACCCATCGTCGTTCTCTTAGTCCCAGGACGACACCAAATCCCAGGTTTTACTTTGAATACCGCATTGACTGACTTATCTAATCTAATTTAAATGCAGCGGGGGGTGCTGCTTGTTCCAAGCCTTACACACACGCTTACAATTCTAGCTTTCGCTTACTACTCTTGCTTCGAATCTCATCCTTTCTCCCCCTACACCCCTTCACCCCTTCGCCTTATCCAAAAGTAGAGATGGGGTTGGGGATGAGCTCTAACAGCCGGTGGGCAGGGATCCTACCAGGAAGGAACGAAGAGATATGGTGTATAGGCAAGGAAATGCGGCGACATAGGGTTGTGCTTGTGTGAGTCGTGTCGACTAAAACGGTGGTGGAATTCTGGGGGCGAAGAACGGGGTGCGGAAACCGCTATGTAACGCGGCAAATTGAGTGCTGAATCCGGGATTACATCGGCGACTGCTCCACAGAAGGAGAAAGAGAGACCTGCTCGCTATGGCCAGGGTTGAGGGATGAGGGGTGTGGAAATGTGGTACGCGAGGGCGGTAGAGGAAAAGGTTGTGGGGGTGGGTTATAAAGAAGAATGTGGAGGTGCTGGTATTGGTGCCGATGCCGATGCTATTCGAGAGCAGCGAACAAAGATAGAAGGGACAACTCCAAAAGGAGCACCATCACCATCATCCGCCATCATTCATCCTGAAAGAGACTGCGCGCTTCTTCGGCTCGCGGATTGACTCTTCTCGCTCCTGTTTTATTGCTAACTTATGAAACGCACACGACTGTTTTAATAATATGCCTCAGCCGAGATACGCTCTTTGGAAAGGGGCTGCTCTGAAACATCGAGCTCAGATTGCGAGTTTTTCATCTCTATAAGTGCCCATTTCCCCATATTCAAGGGGTTGAGAGTTCTTGAAGAGATTTTCAAGGAATCAAGCATTGAAACATTGACGAGAAATTTTCTGTCCCCTGTCGTATAGTAGGTATATGTCATATGTAGAACAGACTATATCATATAACCAAGTCTATTAATTTATGTTTACAATTTGAAGAAAGATTTAATTATGACGAGATATGATTCAATTAGGAAATCATTATTCTCCGGGGGAGAAGTTATAGTTCCACTTGGTGCCATTGAAAGAAGGACTTTGAAGCCTTGGATGATAAAATAAATGAAATATTTTAAAACGAAAAACACGCACATATTTTTCGCTTGATCGCGATTGTATTGCCACCAAGTTCAGAACATTTATAGTGTTGCAGGGTTGTATATTGCACGTGTATGAACGCCCCGCGCTAATTAATGGTGGCTACGATCAAACACGTACACATAACATATACAGTATACACATGTTCTCGCTCTTGCGCTTTATATACCATATTATTGGATTACAATGTGGAATTGGATAGATAATCTTTACCTCTTGTGAGAATATAACTTCTCTAATTACAAACCAAGCTCGTATTTAATGTCTGAACTTTCTAGACAGTATGAGAGCCTGCCGAATTTAATAAGGGGTAAAAGTAGGGAATTGCATCTTTTTATAAAATGTTACTATGTTAAAAAACTATGATTTGCATCATCATCTTAAATTGCTTCTTCGTGTTGATTAAGATTTTGGAAAATATTCCAATTCGTCACCCAATCTGATTCAAATCCCTAAAGAGGGCACATTGAGACTATGCCGTGGGATTCGCTCATTTATTTTCGAGATATTTACATTTTTATTAAAAACATTTACAACTCATCCGCGACACACTCTGACGGATTTGAAATGACAAGAAATTCAATTATCTCGGTAATCCCACAATCATAGTAAACGGATTTACCACGCCAACCACGAGGTTACGCCCCGCATAGGCTCGCCAAGAACCCCATGAAAGTAACATAATCCAGGGGTCAAATCGCCCTTTTTACTGATCAACGAATATTACTCGACGATATGTCACTTTATAGTGGCAGCGCAAATCTTCCGCTGATGTCATTCAGTAAATACAAGTTGCAAAATAATTGAGGTTCATGTATTATGAACATATTTGTCTCTCTTGTGCAACTTTGAATTGGATGATGGGTGGTCCGATCCATAAAATATCGAATAGAATCCACCTTGGCAAACGTTTCCGCATTTATGGATATTCACGTATACGCAATCGAAGAGTGTATATTCGGCCGGGTTGGTTATATTCGCAGCGGTCGTTCGCTATCTATCGATCTCTGTTTTAATTATTTTCCTGCGGGAGTACCCGCGATAAAACCCCGTTACGTCATTGCATTCTGTGCGATAGGAAATCCAGATTAAATAGCGTCATCCCTTATCCGCGATGTAGAGAATGATGAACGTTCGTATTTGATACGCAATGATAACATGCCATGAAAGAAGAAAATTGGAATAGTATATAACTCATTATGAAAGTAACAAAATTTAATTAAAGAGTATATTTCGGATTAAAATTATGATTTAATAAGTGTCGTCGTGAGGAAAGTAATGTCAGCCCAATTCCATCTTCGCAGGTTAGCTTCATAGTTAGCTGTCACATCGCAGATGTGCTCAGCTCCCTTTTGCTCGATTCGTGGAGGCTTAATATGCGAGCTGCTATATTTCACGGGGCATTATCATCCTCTTTTTTCCAAGCTTATTTTACGACCTGCCGACTAGGCATTAATAATATCTGCCTATGAGGCTATGATCGTATTGGTCGTTTGATTAAAAGCTCGTTCGTTTCCTCGTTGACGCCTCCAGCAAAAAATCTACAAAACTGTCCCCGTCTATCTGGATCCGATCATTACCGTCACTCTCTGAACGATGCTTTCGCTTCATTAAACTAAACGAACTCAAATTTCGTTTCGATGCTCTACAAGTTTTACCAGAAAAACGTAGAGTAAATATTCCATCATGAGGATTCCGCTCTTGAATCCGATTCTAGAACTAACGTTAAACAAGTATTGCAAGATTTGGTTATTATATGTATAGACATAACACACATGTAGATTGTAGACACATGCGTGTATGTAATAGATTGTACCGCATAATTCGAAACTGCCAGCGCTCCTCTCGAGGATAATCCAATGTGTAAAAATTGTCGGTGATAAATTCCTCTTATCCACAAAACATTAATAAATCTATGTCACATCGACTATGGCGGATGCAAACATTTGTGCCTGATGAGTGTACATCGTGCGTCGAAATATAGGCGACTCTATGTACCATCGCCAAATCCGCAGGCGCTTCATGAACCACCGTTCACGCACTGTTTGCGACAACGATATTGCTATCGGCTCTTCTTGTTTATCGATTCGAATTGAAGGATGAAAAACGTGATTCGGGCGGTAAGCTACAAATCAGTTCAGAACGCGCTTGACAATTATTATTATAGAAAAAATATACATCACAAAAGACCGAGTTCCGTCCCTTATGGCATTATGGTTTAACCCATTATAGTTTTAAAATGAGGTTCTCCACATCATCAGCAGGGTGATGTACGAGGATCCGATTTTGAGAACCTCTGGAATGCAATAGCTTTACTACCCTCGATCTCTATTGTAGTCTAGCGATCGAGAGAGGAAAGGAAACGCATAATAGACAGAGATCAAGAGGTATAATAGAGTATAGACCCACGGCAATGGAAGTGGGGAAAAGGACCAACTATGTATTTGTATAGGTTTAGCTTGAAAAGTCACGGACGGGGACGCCCATGCAGTTGACCTGTGTCGTCTAATTTGACGTTGGGGCCATTCTTTGCGACAGATTTGTGTTGTAGACATTACTAAAAGCACCGAGTCGTGTCGTTTTCTAAGGCGAGAAGAAAAGTAGTCCAGTTCAGGAATACCTCTTGCAGCATCCAGGTCAGGATGCTTCTATATGATTTTCTTTAAACTGTTTTAGTTACTGATCCTGCATGCCTATCGGATACTTTTTGCAATTGATATCTAACGAAAAGATAAGAGATATAGTTAGATAAGAAATACCAGTTGATACAACATGAAACTACCTTTACTGTGTAAAAGTGGAAAAAGTACAGAAAAAGAGGCAGTTATTCACATAAATAATATGACTTTCTTTTCAATATATCGGTTGTCCTTTTTCTGTAAAGACTACCTTTGCGATTTAAGGTTTTATGTCCTCCACCCCTGCAGGTCACGACATCAATATAACACATGGATTCCTCTTGACTTGATTCACGAAACCGATTATTCGATGATTTGTTTGCGACACAATGAGGATCCTTTACCTGACTTCCGGCTCTCGGAAGCTCCAATTTGTTCACCCAGGGAGATTCCTGAAAAGAAATTCACTCATCCAAAATAATTTCCCAGCATTGTGCTCAACATCACCAAAAAACGTGTCGAGATACTTTTCGGATAGAAGCTGCAATTCGTCAGAAGCTATTCAATCTGGCATAGCACTTTTTCATCTCATTCTTCATTCAATGACTTCTTTAATTTCTGCAGTGTTTACATCTTTCACAAAAAACGTATAGAATTTAATATAAAAGCAATAGTTGATTACCAATAATTTAAAATTACAACTAGATAAGTTTTTTTTTTCTTTTACATAGAAAATACATTGCATCACAGGGAACAACTATTCCGAATTGTCATTCGCGCAAAAAGATTGGTCACATCTGCCCTGGGTCCCTGTTGACACCTTATGATCGAGAATACATCGTAGAACTTAGAAAATATCAACCACAATAATGATGTCGGTTTTCTACGCACGTAACTTGTCCATCCATCATCAACTAGTTACTATTTAAGCCGCAACGTGACGTCATTAATATCTCGTTAGGAACAAATCGTTACGTAGGGAACAACTAGACTCTACGATGACACTGATGCATTGGATTTCATCTTTTATGCAATATATATAATATATAGATTCAGAAAGGGACAAACCTTGAGAATGCTCTCCAAAAAAAGTAACACGAATAATCAATTTTATATGCAATATAAAAAAGTGTATTAAACAGATCTACTTTCATAATCAGTTTTATTTAATATATTCGTTTCCTATATCAAAACTTGAGGGGAAATATCAGAATTTCAGTGCTTTCAGTCTGCATCCTTGTTAAGGGCATGTGATACTTACCATATAGTGCACAGACGTCTCTGTTCACATTCTTTACGTCTTTGGACTATTATTTTTTTGAAAAAGTAAAAATTGTGAGAAAAAACCCAGGTTATTTAAATTTGCTCATATGGTAAGTAACACATGCCCTTATAATACGTGCTTTACAATATTTGGGCATATGTTTAACGTTTACTTTACATTTTATAATTCATTGAGCATAAATACCATGAGCTTCGCAATTGTACTCAAAATGTTAGCCAAATCGTTTGTAATACTTACTTATCAAACATGGGCCTTGAAGAAAACAAAAAATCTGTATGACTTTTTAAATTTTTATTCGAATCATTACTGTCACCGAGGACAAAAATTTTCATAGAATACTTATAAAATATCTTCATTTCCAAAAAGTAAAAATGACATTACATTTAATGTTTTGAGGATATATGTGCTCAAAATATGAGAAACAATTCAGATATTTTTGAGTTATACTATATATTACTATGAAAAGTAAGTAAATAGAGTAGCAGTTGTTATAGCATATAGAGGACCCTCATTGGCCATTTGACTGCAGTTTTCGAGTGTATAGATGAATTAAGAGTCCGTTTGGCTGGCGCCCGTGCCACACCACCAACCACCGGATTTCTTGAATAGGCCTATATAACGCTCGGGTGCGTTCACGCGCTCGATGACTGATAGGCCAAAAAAGAATCACTGACTTTAAGCCTATTTGTCGGCCCTTCCATTGCAGTCAGAGCAGAGCGGAGTAGCAGCTGTCCCCTTCATTTAGGTCTCCAGCTCCTTTCACAGCTCGTAACAAAGGCGATAGTCGTATTTGGACAGTATTAGCGTTAAATTTAGGCATCGAAATGTTTTAATAGGACGCCCTTACGCAGGGGTGTCATGTGTCTCGATCCTAACTTCCAGATCAAAAATTTCTCTTATACAGATCATTTTTACACGCATATAAAAAAAGTCTTGCATTCGTTTGAATCAATTATAAGATTTGTTTACATGAAAGAAGCTAATGGCAGTTTTTCTTGCAAATTGCTTAACATCGAAATCGGTTACAAGATGTACAATATCAGAAATACAATATTTAGAGAAGAAGGTGTTTAATCTAATACAAGAACCATTAAAATCCTAAAGATATCATCATTTACGGATAGTGGTTTATGAAAAAGAGACAAAGGGGGGAAGCCCCGTGCGAATTGACACATCGCTGGAACGATACGGTTTATTCACGCTCGAATAACTGCATACCTAATCTAATGTAATCATCCGTGTGTGACAATTCGGCCATGGGACTAACACAATGTGGCAATGCCGGTGTGCCTTTCAATGAAGTTGCTTTTTTTTTCGGCCAATTCGCAATTGCTCGCTCACCTTATTGTCGCACGACATTAAGCGATGTCATTAATAAAATTTGATGTCCTGGAAAATTAGGTCTCAATTATCCCATATCCACTGCTTGGAGGGAGAAGCTTTCACTTTCGTGCTAAATTGACGGAACGAAGCGAATCAAAATGAAAGCTGTATAGGAAACGTATTTTGAGCAAGATAGAGCTATATCTTTATTTTTGTTGTGATTTCTATTCAGCTGAGAGAAGTTCCGTTGAAATGTTTCGAGTTAAAGAGGGGCTTGCAATTGATATTTTAACAGCTTTCGAGATTTTCATTATAGTCTTTTTTGATTATAGTCTACTGCAATTTTTGGCATGATTTTCTGCCTAATAGGCAAAGAGCAATAAATAATGAATAGTATGGAACATCATAAGCAAGAGGAAAAAATGATGAAGATGCAGACTTCATTGCTTCGTTAGATCGTTAGATTAAGCAATGTTAGAGACACCACTACAGGGAACTTGAGACGAGACAGAGGCAGAGAACAGGCAAGGTCCAGCCGGCAGTGGTGGGCCAACTATTCAGCCAGCCAGGCATCCAGTGAGCGAACTGGCGAGCTCTTGTTTTATTCAGTCGGGATCATAAATTACGAGTTTAAACACACAATGAAAGACGCTTAACAAGAAGCTAACGCGAGATTGAGAGGCCACGCCCCGAGCACGCTCCGCTTCCGGTGGAGCAGATTCCGCGGACCAATCTCGCGCGAGTCCCGCCCTCCGACTATCATCCGTCCTACGACCAATAGACCAATCCTCATCCCCCAAACGAGCTACCCGGCCAGCACACCCACCTATCCTGTGCTTTCAGCCAGGCACGAGCGCGAGGATGAGGCAGAAACCCGATTCCACGACCAGAGGAGAGTGGATCCTCACCTCGGTTCCGAAAGTCACATTCTACTCATTGTAAGCCAAGAGACTCGGTCTTCGCCTCTCCGCGTTGTGTTGTGTCTTCAGTGTGGATCAGTGTCGAAAGTGTGGACCGAACTAGAATATGTAATAAGTGATGTACATGATGTGCATGGTGCACAATTAGCGAATTCTGTGTAATGATAAAACGTTACAGTGTTAATCATCATACAAACTGTTGACAGCTGTTGCAATCTTACAAATGGTTGCCTTCAAACTATCATAGTTCAAGCAGTTGTCTCGTTTCACTGGAATTGAGACTGTGAATAGTGAAAGTGTTGCCTCCTAGTGGGAATTAAGTTCTCGTTTTCCTGGCTTTCCAGGCTTTTTTCTTGTGAGCTCGCGAGACGAGATTTCTTCGCGATATTTCGTCCACTGTTGAATTATGAGTGGTGCGAGATGGTGTGCTCCCTGACTACCGATAAGAGCTGCTGTGATCGAGGCGAAGTGGATTTGCACCTAAGATCCAGCGCGGTTAGTGCCGCGGACATCAACGACAGCATGTCATCGTTGAGCGATGCCCATAGGCGAAGTAGCCACCTAGATGGGGACCGCAGTTCTTCCGCGGGTTCTTCTTTAGGATCATGTTCACCTCCACCTCCTTCGAGTCATTCGCCACCTCCACCAAGACCGCCTTGGTTGCATGACTTCCATGCCGCTGCATCGCCCCATGTTCTCCAATTCCTGAACCTCAGTGCCGCCGGGGGTGGAATGTTGGGTAGCCAACCTTTAGCCGCCCTTCACTCCATGGCGGAAAGGAGTCATCATCAGCAACAACAGCAGCACCAACAACAACAACATGCCGGTATTCAGTTGTCTGGAGTCTCGGGACAGTTACAGACACAATCCCAGGGTCAGACTTCCCCAACGGGAAGTGGGAAACATAGCCCGGCTACTTCCATTACGTCCGTCGGCAGCAATCCGCATGGCATCGATACTATTCTCTCGAGACCGGCGGCCACTCACCCTCAAGTCCCTGTTTCCTCGTCTCATGGACTACCCGCTGCCCCTCATCCACAACATTTGGCTGCACCTCGTTATGCGATGCATGCTGGGTTTACGACTTCCACGGGTTTGTACTACTTATTTTTTACTCATCCACGGAAAACTAGTTTGGATAACTGTTAAGGATGTGCATTTTTAAAAATTCGTGCCTGACCTCTCTTAAAAACCCACAATCCTTAAACTGTTGTCAGTTCAAATATTTAAACTCTAAAAATAACAAGCTGAAAACGAACGAACGATAATATTGGCAATATATCTTTAAAACAGGGATTTGCAGTATATCATTTGTTTATAGCTGAATTATAAAAGTGTTTGAAGAATGAATATAGCGTTATAAATAAATGGAATAATTTTGAAAGAGATTCTAGAAAAAACGCTGGATCAGCAAGAATCTGTTTGGCTAGGATCTCTATTAAGATTGAATACAAATTAATACACTTTGTCTTATATGAAATAGTTTGTGTCATGACATATACCTATACTGTGGCATCTAGAACAAAAAATTCTTATGGGCAAGAATCTCCTGTCATACCATTAACATAGTTTTAAATAAAAGTAATTTTTGTTCATCCAATGTTTTTCTGGCCAATGTTTTAATTATTTAGAAAAGCCGAGTCAAAATAATAGTATGTGAAATTAATAGCAGAACTTGTTTAGCAATTCTCAGCATATTTATTTAAATAAAATATGAAAGCAGTGTGGGTTCTTTTGGAAAAATAGACTTTTTATATTTCCAAACAAAAATAACCGTTACCTGGTTAATTTTTAACTTTTTTAAATTGCATTGTACACTTTGAAAGAGGATATGATAACCTCATAAAAATCTGCAAAGAAAAAATTAATATCTAAATTAGTTTTAAGTTATTTGGATTTTTTTGAATTATCGATATTTCTAGAATTTTAGCAAAAAATTTCATAAATAAAGTTTCTTCTTTCAGATTTAACGTATTTTTCTCTGAAATTATGTATTGGGTAAAAAGTTATTGGTCTAAATTAGTCTTTAAAATTGTTTTCTTCAGTTTCTGCATAACAAATTGCCTGCTAGAGGCTGTAGACTAAAATGGTAATGAATTAATAATTAATGAGGCAAACAATATAGTTAATATTGTGTGACATGATTCTCTAAACATTATAATTAATTATTAAGCGTATTGTGTTTATAACTGATGAAAATTTCATTTGATAATTAATTCCTTATTTATTACTAATAATATGCAATTACCTGTCATGTTTCATATTGTCAGAAGGAAGAATTTTCAATCTACAAATTTGTTTCAGTGAATTTATTGTATTAAGAATGTTTTAATATGTAAAAATGTATTTTAAATATATTTTTTTTCAGGAATCAATCAATTTCAACAACGAACGGAACCCCGGCATCCGGCTGTTTATTGGCCAGGTTTGCAAGGATTGGTTAGTGATCCCCTGGCGTGGAGAGCTAGATTGCACTCCTGTAAGTAACTTTTCTTGATATCATATAAATCATTTTTCTCAATTCCGGCTTTCAAAATAAAAACTGTAAACATGCTGTGAATGTAGAAGATAAGATGTGTGAAATATGTGTCGGTATGTATACATATATTATATATGTATATATATATATATATATATGCATATTCTAAAGAGAGGGTTATTAGCTTTTACTTCAGACAATTTTCCAAACGCGATTACATTGACTCTTTTTAAACTATAAGAGCCATCTTTAAAAAAAAACAAAGCTCTTTTCTCACTTAAATCTGATTTTTATAAAAGTCACATTTATTCCTTCCGTCGCTTCGAAGAGAATTGGATGAAAACACTCCCTTGATATGGTAACAGCGACCATTTAAATGGATATATCGTGGTAAAAGCGTTTCCACCAGGAAAATAAAATCATAGAAAGGAAGAAGTTGTGAAACAATCTTGGCAGAGTTAAGTAATTCGGCAATTCGATATCTCGAAAATAAAATGGACCTGACTATACAAATATAACGATTTTTGAACACGCAAAATAATGTTCACATTATTTTGCACTTATTGAATTATTTACATATTATATATTCATTTGAATTTTTATATCTTTTAGTTGAAAGCATAAAAGGTTTAAAGAATCGGGAAAAAATGGAGAAATCGGAAAAATATTGAAATGTCCTTTTTTCACATAAGTTTTGACGGTACGGAAGGAATCGCTCATCTATTTACGAGAACGATTAAGAAAACCATGAAACCGCGTAAAATCACGCGTAAAGCGGTGGAACACGTGACAGGGCCATCCCCCTTTAAAAGCATAGATCACCCCCGCAATGGCACATGTGGCAGTGGCAACGTAAGGAGGGCGATGGCATGTTCTGCAGAACGTTCCTGTCCGCCTATGCCACATGCGGTTGTGTTCTACGTGCGTGTTTTTATCGAGAAAGACACAGTACCGTAAAAGATTAAGCGTCCACAGAAAAAATGAGAGTGAAATGGCTCTCTATCCGACGTTATTGTTTTATATATTACTTCATCGTAAAGAAATGCTCCTACAAATAAAAAATGACCGTAGCGTCAGATTTTATTTATTGCCATTATACATACTTTGTTATGACAGCCCTTTTTGTATTATTCATTCTCCTTTTTTATTTCCTCCGTCTACATATAGAATATGTAAATAATTCCCATTCAGTACGTTACTATATTAATTCTGACTATATATACTTTACATATATTCGTAATTCATTCTAATCATAGAAGTTCATTTACTAATCTGACTCAGAAATCTGTCTTTTAAAAGAAAAAACAGTCTTATTTTGACACTGAATGTGGTGTAGTGTAACTAATGCAACTCAACAACTGAAGTTGTTTTAACAAGGCTAAACGCAAGTGTTATGGAAAATTAAATTAATATCCGATCTAGAACTGGAAAATATCATCGAATCGCCCCTAATCGTTCCTCCATATTTTGCGTCTTTCTGTGAATCAACAGAAAAGACGAAGGGAAATCAGAAGAGTTTTAGATTCGGGTTTGGGAGAGTCTAGTTCCGTTACTGATGTAACAGCCCTTGGGATCGCATCTTCGTTTATGTAGGGACGAAAAAGGGGGGTGGAGGGTTTAGGTGGCAGGCCGGTGGACCGGGGTCGGATCTAGAATATGATATTCAATATCATGAGCCCTCACTCCACCAAGTCCGCTATCCCTTCTCATCTTCCACCCCATCCTGCTTTCTCCCAGTTCCCTGGCTTCCACACTTACGCGAATAACTTCAGCAATATTTTAACTGCGACACCAGCGGCATCCGCCACCCCATTCCACCCCTTTTCGCGCGGATCGGTGTGTGTTTTGTGCTTTATGTGTTAAGCGAGATGCACGTCGATCGCAACCCCGTGAGGCCGCGGAAAACGAGCGCCACGGGAACTTGAAGGGAACGCTTTCTGTATTTATATCCGTCCTCTCGCAGCGATAGATTTTCTTCAGGAAAATGCATGTGTTCATGTGAGAATATATGTGTTTATGTGATGGTACCTTCGGCTCATTTCTACAGGTTTATAGTTCGAAGATGCCCGGGCACTGAAAAAGTTGCTGACAAGACCGACCATCCAAGCCCCCTCGTCTTTATGTGCGATACATCGCCTCCATCCGATAGATAAACGTTTGCCTCATTCTCGATGATACGAGATGGATGTAGCCTCGATATTGAATCGCGTATATGGATAGGCACCCAAGGTAGAAAAAGATCTGGCGAGATGTCGAATCCTAGAATATAGCTTCTCGACGATTGGCTTCAGAGAGAAATCGATATTGAATTGATGTAGATATGTATGTATGTACTCACAGTATAGATAAAAAGAATGTACGCTTGAACCACACGATTTTATTCTCGGAAAAGGGAAACTTGGAAAGTTTTTCTATCTTCGTTGTCATAAGCAGAAAGCTTAAATTACTTTTTAGTTTGATCAATATCTTTATGGGATAATAACGGTAGTTATTAAATAAATGCCTCTTTATATCCTTTATTTTATCGGTCCACATTGAAGTTTTATTTTTCCTCTTCTTTCAGTTTATTTTAATTATGGAGAGCATCTTCTATCTCTTTCAAGCAATGATAGATATCAGCAGACACTTTTTCATTTTACTATCATATGTGAGTAAATATACGAACAGCTGTAACTGCAACTGTTTTTTTTTTCACCTTGTGGTCCTCATGGATATTTATACAACATGTAACACTTATAAAGTCGCTTATCTTTAGTCAACTTACTAATCTTTTATAATACGATTACTCGTGCTGATTTTTTTTTTTATTATCGATGATTTATGAGGAAATAATATAAACTCATTGAGCTCTCGAGAAATCTCTTGAAAATGTCTAACATAGTTTCTTTTACAATTATTATATTCACATATATATTTAAATATGTAAATCAGTACATAAATTGCCTTGTTTTAACACGATTTATTTTCTCCACTCAGAAAGAAATATACACAGAAGGAAATGAAGAATTATATCTTCAAATGAGGGAAGCTTAATTAAAAGTGCAGTCACAGTAGTAAATGAAAAAGTGACCCAATGCTTTGTAGCGTATGCGCATTTGATGCATTGCCCTTAAATAGGTACATGAGATATAGGAGAGGAGCTATCTGGCCAGGGTGGAATGCGGTAAGCAGCTCGTTAGAACCCTCTCCGCCGACTGGCCATTATTGCCTCGTTCCGTATTCCGTTACAAATTGCTTTATTAAATTAAAGTCCCACAGCCCACACTTGCGACCCCACCGGTCCCTCTGCTTTCATCCACACCCGCCCATACACATCCGCGCATACGCTCCACGTCCACGTGCTGAATACCTCTAAATGTCTCTCCAAAAGTTGCTCTCTCTTAAATTGCAGCTGAAAATCTCCACTAATAATCTCCTGTACCCTAATTAACAAACGAATTCGAAATTTCAAAAGATTCTCTAGTCTCTTCAATATGTCTAACAACTTGCTTCATTTATAATATTTCGGAATAAGAATTCTTATTATCATCTGTTTATACGCATTCAATTAATTCTATCGAACTAAATTTTCCAGAAAAATATCTGTCCTCTACTTATGTAAACAAATATTGATTTTTCAGTGTCACAGCAACTAGGTTGTCAACAAGCAATGACGGGGGCAGGTGGTGGTGGTGCAGGGGAACACGAGGGTGGCAAGAAAAAACACACGAGGCCAACGTTCAGTGGACAACAGATCTTCGCTCTCGAGAAAACCTTTGAACAAACAAAGTACCTCGCCGGTCCCGAACGAGCTAAACTCGCATATGCCTTAGGCATGTCGGAATCTCAAGTTAAGGTAAGGCTTTAAACAAATAAATAAAAACCTAACAATAACAAAAATCCCTTTATGTATCTAGAAAGACGTCCTTAAAACAAAATAAACACAAATTTGTCAAACGTGAGTCTACAGGATTTCATAAATCACGGGATTACACTTGAACGATTTCCTGTCAGATATATAGTCTTTCGTGTGAAATTAATTAACGTCAATAAAATAAAAATAATAATGATAATAATAATTTTAATAATATTTATAGAATCATGAAAAAGTATCTAGAAATTTTATTCTACATTAATTTAAACAAGTTTTGGGAAAGGAATTTGTGGTCGAGTTTGTGATTCTACTACAACTTTATAAGAAACGCTTCCAAATATGGCTTACTCCATCAACAGCGGTAGCGACCTAACAAGACCGGGATTCGAAAAAAGTTTGGAGATATAAAGCAAGGCGACAAAACAAGCGGAGACGTGACAAGCTTTGCGGCACCTGCGTCATACCCGGGATCACTCTCGGATTTTGTGCTATATTCTCAACGACCATCTAGTAACGTTTTCACACATCGGAAAATTCTTGGCTTAAATACACAAAAAAAAGGGAAAAATAATGATTAAATTCAGTAAATCGGGAGATTTGGTGTCTATGAGAAGGCCTTTTTTCCAACATTTCTCAAACTATAATAATTAATAATCGACAATTAATAATGACAATTGAAGAGTTTGAATTTCAGTCTTTAAGCTCGCACAAGTTTAAACATAAGGCATGACGGAGCCTATTATATTTTATGAGGGTATAATTAACTTCGTAAGGATATTGACAAACTTAACGTCTTCCTCCCGTAATTGTTTACTATTATTGGACCCTTTAGTGGCTTAGTCAACCACAAATTACGCCAATTGAATAGCTTAAAATCCCTTTCTCGTCATCTGAGGAACAAAATCTTAACAAACCGTAATTTTACTAATTTTGGGTCGAGGGTATTTTCAAACATAGGGAAATCCCATGTAATGTGCTGCCATCTGAGCGAGTAATCAATCAGAGTTTCTCATTGGGTGTCACTTGCGTGCTCGTTTCGAAATATATATAATTCATGAACTTAGAATGTAGGAAAACACATAAATTGACAATATGTCAATATGTATAGATCCTCTGAAAACAGAGCAGAGCAGAGCTTATCAATTGTAGTACTTTAACTGCAATTTTGCTGGCTCTATATATTTTTCAATTTATTTTTCACTCTTCAAACCAACTCTTTTGAGGATTAATATGAATCAGGATTTGAACTAGGACTTTTTAAGCCACTAGAGTTTTTTTTCCTATGAGAGTTGATTCTTAATTACGCTTTTGAAATATGAAAGCTATAGAGGGCTGAATCAACTGAGGGAACGAGAATCATAGTGTGGAGCAGGAAATTGAATCTGCAACTAATGCGGACTTTTCGTGTACATTTTTTTTTTACTTTTTGAGCGTTCGTGTCTCTCTTTTCTACCCCTGAACGATCGTCGCTTGGTCTCAGCCACCATCGCCGCCGCCGCCGCCGCCGACGTCGTCGTCGCCACCACCGCACGCTACTTCCTCTCCTTCCCGCGATGCTACCAACCCCCGCCCCACGTGTACCCCACCACTCGAATCTAACCCCAACCCTCAGCAAAGCTGCCGTTCCCATTTCAAGTCCTCAACCCCTGCCTGCCACACAGCGCTCATGCCCACGAACTCCGCGTCGATGTAGCGCTGTCATTGGCTCGTTCCACGCCGCCATATTTACATTTTTATTGAAAGCTACAAGTCTGGCTCTGTGAGTGATGGCAAGGGGATGAGCGAACGGTGAGAGGACGTAGGAGGGTTGAGGAACAGGGATGGAGAAACAAAGAGAGAGATATGTAGAGAAAAGGTAGCAATCATGAGTGAGAGAGAGTGAAAGAGAAAGGGAGAGGAGGGTTGGCATTCAATTACCTCGGATTTCCTCGGAAAGCGGCGATTCGCTTCCACGTATATACACCATCGTCGAGGCGAGATTACCTTTGGATACGGAGTTTCATCGTATTTTCGAAAATATGTCGACCGTATTTGCATGCACCCTCTTGTACGTGCGACCGCTTGATTTTTTTCCAGTGGGGATGTCGATGTCGAACATTTGCTCGACTTGCTCTTTAAGACAAATGTTTTCTTGAGAAACGTTTCGTTACTTCTTCTCATCAAAGTGAGAGCATTTTACGAATATTAATCATACTTATTAGGAGTCTGCACCATTTTTAAAAGCCCTAACTGGCTTTCCCAACCCTATATTTTTCTAAAACCATGTTTTCATCTTCTTTCTCAACCTCCTTTACACACCCCTTTTAACAATACTTACCGAACCAATTTTTCATCCCCCTTTTTCCACCTCCTTTTCCAACCTACTTTCTCAACCTTCTTTCATATCACATTTCTAACTCCCTTTTCCACCATTTCCCTCTTCCCATAATGTAAAATAATGATCAAGTTTAAAAAAAAATTAAAACGAATATAGTTTAACGTAATTAAATTTTTTCATCTTTCTGAATTCTTTAAGGAAAGATCTAATTAGTTGATACTCTCTATAGATGTGAATTTGACTATCTATATTGATTGTCTCTGATTTCTGTAACACCAGACAATTATTGAATTATCCTATATAATGTGAAGTACCGAATAATAAAGTACACGCTCACAATTATTACATAATATATTTGCCCATACAGTTGTCTGGATTTTATTACTAATTGAATCCTAACTTTGGCTTCCACCTAGAGGAACTTCCCCTCAGTGATTAAAACCGTGAAAAGTGTGATGAAACTTCTCCCATCGGCTCTCGGAAATTAACGACTCACAGTCCATATCCCCCTATTAGAATCTAATAGAGCAAAATTGGAGAGGAACATTTGCTGGCTAAAGACCGTGACATCCCAAACGTAGTTTCGTATATGTAGCTGCTCTCTAGAATTATATAGTATAACCATCACAAGTTAAACTTTGTCTGGGGACTACCTTCTATCATTTCTATCCATAGTCATGCACCATAGCGCTTATCAGACTCTAAAAACTCAAATTTGGAACCAAAACGGAATCGAATCTGATTAAAAATTAAACCGAAATTCGTACGAAAATTTCGGTGAGGGTAGCTATGGCCTATTTAAAATATTTGAAATAATTCCAATTCAATTCAAGCCACTTCAATATCTTTACAATAATGTGACACCTCCCTCCTTAGTTAGAACATATGATATTAAAAAAATGTGTAATTTCAAGACTGATGATAAAAAATAGTTTATAACATGCAAGCCCATTGATGAAAAGAAACAAATACTGATTTAGTTAATTTCGATCTATTTTCCATGTTAGAATTGACTTTCCACAACTGATGACCTCTTGTTCTTTTTTTTGTTTTGTATATCAACTATCAAGAAAATGAAGAGCTAGAAACTCTGATTCGTAAACATCATCTAAATCATTTAGCCCTTGCCATTTGTGACGAAACTTGCAGCCCCCTACTCTTTATTAAAGTGCCATGGTAGTTCCCTACGCGGGACAGAATTGCAGGATTGTAGGGCTGCTACCGCGAGGGGCGTACTTGTTTACGGCGGGGTAATCTGCTCGTCGACGGATACCAATATCGATGACGTCAATTAGTACGAGCGGAAGCCTCCTACCCGCTTTTCCCTGTGCCTCTTACCCACTCATGTATCATCATGGTGGTATATGTACGAACGGCAATGGCATGGCATGGCATGGCGTGATAAATCACAGCAGCAGACGGTGTTCCCTTCATTCACCTCCGCTCACCTCCTGTCCCCCATTCTGGTCCATATGCACTTGACTCCATAATATTCAATTTCATGACTTCTAAATTAAATCAACCACTTGCATCTTTAAAGAAAATACATATCGTACACACTTTTTAAAATGTTTCAACTACACTAAATCAATTATTATTATATGTATCGTCGAACTAAATATACTTTTACTTTTTCCATTCGAAAACCGTATCCCTTTCTACTTTTTTACCATCAGTCTAGAATATTTGTTCTATCCGCAAAAAGTACTGTCAGATTCAATGAAGTCTGATCGAAACAGATAAGAATCAAATTTCTATTACCATCCAAACACAAAACACACGCTTACTGCTTACAGATTCTCATGGAGTTCCAACCGCAACTTCTTGCGCGCGAATAAAAAGCTAAATTGAAATTTCTCGCTTATAGGAACCACGTTTAACTGGAGTTTATGATCAATTGGAATGAAGTCGATTCCAATAAAACGGCACAGGAATTCCCAAAGTTATTATGAAAACTTGGAAAGACGGTGTATGTAACTCGAGCCCGAAAATTCTGAATTTCTGATCTAAGAACTGAAAATTCTTCGAGTTATGTAACTTTCCTAATGCGGTTAAAGGAATGTGATTTTCCATGAGCAAGGGACGGGTATAACGACGTTGATTTTAAAGCAAGCCATGGAAACACTTTCCGAAGTTTGTACGCGGTGAGAGAAGGATAGCGTGGGTAGGATATGGAAGGAGATGAAATGCAATAAAATTTGCTCCTGCGAAATTTGATTCCAAGAATAAAAATAGAATATTGGGAATAACACGAATCGGTGAAGCCATTTGATCTTCGAGTGAAGGCGGAGAAGGGTAGTGGAAACATATCGATATGGGGAGGCAGTACGAGGACGGAATACAGAGGAGAGCATTATCGCCAGCAGCCAACTATTCTCCGTCACTCTTTCAGTTGGCATCACTTACTGCATTCGAGGCAGTCAAATAGCATAATCTCATTCCAAAATACTGCAATCATACTTTCATTTCATGAAATTCATATTACATAAAAATTATTTTAATTGAATATGAAAGTTACTATTAAATTTTTCGATGTATTAAAAACATAAGAATGTTTCATTCCGCATTCAAAACTGTCTTTCCAAATTTACATCTCATAGAAAAGAGACTTGGAAGTGCATTGAAGCTCGAAAATTTATAGGAATATCGAGGAAACCCGGCAGTTTGAATAAAAAAGGCGGTAAACGATCTGGAAAACTTTGAAATCGCGACACTTTTTAACACTTCATCGCGCATTGAGTAACGCGAGAAAATTTATGATCAAAAAGATGCGAATATAAATTCTCATAAGCTTACATTTTATTTTAGATATAAAATTCTTTTCTTCAAGAAATATATGTATCATATGAGTTTTTAACTTGCAAAGGATACTTAAATTTATCAACCTTGTATTAGAATTTCGATTCGCCACACTGGAGATCATTCATTCACTTTATAATAAATTCTTGGTAATCAACAAGATCGGGCGCTTATCGGGACTACGATTTTACGCGCTTTGAAAACTCTGTATTATACAATACTCTACCCTATCCACGGAAGGTGATTGTGTGCTCTAAAGGGGAATTTGTATATAGCTATAGCTGCGGTTTTATACGTGGCTTTAGAGGACAATGTAACGGTCTTAGATAATCCTGATTTAATAAATCTAACAGTTGTGCGCCTAGAGCTGGGGTGCAACCACCGATGGCAACGCGTGCGTAACTAATGCGATAAAAAAATGAGGAGAGTGATTCCACAAGTCCTTTAGTCAGTATGCCAATGTGTCAGGTTGAATTAGGCTTATTTTCCCAACAAATGTCTTATAAAACTATCAAAATATTCAAGTATTAGTTACCAGTAAGTGAGCTTTATAAAGCATGATTAAAATACGAAGTACGTATTATTATATTTAAATGCTGCTAAATGATTTCCGCGTCAAGGATAATTTTATCCAGCGTAAAATGTCCTAACGTAAGAAGGATTTGTTTCCTGACCATTTTAATTACTAGCAGGCTGGGAGTTTAAATCCGACAGTAAGCATAATCGCACAAATGCAAATTAACTGTACACGAGCAGAGAGTTTTACCGAGGAGTCAAGCCTGCGAAAGAATGTAACTGCCTACATCCTGTTTACATATTCCACGCTCTAGATTTAATAAAAGACTTTTCTCGGAACTTAATACCACCCTTTTGATATCAGTTTAATTCGCGTGAATTTAACTCGTGCATATTTCACGATGATAACAATTCAAGATTATAAACATGCTTTCTCATATTTCTTGCCCTCAAGTCGCATAAGTAGATTCTAAAATTTTTAGAACTAGTGTATTTTTATTTACTTTATAAAGACATTTTATCTCAATTGTTATAATGTGCGGAAGAGTCTTCTCTTCTCCAATCGGACACTATTGCAATTGCTTTGCGATCTCGACCTTGCTTCAACCACTTGTAAGACTTCAATAAAATAAGACGTATGAATTCAGAATTTGAGATGTGATCTGCCGAATCTGAATTTCGAATTCAATGAATTCAGTGAACATCTCCTGACGCAGACACTTGCCAGTTTTACCTATACTCTCTCGAAATAAAATGTATGACTTCAATGTAAGGATTGAATTCTTAGAGTAGCAGCAGCCTTTTAAGGTTTATTTTTTTTTTTTTGTAGAAAGGTCTTCAGAAAATTAACCGGCTAACTCGACGCGGAAACTGCGCTCACTTAAGGTGCCCCTCTGCACCTATAAAGCTCGAAATACATACTGGGAGTCTGTGTCCCCGCAACAATGTATTTAATTAACGTAACGGGCGTCAGGGGAGCACGGGGCGCTGAAGTAGCGATTGCACCCACAAACCACCCCTGATCCAAGCCAGTACTACGCTACTCTACTCTACTAACCCAACCCAGCCTAAGCTTCCACCCCCTATTCTACTCTTCTCTCTTTTCTCGAGTCCACAGGCTTGCTCAATGGCCGCCAAGTCGAGAGGTTAAATTAAAGATATAAGCGCCTCCGCGTGAGACGCTAAACGGATTAAAAAATAAACGGCCCTCGTAAAAGTTAATGGCTGCTTGGATGAAAATTAAAACGCCCGAGGAGTTAAGATAACCCGGTAGAAGAAAGACCTTGCTCTTCTTACATGGTTCAAGAATTCTTTCCTACAAGAGTTGTGAAGTCTCTGAAAAAATCAAAATCTCCGAGTATCCCTTGACATTTTTTAAAATCCTTTACAGTCTTTGCATCCCTTAGAAATTCCTTAAAATCACTATAAATATCTTGAAATCCTTTTATAATTTTTTAAATCTTATTCCGATAAATGTAAAAAAAATCGTCAGACTATTAGACGTCTGAAACTTCAATCTGAAACAGTTTAAATTCTCTTAAAGTTTCTTATTGAAATTTTGAAACCTCTTGAAATCTTGAAACCTGATCGACACTCAAAATTCGAGTCATTCACCCCTCGTGGTCGGATAAAGTAAAAAAAAAGGTCATGAAAAGGTCAAGAACTTTTCAAAGTCTCGGGAATTCCGAATTTCTTAAACATCTTTGAATCGAAACCCATATAAAGAACCTTTTTCAATACAGCTCGATAACGTTCCTAATTTGTTTTCTGTTACAGGTCTGGTTCCAGAACAGACGGACGAAGTGGCGGAAGAAGCACGCGGCAGAGATGGCGACGGCCAAGAGGCGGCAGGAAGAAGTCGAGGGTGTCGTGGCTGATGGCGAGGACGGATGTAGCGACGGAGAGGCCGATGGGAACGCCAACGGGAACGGAAACGGCGACACGGCCGCGAAAAGACTCCGGAGGGAGCTGGAACAGCAATATGGACCGTGAACGAGAAGAAACGATGAGGCTTTCTAGCTTGAAGAAAGGCGTGGCCATGGAAAATGGGGCGGTGCACGAGTACTCGAGGATTCTCCAACGAGCCTGGCACACAAACTCTCTCTCTCTCTCTCTACCACCCCCTCTTTCCAATTCCTCTCCCTCTCCCTCTTTTACCATCCCTCACCTCAACCACATCCTGTCCTCCTTGCACCACAATGCCAAGGCAGAAGACTTGATGTGAGCTTCCTCTTTACTCCCGTTGGGAGTATACGAACGTCTTTTTACTCTCTCTTATCGCAGGTCGCCGAGGAATCCTGATAAAGACTCGGTACGATTGGATTTCACGACTTCCCAATGCTAATTCAACTTAGAATGATCTTCCAGGACTAAAACAGATCGGCATGTTAGGTCGTCTGTGTGAACAAAATTCCCGGTGGCAGTTGGAAGTTAAGGAATTCGTTGTATTCTGATCTGGATGGGATTCAGACAAGGAAGAGTTTGATTAATTGTGGTATTGGTATGCTAACAGAATGTGGACAACTGCTGTAAATCAGCTTCCTTGTTTTTATGAGAGAAAGTGATTGCTTGCAGAAACTGGTATTCGAAGAACATCTTTTGTCTCCACATTTGATCTCATAATTTTACTGTTATTAAGCGTCCGCGTTGCATGAAAAAGATTTCTCTTTCAGTTGTTACTGTTCAGAAAAATATGACTTTTGGTTGCATTGAAAAGAATTGCTGGAAAACTTTTCATGATAATTCAGATTCTTGTCTCGAAAAGGCAAATTGATAGTAAAGTCTGACTGAAAGAGAAGAGTCATCCTAATTTAAATCATTTGATCTCAATCTTAAGATCCAATATGTCATAAAACATGTTTTTAGTTAAAATCTCTTCACTAATTATTTTTGTATTAGATTTAAACAAAAGCTGTGATTCGGCCTCAGAATTACTAAATCTACTCGACGTCTGGCGCTGCTTGACCTTTACTACTTAAAGTGACGGACTGACTTTTGAAGTCTCCCTTGGAATTCAATCTCGTTTACGAAAGGTATACGACAGGACAATTATTAACAAAAGAATTCGTTATTTAATTTATATTGCGGAAAAATAGATCGTTTTTATATGAAGATTAATAATTGACTTTTGTTGGCACCTGGAACTAACTCAAAAATTTGCTAGTCAATTTCTATCTCTCTTCTTTGAACAGAAATGAAATCTCTCTTCATTCAAAAAATAATTAAAATACCTGAATGAATCAGACATTTTTTAAAAGGAACAAAACTTAATTACAAGACGAGAGCAAATTGCGACCCCCAGAGGAAATGAATGTTGAACATGTAGGGTGAACGATAAAGACAAAAAGTGTATATTCTGTAGATATGATAATTCTAAATGTGATAAGTGGCGTTTCAAATGCGAAGTCAATGTAGGTAGATAATATACAATATATATTTATTTGAGTGGGGTACAGTAATGACCTCGAAAAAAGCGACTTTATAAGTAAATTTAAAAACCGCGCACATCGTTGCGTATTGTAATACGCGAGTCTCGCAAGAACATAAATTTACAATCCAAAATGACTAAGCTATACTTAGACTCAGATTCTATCCAACTGTAAAACTGTAAAACTTTCGTTTTATTTCAGAGTACTGTAATTCTCATGCAGTGTTTATTTCAACGCTGGCTCGCGAGTATATTTATAATCCCTGTACAGTATCGACTAAAGAATTGTTAATTAAGCTTATAGATGATCTGTATAAAAAGAATATTGTATAAATTATACATACGTGTTATTTACCAGCTTGTGTACTATATCTCTGATTGATTAATAAATAGCCATACGATATTGTAAGAATATATCTCACTTTTTCTTATTCATTTCCCATCATCCACTTTTGACAACTAAAATTTTAATTCATTGAAATTAAAATTATTATACAGTGCACAATAAGCGCGTTAAGCATTTCTCTCTATATATATACATATATACAATTATCTAGTGAGAACGTAGCAGAATTCAAACGAATGCTAATGAATTCCAAGGAATTCAGAAGAATTTTCAAGAATTGAAAATACTTCAATTGAATTTTACAAATTCAAATGTAGCTATTCAATAAAATTCGAAAGAATCGAAAATAACTTTAAAGAACTGATAAGAATTGAAAAGAATTCAGTGGAATTAAATGGAATAAGATTTCAAGTTGAATTCCAAATAATTTAGAGGAATTTAAAATAATTCGAAAGAATTCAACGCAAATTAAAAATATTCCAAAAAATTCAATATAATTTGAAAGAACTCACAATTTAAGAAAATGCAATATGATTTAAAAGAATTTTTAAAAAATTCAACATTACTCAACAAAATTCAAAAAATTAAATGTGAATTAAAAAATTTTAAAGAATATAAAAGATTTCAATATGAAATAAGAAAGCAATTGAAAATGAAAATTAAATATTGTAAAGAGTTTATTACAATCTTTTTCAGTTTCGCACGATTGGAAAAGTGAATTGTAATTTCCGTGTAGGAATGAGTGTTGGAGGAGAGATAAAAGTCTTTGAGAAGGATTGAGTGATTCGATTGGCTTCGAACAATTCTATTCGAACGAATTCCTGGGTGCCAATCCTGTCGCTTTCGGATCGCCCCTCGTATTTAACCTGCCCGGCCTCTGCCATGACCCTCCTCCAGGATAGGATGTTCTTGATTAAATCTCTCCAGTTGGTAGTCCTGGACCCGATTATAGTGGTTAAACCCCGCACGGCGCCAGCTCGCAGGGTATGTTCTTGCAAGAGTCGCAGAATCGAGACTGAATGTCCAATCGATGTAAGTATATGACGGAGGGTTGCGAGAAATGAGCTTTTCAATAAGATTTCGAACAAAGAATTCCGGAATAAAAGTTACCACTTCAAATATTTACAACTTTCAAATTATTTTCCTCATTCTTTTATTTCACCAGATTTTATTTCACCAGATTATCCTGAAAAATAAACGATATATGCATACAATTTATTTTAATAGAGATTTTTCCAAGAGTAAATTTAAATCAAATTCTCATTAAGAAGCAGAAAAGAGCCAACTCATCATATTATATATATAAATCTCATTACGCCATTTTTCACCCGAGGAAACAATAAAATTACTTTTTCGCAGTAACACTTAATGATAAACACTCAAAACGATTCACGAGATCAATTTACTAAACGGTAGATTAATTTAATAAAGGTCGAGGGGGGTAACAGTTGATTGAGGGGTGCCTGCGAAGCGTAACGAGAGTACGTACAAAAGACAGAGAAGGGGTGGGGGTAGGGGTGTACGATTCGAGTAATAGTTAGGAACTAGGTGCCCTGACCCCATCCCAAGTCACCCCACAGCGATACATTTAGCTAACAGGCTGTTATGATTAAGTTTGTGAGAGGGAAATCCCGTGTCATCCATATCCAGACTATATACAATTATACAGGACACCCTGTCGGGTGTTCTACTTTCTTTATAGTGGTTTATCTCCATGAATTGTGAAAGAGTGCACTAACTGCGTAAAGAATTAAATTATTTAACTGCTGGTGTTAAGCCCCCCTCCCCCCCAAGACCAACTCAGCGCAAAGGTCACAAGATCATTATTATTTGATCCAATGCCGATTAATTTTCATATTTTTAACTCAATTATGCAAACAGAATATATACCAAATATTTTAAAGTTGAGATTTGCTTTTCTGAAAAAAATCATATCTAAAATTTTAAAATATTTGATCACACTCCCTAAAGTTTTAGTTTCCCTTTTCAAAAAAAAAGATACTTGCAATATGAATTATGAATGCAATAGGAGGTCTCAGTAGAAAAAGAAATTACTTGCTAGACAGCGTTCCTTATCTTGTCTGACCAAAAACAACCTTTTTCACTTAGAGTTTTCTTTCAGTAAAGGAAGACTGTAATTTAAACACGCGATTATTATGTTATATCTTATATGTGACAAAAATTATGTTATATGTGTCCCATGCATTTTTGAAAATTTTTGATAAGACTGACACGTGTTTAATATAAAAGCGCAATCGAATGAAAAACGCCTGCAAAGAATCTTTGAAAAACAATTTGTCTGCAAGGATCATCAAAATCCTGGACTTTGTGATCTCTCCGGAAACGATCCGCTTATTCGTGGTAGAACGACGAAAATATTTTATGGGCCCGTAGCCTCCATTAGCATTCATGGCGGAGATTCGCCCTCGTGGAAAATAAGAGAATGAAAAAAAGGAATAGGAGGAAAATGTAATATCGTATAAATGAAACTCAACCGCGAGATCTCAGCGGAGATATCGTAAGCGAAAGAGGCTGAGAGATGATCGAGCCAGGACATAACGGGTGGCGGTGTTTGATATTTGACGTGATTGCTGGTCGTGCTACGTCGTCTGGTTGTGGCTCGGTTGCCATCTATCGGGTTTTATCGGTTTTACAATAAAAAGTATAATAACGCGGAATGTTTTCCGATTTTTCCGTGTATGATGTAGTCGATGTATATGTGTATCCCAGTATGTATATGTATATATACAACAAAAGGTATGGCGTTGCTCATGGTTGCTGGCTATACACCACCGCGGTCGACAGTAAATCTCGGCGGTGGCGCCCCGTCCAAGGCATAAAAATGTCGCTCTGTGATATCTATCCGATAGGATCACAGCAATCGTTGCTGAATTGCCCTCCCCAGCTAAGCGAAGGATTGCGCTCTCTGCTTTCGCTTTTCGAAAAACATCACGATTCGCGAAAATCCTTGAAATAGTGGCCGAGGGGCGCAACATGAAAGAAAAGTTATAACTTTTCTTTCATGTTGCTCATCAGAGGCTCTGGTGCTTTGAATTCCACTTTAACGTACTTTGTTGAAACCCAGGCCTTTATTATGCTGGTTCCAAATTACGTTTTGGACGTTAAACATGAATTTAAATGAAATTTTTACGATCATCCCTATATTCTGATCTGCAGTCAAGTAACTCATGCCCTAAATCACATTGTGTACAAGAGCCCGTTTAAAGATAACGAAACCGAATAGTTTAATCTCAATAAAAACATGATGTCCCGGTGGGAGATGCATTGTGGGATAGTTAGTGTCAGAATAGTCGCATGGTGTAAAATGGCACGCGTCCTTATATAAATGCTCTTTATAAATAACGTGTAATCTTTTCTTATCGAGAAGGGTAAGTCGCGTGCCTGCATGCCATCTGACTTATTTAAATTGTCAGAAGGGCTGACAATCGGAATCAGTTCGTTAAAAAATAATAAAGTAAATTCTTGATTACATGTATAATGAAAATCATTATTCTTACATCGATAAAATTAAAATGGATGTTTGATATTTTCATCCAAATATGATGCAGAGAGTACTTTGAAAGAAAGCTTTCTTTACAATCAAAAATCTTGATAAAAACAATCATGTTAGAAAATTATGAACAATTATAACATTTGGGTGTTGTAATTAATATACAAAATCAAGAAAGATCGCAACACGTGAAAGAATCCTCAGTAATTGTAACTGAGGGTACAAAGTGGGATGAAAGGAAATTTGAATTTTATTTGGTTTCATTGTTAGAAAGGGGATGAAGGAGTAGGCAGATTTGTTGTACCGATTATGGGAATACAAGGGTGAGTACAAATGCGGATACGAAGGCGTAACTCCGGTAGTGTCGTGCATCTGGTCACGTGGCGCCACGTGCTCCCTATAGAGCCAAAACTGTAAGAACTCAACGTCCCCCTAGTCCTCGAAGTCCAAAGATGAAATGTCCTGATCGTTCACCTAATTCGTTCACGATAATATCGAAAAGATCGCTCATTAATCTGAGGTTCTAACTCCTAGCCCGAATTTCGCTGTTTAGTGAACATTAACAGCATAAAAATGAGCAGTATAAAAACGACATGAAAATTTTCGTCAGCAAAATATTTGCAAGAAGGAAACAACATTTTATTCATGGCTAACTGGAGTTTACACCTGCTCTCAAAAATATTGAAAGCCAAATATAAAAGAACCGAACATTTTTATAACTCACTCGCACCTATAAAGTGCTAATATTTGATTTCGAGTCGAGAATTTCAAATTCTCTCGTTCTGTGAGCATCAGCAGTCAAAATGATATTTTGCATTATGGCTGCCGTCGGAACTAAACATTAAACCTGATTCAGCGTGATATGCTAATAGAATTAGATCGCCGTATATGCTTTATAAAGTATTATCACCGTCTGTACCCAAACATCGGTTCGATAAATTCAATTATGTGCAGCTTCATAATATCTACGTTAGAGCGACGATAACGAAATTATCATAATTGTGTAAATATGCGCTCTGCGATAGCGTCAAAATACGCGTGCTTATACATTATTCACGATATTTGATTTTCAACTAACTATTGTATTATCAGCTTTAAATTTATTTGCCTGGACATTTCTCATATTATTATCTATTATTCTATAATTCTAAATTTTAGAATTGATAGTGAAGGTCATTAAACTGCTAGTTAACGACCCCATCAAAGTGCACTCCACTCTCGTTGATGGGCTACGCTTCACCAAAGATGATTTGCTGAGTCATGCGACTTCTGGTAATCATTCTCGTAAAAGTGACGCAGTTGCATTAAAAGCATTACGAAAGAATGTAGAATCATGTGATTCAAAGTAACACATACGTGACATCACGAAATGTATACGTAAACGAAAAGGGAAGAACGAATCCCTAATGGAGTGTCGCTTCGCATTATCGTTATCAAAGTGTAAGAGTGACGACGGTTAAATCCCTCTTAGCACATTTTTCATGCCATCCGATGCAGGGCGGAGCAGTTACAAGCAGATAAAGTGACATTGCAAATATCCCACTTTCCAGTTAATCCCAATCTTTTCACCCTTTCTTTTTACTAACGAAAAGAAGAAACTGAACTTACAAGAGTCACACCTATAACGACAATTAACTTCTTTTTCGTTTGCACACATTTCATTGCAATTTTTTATTTTATTTCAATTTTTATTTTATTTGTAGTTTTATATTTCTTATTTCTTATATCCAGTTGATTTGAGTTTTTCATTAAAAGATCCGAGTGGAAAATGAACCATTCGAAGGATAATTTAGACTCGTATGTTAAGGGGTGGAAACAAAGGGTATTAAACCCCGCTATGTACGTGATGACCGTCGTATGGCAAACTCGACTTTAATATTTTCACCTTAGTGATTTTCACCTTAGTGATTAGCAACTGGAATAGTAGCATGTGGAAGCGCACTGGCATATATAGTTGCCTGTAGGGTGAAGTGAAGGTTGAGAAAGGGATGAAGTTTGCGTGCTGACAACCAGTGTAAAATATTACATAATCCAGAGCTATTGTTCTTAAATATATGTACTACACGCTCTAAAATTGAATCAGTGTGGAAGTTCGCCGATTTTCAGTGACTCTCTTTTCAAGATTTCATTCAGTGAAAAACCACTGAGAATCAGTGAAATTTCACTGATTTGTCATCACTGATTCAAGTTTAAAGAGTATGAGAATCATTTCAACTCTTCATGGTCAGAACTAAATGGTTCTTACCGGAACAGAACTTAAGTCTTAAGTCCCTTAACATTTAAATTTGAAATACATATATATTAAAAGTTGGTTAGAATTTTATCTTGGTAAGGCAGTTCGAACACCCTGTGTAAGAAATACCGCATGACTTGAGAAAAGTCAGCAGCTGTCGACGACGCCTCCGCACACGAAACTTATTCCAGCAGAATAGGCGATGATACGCTGGCAGTTGTTCGACAAGTGTCTACATACGAGTTATTGAATATCTTTAGATGGAGATCGAATGTAGATTTAGACTCTAGGTGCGACAGGGCCACAGCTCGAGTGGGAATTTTATTACACAACTCTCAAAATTTCAGCAGCGCACGTATGCTAAATGATTTGTGTACCTAAGTGTCGCTTACTGCAGTTTATGTACTTTCTAGAGAATAAGTAATACAAAAGTAGAACATCAAATAAAAATCTTGCCCTCTAACAGCTTTATGTTCAGGAATAAATTCTTGCATGTTGTAGATCGCAGAAAAATCTGAATGTGTTTGAAAAGATTCAAGTTGGTATCGAATATATGCCGTAAGTTCAATTAGCTTAATTTTCCAAGAGAATTATTGCTGGCAATGGATCGCATAAATAGCAAATTCAATCTTTTCCAGAAAACTTAGCCCGGAATATGCTGGGGGGGTGCGAAATGGGGAAAACACCCACAGACGAGTAACAACGGTTTTGGCCATTCACTGTTCAATACACCACCATCTATATAGAACGCGCCTTAATCGAAAAGTTCCTGCCGCCTTTTTCCCTGTCAAACTTCTGCCAGGATAATTTAATTTCTATCCTTTTATATGCGCACAGGAGGAAGTCGCCTTTTTGCCCATTCCCGTTTTTCTTCAAACTTCCCAACCTCCTCACAGTTACTAGCACCCTCGAGAATGTACCGGGGGATCGTGCCAACTTTTTTCATATTCCAATTAGAATATTTTTCATTGATTTAAAGCCTACGAGAGCAGGTATTAACGATTTAACTCCGCGATAAATTCACAGTGTCGATGGGGTATCTCGGCAGCTTCGCCAAAGCAAGGTCGTAGTTGAACATGATTAGCTCTCCACTTTTTAAGACAATATTTCATCAGATTTAGTGGATTAGTTTAGTTTTAATTAATTATTCATTTTTCTTGTATCTATATCTTGTTAAATTAGCAATCTTGTATAATTTATAGGATTCTTGTTCAGAGATTATTTGACCATTCATCATCATCATTATGCCATAAATTTTTATAGTAAAAATGTGGCAACATTACACACATTTTAAACAAAATGTAAATATCGTTTTTTGAGTCAATTGCAAAATTAATGTCTTAATCATTTAAGAGCTTCATAACTCGAAGAGCTGTTTTTAAAAAATCTCAACATGCAAGGAGAATATTTAAAACAAGAAGAATTTGGTGGATTTTGATTTTTGAAAAAGAAGCGATTGGAAGGAAATCTTTTGTACCTGATTCCTTCTAATTACGATCCTGGTTAAAAGAGAGCAAGAAGTAGGAATAAAGGAGAAGGGTTTATTCTGGCTAAAAGCCGTGAACGACGCAAGCGACCTAAGTACTCTAACTATACGAATGCTAACTTTACGAGTTACGCAAACTCTCGTAATATTAATCACGCCACTCATCTGAAATCACCGGGAGGTATATCAGCTCGTAAAGCTCGTAAAAATGGCTGCCGGGGGTATTTACGACTGTTTTTCTAGCTTATTTCGTTCTCCCTCAGCTGCGGAAATTATTTGAAAATCCGACTCGCCACCCTCTGCCACCGTATCACGAATTATCGATACTATATTTATACCTTTCGATTGTGAATTAGGAAAAAAATCGAATTTCACTTGGACTAAAAAAATCGAATGGAAAATTCGAAGAGTAAAGAGATGAATGCGTTTCAGATGAATAGGAATTTCCAGCAAGAAAGAAGGCGAACCTCGTCAAATTTAAGACATTAAAAGCGCATTATCGCGAGAGGAAGCGAAGTGGTCATCATGAATGACGATAATCTCAGGACAAAGACGTGTTCCTGCTTTCGTCGTTGACTATGCCTTGAATTAATCCATCTTGAATGCGAGGCTTAAGAACTGGACAAAATTTCAGATGCACCTGGCTAACGCGTTAGACTGACTGATACTGACTAATGATGGGACCCAATGAGCCACCTGCTTTCTTATAGCGGCAATGCGCTTACATGGGTATTCAAATTGATTAATATTATTAACACTATTAAGACACCCCAGATTTCATATTTTCTTCACATCAAAATATTTTTATCGGCTTCCAAAAATTCTAGGAGAAAGGGACGTTAATGAGACAATTCGTTTTTTAATATCAATGGGGACAATTCAAAGCTTTCAAGATGATCTTTATATTGTTTACCAGATTTTTTCTGATAACGCGTTTGCTCGAATATTGAATATTTAAATTAGAACTTATTTTGTGGTTTTGAAATTTCAAATCTTAGAAATTATCATTACACTTGCGATCTTCCCATAAGGCGTCTCTTAGAGAAACGTCTACGGTACAAGCAGACAAGCCATTATGAAACAGGTGCCTAGGCGGCTCACCTAATTAGATACGCAGATCATTATATACCAATGCAACGTCAGAATGCACTATTAACAGCTCGCTCCATCTGCATTATATTGATATTCATGAGGATGTTAAGTCCATGATTTAATTATAATTATACCTATGGTCAAATGTAGGTGTTACGCTGCAGTAAATTTGGATAATTATATCTAAGATGTGCATCCAAGATTCCATAGTTTAAGGGTGTTGCGGAGCCAAGTTCCAATCTAAAAACTCGATTCCATGGAATTTTTTCCTTCTGTATTTTCAACTAGAATTATGCACACAGACCGAGAAAATATCTAGTTCAAATATTTTTTAAGTAAAATGAAAATAATTAATTTTGAAATCAGATTTTGAATTCTTCGTTTTATGCAAAAAGTATCGAAACTACATATGTTTTCGCTCTGTACGCAGTCTGATATTTGAAAAAAGATTAGTGCTACAGAGCGAAAAAATATTTATCTATCATTTTCGTTGAGTAAAATGGAGAATAGAATTTTGAGCTCAACGTTAGGGTCCAACACCCTTAATCGAACTGTTTTAGAAGAATTATTAAAATATTCGTAAGAGCCTTATAGAATTCTCGTTTCGCCATCAGTTGAATAATGACAAGAGTAATCAAATTCTGAGATAGTGCTATTAAAATAGTTTATATGCTTTTAAAGTTCACTTTCTCTGATTTATCACGATTAGTTGTTTGCTTGCTTGTTACATTTGGGACTGCAGAATTCAGTGAACAGTCCTATTCATCACATAAGACACATTGGAGAGGCTGCGGAGCGGGGTTGTAATTTAATAAACGCGGAGAGGCACATTAGTGAAAATTTACTTCGACTTTGTCTCCGCCATCCGCAGAGCACTTAACCGCGGTTTTCTAGACTCCGTCGCTCGCAAAGTACTACAATAACTTCGAGTTAGCGAAATGTTTAAGTGACACGGATGCAAAATTGCTAGAATCGCCGAATTTCTTGCGGGACGATTACTTTTTTAAGCCAAGATGTAAATTTTCGCCTTGACGTGGCAATTTTATTCCTGAAAAATATCTCGAAAGTGAATTGGGCTCCGAGTTTTTCAAAGATTAATTTTCTTCAAAATTGAATTAATAAATATCCCTCTTCATTTATTATTTAATCCATTTTTCATATTTTAAAAACTGATAAAGTTCTTGATATCCAGAGAAATGATATAATTTCATTGAATTCAAATCATTTCTGTTAATTAAGGTAAATAACACGAATTTATCTCATTCATATAGTGAGGCTCCCAGACCGTGTTCCTCTATCCCTCATAAATCTCTAGAATTTCCGCAGTAAGGCAACAAACAACCGCATCTTTGTATAGATATACAGTCCCTCACACGCGTATACTTAGAATCATAATTAATAAGCAGCTTAGAGCGTTATCCTCTCTCTTTAAAACAGAACAGTCTCAAGTTTACATCTTCATAAAGTATAATGACAATTTAAATATCAAAATTTGTAAATTGTGAACGTCTAACTGTGATATTGACTAAAAATTTGAAGAATATTCGAGGGTAGAGGAAAAGTTTGCAGAATTGTGATCTTACAATTTTATCTTCAATTTTAAAGTCTTTCCAGTTATATGAGAGTATTACAGACAGTTCTACAGACCAGCTTCTTTTTCAACCTAGTCGAATTTACTAAAAAAAACACTCATCAATTTTCAATCATCAAAATCGCTCTAGAATGATGTTATCGATAATATAGACTTATGGACTGGAAAAGTATGCTTAGAGAAATCCTTTATTTACATTCGCATACATACAGGGCGCGATAATATATTGATAGTATTGTTACACATTTGAACTAAGTTTCTATATCTGTTGAAATTAATAAATTATTTAATTTGGAGGCTTCCAAGCTTCTATCTTTGGCCGAGTTGTGCTGTAGGGCACGTAAGCTTTATTCGTACCAGATAAATTAGGAGTATGCTCAGCCATCCATTTATATTTAGGTCGAGATGGATCCTGATGAGGTAGCAAATCTGTTTTATAATGCAGCCAACCAAACCACTCTGCTGGTACTTGAGCACCATCATAATTGAAACCTACTCTCTCTGAGTATATTACCCATCGATTGCGACCTGAAGATAAAAGAATCATTTCAAAACTAACTTTTCCAAATCCTGAAAATGTGAACACATGCTGAATATCGTAAGTTTGAAAATTCCCTTCCATTTTAGACTTAGGAGAAAGTTAAACCTAAGTTAACGAAAAGATCTCGATTTTGAATAATTTAAAGAATAGTAAATTGTTGGCTTCTAAGTAATAATCAATTACTTAGTATTTAAAAGCCAAATGCAAATGGTTTTTAACGAGTTGTCATTCTTCTGTTTTCAAATAGATAATAATTTCCTCGAAGAAAATCCACTCACCATAAAAGTACATGTTATTTTCGTAGTACTTATTTCCAAATTTGTCTTCACCAACCAGTGTTCCAGTTTTCAATTCATCTACCCTGAAGAATAAGAAAACAATTGTAAAAATTGATTACAAAAGAAATCCTAACCTCTTTCAGCTTATGCACACGAATTTATAGTAAACAAGAAATTTCACTGCAAAGTAAAATCGATTTATGAAATTTGTTTATTATTACCTAAAAAGGGTGCGGATGGATCCCAAAACACCCCCATTCTCGCGAATTATACGGAAAAATCTTGCAAGCTTATCTAACCCAAGTAACTTCGCCATTTTTCTACTACTGTTTCCATGAAGCAGACGACAGTGTCAACATGTCAAGACACTACTGAAATCAACTGGAGTCATTGACAGAATTAATAGTCATTTTTCATTAGGTGCCTAATATCTTTTAAATTAATTAATCATCGTAAAATATATAGGGACTATCAATTTTATTATTAAATTAGCCAAAGGCGAATGTAGAACTTGTTTATCGACCGTAGGAACTTTGTCAACAGTAGGTGCTGGCCCTAGCGGTAGAAGTAGAAACTTGTTACTGATATCCCAGCCGGTAAGAAAGCAAATATGTATAATTTTTATTTATATTTATTTTATTATTTTAATAAACGTGTAGTTCTTTTTAAGGGCATGTGATACTTTTTGATCGAATTTAGCAAGATGAAACTTTTTTTTAATTTTGCAAGATAAAAAGAGTCAATAACGGTCCGTTGTGCATGCTTTGTACAGAAAATAAATTTTTAATATTTTTTTCACCCTCCTGTTATATTTTGAATATTTTCTTATGTCATTTTGCTCTTCACTCTTCGATTATAGTATAAATCGTACAACTATATAGCTGTAGAGAGCGATGCTATAATGAAACAAAAAAGCGAATAAAAAACAGGATTCAGAGCATCTTTTTCTCCGCTTTAGTCCTTTTTTGAATCAACCTCAGAGCCAATCTTATGTCATTGAAGTTTAGATGAATTTTTTATTTTATTTTAATCATCTTCAGGGTCAATCTTATATCATACGATGGAACCATTAGAGAAATTCTCGGAATCCCGAAAAAAAAATGTACATCCCAATCGTTTCTCCTCTCACTTTTTGTTTCTTTTAATTTGTTCCTTCGGATATGTTTTTAGTCAAGTGTGAAAAGTAAAATAATAAACTTTTCACACACAAGTGACTAAACAAACATTATTTTTTGATATATCAATACAATTTGACATTATATAAAAGAGTTCAGTGAAATTTTGAAATTATATATTTCTACAATTTTCCTTTTTACATTTTCTTAATACATATTAATAAATTAACTGTCTATTATAATTATAGTTTCAAATCATTTTGCACAAGATGTATTTAGTATTTACATTAGGATTTAAATTTACATACAACCATCTGCAAATCATATAAAAGTATTTACAAAAATACAAGACAAGTATTTTTATTCACATTTCGTGGGAAATAAAAAGAAATAAATAAAAACTGATAATATTGAAAGCGAAAAGTATAGGTGGTCAAATATACTGTCGTGTATTCATATATGTAAATTAAAATACTGTAAAAGAGAAAAAGGTTGACGTCTTCATCTCGTCCAATTTCGTCCTTTTCGCTTTCGTGCACTTTTTATATACATTCAAAAAATATGTATGCATAAGGAAACCTGCCAGCATTATACACTTAAGCTTTAAAAATGTGAAAAGTAAAAAATTCAAGGTGAATAAAAAATAGCCAAGGTGAAGTCGCACTCATCATAGATAAAAGTCGGAAACTTATCTTAAAATATGTACCTTGCAGAGTTCCCCATGAAACTCTGAAAAAAAAAATTCACATCAAAATTTATCACATTTTACTCTTTTTTGCATGCACAACAAAAAAATTGAAAAATACTATCAGACTTAGCTACAAAATTATAGTAATATATTATACGAAGTTAAAAAAAATGTGAACAAGGTATTCATGACTCGAATTTTAATTGCAGGCTAGATTTTCAGATTTTACGGATTTGGAAAGATTCTTTAAAATTTCAAGACTTCAAGACATTGGAATTCTGGAATTGGGAGGTGTGTTCCTCTTTTTCGTCTTAAATTCTTCGTCATCCAACGTTTCAATCGCATTGATTCTTGAAACGATCTCTACCTTCTGGAACAGTTTACGTCATTGACACGAGATGTACGCGATACCAAGCACGTGCTTATATGTGCTATACGTATATAGGTATATGTATATAAATACATATATACTCAACTCCTCACGGAGTGTTCAGAGGGATCCAACATTTTCATTTGTCAATGGCAATCAATTTCGTTTAATGTCTTTAAATTGAGAAGATATTAAAACCACCGGGAGTCCAGCAATTCTATACATTGCCGTAATATTTGTACTCTCGAAACTACCAGAAAAAGTTTTCAACCCCAAGAGCGATTCATTAATTGACTTATTCTGTTTTATTGAGATAGAAACTACATCTATCACTTTTATAGGAGGAAAAAAAGTTTACTGGCAATTTATAGAAAAGCAAAAGGAAAAATGTCTTCGTATTTGAGAGGTCGGATTCTATTAAAAGATATTTTTTATATTGGACTCGTTAAAAATTTAAAGTTTATTCATTTTCAGAAATTTTATTTCCTAGCTTCTTTAATGAAGAAGGGATTCATAATATCATTCCATTTTTCATCATGCAAACAAGATTCCGTCAACTTCAATCTGAACTATTTTCGTCATCAATTTTCTTGTTCCTAGTCAGCTCTCAATTTTCAACTCAAATTTGACCCAATCATTCGCAATATAACTGAAATTATCCGTGACCAATATAGTAACAGTGACAGCGTCGAGATTGGCTGGTGTTTTACTTTGTCCTTTCCCTGAATATACTCGTTGATTGTCAAAAGTCACTGATGATAATTCGTGGTTGTGAGTTAGCACCACAGGGGATCCACTTCAACACGAAGGGAGCGAACAAATTACTACCAAAATGAGCCGATCGAATACGATTCGATTACTTTGTTCACTTTAATAGTAGTGATATTTATTTATATTCCGGTTAATTGCTAATTTTTTTAATTCATGAAAATTAGTCACGTAATATATTTTTCTATTTGCACTCTAATTATTTCAATATATGTTCGTTTATTTACAAATTCAAGTTATGGCTGAATTAAAACATATTTAAAGTTCTTTCGGCCATATATTATGCATCTAATGATACAAATTTGGAATTCAGCTTTGAGAACCCATTATCATAAATGATCTTTCTAGGTGATGCAGGGTAAATGGCCTGTAGAATATTCCAAAGATGAATCACCGAGTTTTACAAACGATCACTTGTATCTACGTGTGAAGAACTCTCTCGAATTTTTCAATGTAAAATTGTGATGTAATATTTGAAAAAGTTCCCAGAAGACAAAGATCAGCTAATCTCGCATGGATAAAAATCTCAATCCGGCAAAAAGTTTCTTTGGCCCACATATTACAAATTCGGAAAAGCAAAAAATCATATATAGGTAAATTTAAAATTGTGCACAACAGTAAGTTTTCCAGTATAAGAATCAAGATGCGAAAACTGGGACTGAATAATTGATATAGTAATAATCTAGGAAGAAATTTCCAGTATAAGTTGGTGCAAACTATACAGAGAAGACAGAACTTCATTTAATATGAACTTTGGCTCTGATGCAGAAATTACTTTCTTCAATATATAGGGTAGTCAACGATAGCTAGTTCTGGGATAACCATTTTTTTCTATGTAGCAAAAGATGAATGACTTATCTGCACGCCGATCTCTTCGATCGTTCTTCATCTGAATTTTTACCTCCCATTTATGTATCCTACGTCGCACTGCCAACTTCGACGCACATTTCAATCTTCACAACGATTGGTCCTTTCTCAATCAGGTGATTCTTACGAAATTGTGACACACTATTACAGTATGCTAATTTCCTTATAAAAGTGGACGAGCCTCCAAACATCTTTTTTCAATCCGATTCTTGGTATAGATTTCTTGTATAGGGATTAAATTATACAGCCTGAAGCCCAACGATAAATATTCCGCACATTTTTGTTAAAGAGATGCATGGATACGGTTTAAAGATGCGGAGGAATAGTTAGAGAAAATTAACAGTTACCTTATGTCATGAAGAACTTTTTGGTAAAAATGATTAAAGTATTCCAAATTTAACCATTCTCTTCTGATACGCTCAGAAGAATTTCCGCGGTTGATTTAATTCCAAAGATTTTGAAAAAAAAAGCTAAATAAATGTACTGCATTATGCTGTAATGATTATTTAATTAAATTTAAATGCAATCAGATATTAAAGAATGACTAAAATAAAAAATGTACATTTTATGAAATTGAAATATAGCTGACTCAACGTAATTATGTTAATTTCATATTTTGCATCACAGTCATTAAAGCTAAGTTATAGCTTGTCAGGTTTTCATATAATTACTATACGTTTTACGTTAGGTCCTTCCTTCATATCAAGAATGAACCGTAGTACGTTCTTGATTTTTTGCTATAATGGAAAAATTGAAAACCTTCGTATACTTCTATGATATGGTTGTAATTAAAATAAGAATAAGTTTCTTGATTTGCAGACAATTTACGCAATGAAAGAACTTTTGACTGATACTATATGTCTGCGAATGCAAGCAATTGGAATTGCTTTAATTTTGTATATATGATTAACCGCGTTTAATGAAATCCAGAGTTATCAAGAAAGGTCTGGCTCTTCAATTAAATATGGTGCACAGAATCATAATTAATTGTTCTTAATTCATATAACTCTCTTATATCTTATATATATATTTCTATGTCTCAATATAGTTTACATGCTGGGAAACCTTTTTCTTGTACTTTCTACGAGTTTTGTGGTTTGTTTGATGGTATGCACGTTTTAAGAATAAGAATTAACATCTATTGAGTTCTTCATTAGGATCTCTGAGGCGGTCCTCAATTTCAAGAATCCAAAGAATCTGTAACTGAACATTCTTTCGGACACGCGTCAGTCAATCGGCGTCTTATACATCAAATCCCTTCAAATATGTATCTTTCCCAATACATTCTCAGAATTCAGAACCTATTGGGACCAATTTCCCAAACACTATTCATGATGAGCTGACAGTTAAAAGTTCTAATGCCGCGTTCATTTTCCAAGAATTAAGGACCTCAGACGATATAAGAGACATGACACATATGCATTGTAGTCTACAAAACTCACCTATGCGACATACCTATCCATACATACAGATGTCTACGACATCTGAAAATTTCTTAATGGACGAAAGGAAAAAGAGCAGTTGTCATCATATATATTTTTCTATTAAAAAAATCAATTTCTCTGAACACTTGTATCTTTATTTGTTATATAATCATTTGATTCATACAAAAGAGGTTAAATATGAATACTAATATCTTAGTTATATAATTGAACAGCCCCATCGTAGAAGGGAATATAAAATTTTCTGGTCAGAGCACAATGGCTTCTCACCCCTTTGACATTTTTTTTGAACTTTCATTTTTAAAAATGTAATTTAACTAAATCCTTTGCTTCCATGATATCAAAAAATATTTTTAAATTTGTAATTTTTACATTGTCGGGCTCCTTTTGCGCTCGGACCAAGAAATTTTAAATCCCCTTCTACGATGCGGCAATTTAATCATAATTCAAGTAAAAAAAGTTCTCTTTTCTCTGTGCTATCACAATTTACACAGGATTTCGTTATAATTGTTAATAAATTGATGTTAATTATACTATCAAAAAGTATTCATTACCACCCAATTAAAAATGTAATGGTTACATTTATATATTCATATGCGACAATAGTGATAACATTGATTGAAAATTTCAAATCAAGTTTCATCATCTTATTACTAATTATTGAAACCATCATTATTTGTTCAAGTCATCCTATTGAAATGACTAATAAAACTGTCAAATGTACAACTTTATATACAGTTATAATTTGACTGCATCAGATTCGCGGAATCCTTTCTATTCTATAAAGATAAAGATCTAAACTAATATATCTTTCATTCATTCAGATTCCAAAAGATTTCCTGAGAGGAGGAGACTCCTCTCACAATTCCGGGAAAACTTTTATTCTTCAGTTTGAATGGAGACCCTCATCAGAGATTCGGAAACCTAAAATTGGAATTTTTACGAAAACTTATTTGTTCTCAGTACAAATTCTAGGAGTATGGATAATCAATTTTTTCCTAGAGTTTTTCCACAAACTGGATTATGTATGATCCTTCCATCACTCATTTTCTCTTCCGAGTTCCTTTCTATCCTATAGTAGGAGGCGTTGAGCAAGGGCAGTAACGATTGCATCATCTTGTATTCAAATCTCGAAAGGTAAGGATGTTGAGAAGAGTCAAATGAGCGCTTTGTAATGTACCCTCAATTTTCTAAATAAATTCCCATCTTTGGAATTGTATTACTTTCCACAAAAAAAAGGTTCGAATTGACCTCAAATATGGATCTGAGTAAAGCAACGCCAAGGCTTATTGAGACTTATTGATGCTTATTTAGGAATTGATGTTTATCATATTTACTTTTTCGATTTTGTACTATCTACTGATTCGGTTGTTATATATTTTCCTCTTGTTAGATATAGTGAAAATTTGGGAACGAAATCATTTCCCGTCACCCGAAAAGTATCAGTGACCACCCACAGAGAAGTCGGATATTCTTTGTAGCTTGTAGAATATCCAAGAATCACCTCCACGTCGACAACCTCAAGGAACATGAAAGATGTGGCAATCTAGAAAAAATTCCTCGAAGACGTCGTAGAGCACTTGGTCAAATAGAAAGGGGCGCTTTCCACCGGGAAAAATCTGGTGGAGACTCGATGTTCTTAAGTGATTTGGGCCAGCTTCATTGGAATCGTGTGAGCCGCTTGATGAATCAGCTAAACTCAACTCAAATATATATCTCTAATGACTTATTTGAAAAATTACATAAAAAACATTATTTCTCACAATGTGTATTGCACTTTATAGAATTTTTCAGTCAAAAATTCTAAAAAGATTTTCGCAAAAATGATAAGTATGGCTTTTTGGAATGCAACCTTTCAACTTAGATAGTGAATAATTGAATTCCTATTATCACAATTAATCACATATGTAAAAAATAGTTGAAACTAAGTATCATTATTTGAAGAAAAATCATTAAAAATCAAAATATCAATCTAAATGTACTTTTTTCTCCCGCAGATTAATTAATAATACTATTTCAACGTAACTTCCTCAGATAATGTAGTTTCATCGACGGAATGTCATGACAGAAAAACTAATGAAAATTCATAGCTAATTTCCCAGTTAATTAAGATTATCTTATTCTCAGCTACTTTTATACGATCCCACTTTCATTTTTTGGCTTCGTTACGTGATGGTCTGAAGCAGTTGGATAAAAGAAATTAATGAAAGGTGGAGGCACGAGTCCGGGTTCGAACCCAGGCTGAGGTAGCATTTATATTCACAAAATTGTCATAAAAGTTAATAAAAAGATACATAAAAATCATAAAAATGTACTCTTCAAAAACTTAAAGATTATTTCGATAAAATATGGTTATTTATAAATAATAATTATTATAAATAGTTATTATCAAGCACGGCCTTTGATAATTGCATTTTAAAGATTTAAAAAATCATTAATGTATTGTATATTTAAATTAAAAACAATTAGCGATCGAGGTGTCACAGTGGTGAAAAAGAATACTTAAACTCGTGAAAATAATCAAAAGAAAGTCGGGCTCACGAAATTAGCCTACATGCAACGTTTTTACAGCCGACGCTTCAATTAATCATCCATGTAATCATCTCTGGGGAAACCAAACCCCCACTTCTCTTGTCTAGGGAGGCCAATCGGAAGGAAGCGGGCGACTCCGACTGCATTTGAAACGTATAAATGTACCGGTGACAAGAGTTTGGACACCAGTCTTCCCGCTCGTACCCACCTTCGAATTACCTTTTAGAAGTTCATTTTTTTCCGACATTTTTTGTCAATTTACCTGAAAAATGTGAGTACTTAAAATTTTTCCCGCTCTTAACTTTAATAAATTTGTTATCAACTTTTTTTAAATTAAGTGGTGCAAGTGCTTGTAATAAGGTTTAAAGATATAAAACAAAAGTGTCATACTCTAACCAGTTGTAACATGATAAAAATATTTAAACACATGGCTTGATTGTTGCATCAGCAATTTTCTAAAGTAAAATTTTTTTTATTTTTACATCTCTACGTTAAATGAACACGATTCTGTTGGACTAACACATACAATTAATTCTGTAAAAAGACAGATTTTTTCATTTTCAATGCATACCGGGATGCTTTTTGCGAGAAATTGATTTTTTATGATATTTTATAACTGGTGCATCTTAAATTAATAATTTTAACTATCTTTCGAACTGTGTTAATGGAAATTATTTTATCTCACTTTGATAAGAAGTATAAATAAAGCCAATGCTACTCTATAATTTATTAAAATGTCGTTATACTTATTAATATTATAATTCAAGTATTCTATTTCAATTTTTTTTAACTTTAAAATAAAAACAAAAAAAATTCCTGTATAAAGTAAATATTTATTTTCTATTCCAAATCTATTCTGTATACTAATAGAAATCTAAAAATTTGGAAAATTGCAATATGTATGAATTCAGTCATGTAGATCCCAAATAATTGATAAATTTAGAAGGAAAAATTTCCCAAATTCTTGTGTGGAAAAGCAATAAATCACCTCAAGTTAACTGTTCTTCAAATTTTTCCATCTATCAATAATCTAAAATTACAATATGGAGTGTTTTTTCGTTTTAAAAATATTAAAAACTTCCTTCATCAATTTTCATCTCTATAGATAGTATAAACTTATCTCAAAAATCTTAAATAACTAAATAGAATACTAAAAAAAAATAATTTGTAAAAAATGTCATAGATTGGATACAGTAATAAATCAATGACAATTTTTTTTCTCATAAACTATCTTTCTGAATTTTTTTAAAGTGATGTTACATGAGTTAAATAATATTTTATTTATTCAAATAAATTTACCTTGCTTTTTTTCATAACTTTAAAAAAAGCAATTTTGCTTATTTGTAAATCAGTCATTTTGAGATTATTAACGACACAGTTACATAATTAACGTTATCTAACATCTTTTTCATAAATGCTCTCCTATTTATTGCATGCATGTCGATGTCAGTCTAAGAAAATTGATAAAAACTGCAGATTAATAGAATAGTATAAAAAGGTACTTTACAACTATATGTACATTATACGTAAATTACTTGTAGATTATCGTTTTTAGAAAAAAAATCTGGTCAATCTGAAAAAAGTTGGTTTATGCTAATGTTTTGCGGTAGGTCATTTTTGCGAGGGTCCGATATAATAATCGAGTAAAAAAGATTCCCATATATATTTTTCGCCCACTTACCTAATCAATATAAGTATAAGCATCAATATAAAATATCAATATATGTGTATAATAATATTATATTATTTAGGAAAAGAGCCTACAAGTAAATAAAATAATCAGTTAATTTTGCATTGCTCTAATTACAACTATAATTGTAATATAATATTACTTTTATTGCATTACATATGTAACATTATATGATATGATACGGGAATAACTGATATAAATTGCTCGCCTCCATTCATATAATGCGCGATATGATCAGTATAAGAACAAAAGGAAAAGCAGAGGCTCGTTTACAAATGCGCCTGCATCCAGATTGTAATTCCGCTGTATCGGGAGCACCTAGAAAAAATCGTGTCGTTGACATTTCCTTACGGCATTGAATTACGCGTAATACCGCTAATCGCTATTTTCCTGATTTCCACGAAGTCAAGAGTATATTAACTTTTCTCTGTAGAGAAAACTCCATTCATACATATTGCATGAATCAAAGTCAGATAAGCAAAAAATCGCATTATTAAAAAAAAAAAAAAACGAATTAAGTCTGAACTGCTCTATGACGTTAAAAAGTGTCCAAAGTGTCTTTTCAGCATAAAAAAGGTAGCAAAAAGCAGAACTAAAGATTAGCATTAAAATTCTTAATATATAAGAAGGGAAATTTTTATTTTATTATGAAATGAATAGAAATATTTTCTTTTGAAGTACATATTCTCTTATCATTTCATTATAAATATTAATATAATATAATATTAGAATAATATAATAATAATATCTCGAGATACGCAAATCAAATTAATTTTCACGTGTCGCTGAGATTCTCGGGAAGATAAAATTAATTTAAGAGCTTTAAATATATATTTTACAAATCGATACTCCTCAGCTGCGATAATTTTCTCGCTGAAATACTGAAATTCATCTCATTACCTCGCGCACGTGGAACTCAGTCACATGTTGTAACTTGATCAATTCTGGATCACTATTAGGGAGAAGTTTACATCCGCATACATACATATAGCATTAGTTCGTGTTTCACATGTACACGAACGATTTCGAAGTGCCTACGAAAGTTCAGCGGTAATATTTATCAGATCGAGCCTCGTAGGCAGGTACCAGCAACGTAGCTAAAATCCGTCGGCATGCACAGGTTTAGCAGCTATCAAAAATTTAACTATAATAATAAATTTCTTGGAAATGTAAAAAATATTATAACATCAAGAAAAAAAATCTACTTTCCTTTATTTGTAAATAATTAGTCACAAACGGTCCACAGTCCACATCCATCCGAGCGCAAGTCGTACTCAAAAGTGCTTAAAACACGTTCATGATTGGCCTAATTTTATCAAAAAATATTTATTATTCTGAGCTTAAAGTTGGGGAAACTGAATTGCTTTTATGGTAAAGTATCACTTTCCCATAACTACACCCCTTAACTAAAGTGGAGACTTAATACCTCAGAGAAGAATTCCTGCTTATTTTTGCGTTTATTTTTTTTTATCGTTTCAATTATTTAATTTTTATGAAGAGCATCATCACAATGAATAAAAAAGAAAAATAAATTTTTCTTTACAGATGAAACGACTTCTGTATTCGTTGCTACTGTGTGTTGGAATCATTTTGACGACCTCGCCAAGGGTAACAGGATCACCCTTTAGCTATTCTCAGGCAATGAAAGATGAGGGAGATGTAGATGTGGAAAAAAATTCACTTGCTCGTGGATCATTACGGCCATATGTCAGGATTGCAGACTCTGTAAGAATGAATACTTTATCAAACCTACTTTAAGTCATGTGCGCACCAATTTATGTTCACTTTCATGCATTTCAAGTATTTCAACCTTTTCGATAAAAAATGTTCACTAATTCAAATATAAGGGGGTAGAAATTCTATCTTTTCCTTTCCTGCTTGCATTAATAAATAAATAATTTATAAATTTCAGAAATCAATGAAGAAAGCTTGGGTGACGACCAAAATACATGTACTTGGTTCAGAAAAAGTTCGAGTAGGGTGAGTATTTTTTTGTATTATAGAATTAATAATCATTAATTGTACAAATATAATTCAATATAAAATATTTTGGAACAAATAAACCTATTAATAAATTATAACATTTTATTCACTTAGAGATCGAGTAGAAATTGTTTGTGAACTTGATGGGAGCCCAACACCTAATATTTATTGGATTAGAGGGGAAAAAACTCAACGCAAGGTAAATATCGCTAAACCGATATGCATATATTATAGTATATATATTTTAAGGGTGTTGAATCCAAGATAAAACTTCAAAATTCGATCACTTTATTTTATTTATCAAATATGAGGGGCTGAGAGTAAAAGCGGACTAAAAAAAGAAAATAAAAAAACGAGGATTATATCGTATATTTTAATATAATTCTATGAAGAGTAGAGCGATATATTATACTATAATACGTTGTTCTATCATAAATTTGTATATTAAAATATACGATATAATCTTCGACTTTCTCATTTTTTCAAAACAATTATAGTACTTTTTATATAAAATAAAATGATTGAATATTGAGATTAGATATTGATTCCTAGATTTATGAAGCATTTTGAGAATCAGTAAAAATTCTATTTTTACTTCTTGTTATTTAATATTTAATCATTATTAACAGTTGAACGAAATCCTACAAAACGGAGTGGCAGATGCATCTTGGGAAGGAATATCTCGAGTAATCGGAAAATTAGTGATAGATTGCGTAACGCCAGAAGATGAAGGATTTATTCACTGCGCCGGTGTGGCCGGGGGAAAAATTGAAGTAGCCAGCACTATCTTAACAGTGGAAGGTAAAGAAAAAAATATATCAGCAACTCTAAAGTAATTGGATTGAATTTCCTGTTAAGTATTCTGCATGGCTGCCAATTCCAATTTGCAATCGGCAGCCCAATTAAAGTTCGCTCCCACTTTTGAAACTTTGTCCTTTAAGGACGTTGGACCCAAATGTTAAGCTCAAAATTCCATTCTCCATTTTACTCAACGAAAATTATAGATAAATATTTTTGCGCTCTGTAGCGCTGATCTTTTTTCCAATATAAGACTGCGTACAGAGCGAAAAAATATTTAATTTCGATACTTTTTGCATACAACGAAGAATTCAAAATCTAACTTCAAAATTAAATATTTTCATATTACTTAAAAAATATTTGAATTAGATATTTTCTCGCTCTGTAAGCATAATTCTAGTTAAAAATTGATTAATTCTACAGAGGGAAAAAATTTCAAATTTAAAATTTGTTGAGTAAAATGAAGAAATCGAATTTTTAGATTAGAACTTGGCACTTTCTGATTTTTAATTTTGTTGTTAATACGGACAATCAACTTTCCAGATTTCATTGACTACAACCAATTTCTGATTTATTGTTTTTTTCTATAGGTCAAGAAGGTACATGCAGTGAATCCAATAAACCAACAATTACTCTACATGCGAGCATAATGTTCTCCAATCTGGAATCTACGGTTGTCATTCCTTGTAGAGCCATCGGTAATCCTAGACCTGAGACTTATTGGCTCGATATGTTTGATAAACGCATTACTTCGGCTATGGATTCTCGATACAGTGTTCTGGAAAATGGAGATCTAGTGATAGATCATATCCAATGGGAAGACATGGGTAGATACATCTGCGTTGCAAAGTCCGGAGAAAATGAAGTTTCAACAGAAACTTTCTTGTACCCTCTAAAGGTATATTAATCATTAAACTTCTATAACAATAACAGAATATTAAACAAGTGAAAATCTTGAAAAAATAAAAAAAATTTCTTCTACAATTTGTTACAGCCCAGTAATGACAAAAAACGTTAAGCTGACAAGATATGCTTACTGACATGAACAGAAGATTCATCAAGAGTACTTCAAGTCATATTTTGTTCCTAATTACAAGTTTATGAATGTGTGCGTCTTCGTAGCTATAATTCAAGTTGGATTCACCAAACAAACTTTAAAGCAGCAGCGCCTGTATCTTCAGAATTGCAAAAGAAGCTTATAAGTTTTACGACAATCTTTTTTTGTTCATTTTGCAACTATAAAGTTTTTTTTGGTATCCAGAGCAGGCTCATGATAATATTCGCCAGCGCCTAATAAGATATGTCATCTCTTCTAGTCACTATTTATAAAGCATCCGCATTCTTCATTAAGTTCTTGTAACTTTTCGCTTAAGAAAATCTCAACATTCCGCTTGAAGCACCAGGTGCTTTTTTTGTGAGTTTGAAAATTATTATAATAATTTATAATTATATATAAATTGGTCGCTGTCGTGGGAGATCTGTAATGCAAATTTCTGCTGTGCAAAAATATAATCTTGTAAGTCCGAATATAGTCTCTATGGCAAATTTCACTTATTAAATTATACTTTTGGACAGCTTATTCTTATGCTGAGGAGGAGAAAGAATGAAAGAGAGCGAGAGAGACGCTGGAAGAGTTGGTTTTCGATGAAACGATGTGTGTAAATTGTTCAGCCTGCATGTGAGACAATTTCTTATTTATAAATCTAAAAGATTGATTGTACGTACAAATAAGAATCTAATAGATATTTCGCTGAAGAGCGAAATAGCGATCTATTAGAACTTTATAATTATACTATTCCTAAGTGTGCCTGTGTGACCTCAAAAACAAAAACGTATCGGATTTTACCGATGATTGATTAAATATTTAAGCTACTTAAAACATTTACCAATAATGTCTTAAAAATAATTAGAAAAAATAGATGACATCGTCCAGTAGCCGGGCTCGTACCGAATGGTTCGAAATTGTGATGTTTTCAAAAAAGTTGAGATTTCTTCAATCCAAAAACTGGTTTTTTTGGATTCGAATGATCCGCGATTATTTGAAGGAATAATGTATGTTGGGAATAAACAAGCCCAAAATGTAAATGTGAAGTCATTTTAATAAACATCTAAGCAGATTAATCACTATTACTCCACTACCTATTATTATCCTTTCTAACGATCATAGAAGATCACAACAATAAAGTAGGCGAGTGGAGTAATCTTACAATACATATTATCTTCTTTATTTTATATTTTACCTCTTAACTGTAGAGATAATTTTTCATCGCAGACTGCGAAAATAAATAATCTTTTCTACGTATTTCAATCGCGAAATAAAACGTCTATGCATGTACGATAGAGAACGGTCTATTAAATACAAAAAAAGCACACCTCATTATGCTTTCATCACATCTTTTTAAAATCTCCAATAAGTTTCTAATATTAAGGAGAGAGACTCGTGAAGTTTCAACTTACAAGAAAATTCGGAATAGTCTATTTTTGTTTAAATAAGTCAAACTGATTAAAATAATTCATATTTTAAATATTTATTCTTTACTATATCTTCTAGTTAAAAGAACACAAGCATCTCTACTTAAAAATGTGATGTTGTAAAAACTGAGCACAAATCGTAGTACGACCTAAACATATACAATCTCCTCTTTCCCGGAGTGAAATATCGCACGATAAACTTTTGGTTAAGTCATAAAATCAATATAAGAAAAAGAAAAGGTTATTAAAAAAAAAAAAATCAAAATAAAAATAACATAGTTCCTCAGAAGGGATTTAGAGAGTAGACACTATATACATCATTCTTATCACGTTCATGTCGTAATGCAATCTCGCCTTGCTCGCATTTCAGTTCAACCTCACGAAGTTACTCCGTTGTTAATAATAAGTTAAACAAAGTTTCGGCTAATATTGAGTTCACTCGAGTTTAGCTGCTTTGGTTTTCTTGCTCTCTTAGTAAAGGTTACGTCATGCAGAATCTGACGATCGTGTTTTGACTTCACTAAATATGTACAAATGTAATCTCCCTACTAAATATGAATATAAAAATATGATTCGATGATTGTAAAATTTCAAAAACAAATAAAAAAAAATTGGAAATTCCAAGTTAAAAAATAAAGTATTAGGTTGGCTAGAAAGTCTTTACCGTTTTCATAGTTCTATTTCGCAATGCTTTTCAAAATAACCAATCCAATAATTTAATATTTTATAATTAATCGTGCTAAAACGAATTTGTGAATTTGATCAGCGTCCTTTAATACACGCTATTTTCATATACTACCACATTTCGATATATGAGTAGGAGTTATCACTCAGTGATTAAAGAATTACACTTGCGAGGGATCATTGAACAGTCTGAATAATACTTTATCGAAGTTGCGAATGAGATCAAAGCTAGTCAAAGACGACAGTCGCGAGTGTAGCGTTTTAATTCCTCTTAATTTTACAAGACAATAATTTTACGATATTCTACATGATTCGAATTTCTCCACACTTATTTCTATAATAGATGCCTCAAGTTATTAAGCATTTTACAATTCATCGACAATGGGAACAGCGGAAAAGGTGGTGTGGGGCTCGACCTTCAAAATTTTTAACGTCAGTTTAATTATTTACACGTAATATCTCAATATAAAAATTCTCATGATCAGATTGTAGTTTTGAAAATAGATATCCAAATAATCAGTGTTAAAAATGATTCTCGAGAGTAATGAGTGTTAGCTCTACCATACACCACCTGACGATCTATTATAAACTTGAAAACCAAAGGATGCGATCGATACGGATGCAAATAAATTGCACACGAAATCAGTCGAGAGCTGATTGATAAAGAAAATCTGACAAAAAATCATTATTCATAGGACTGAAGCTGCTTATTTAAAATGGCATAAAATATAAAAGCATTTTTTCTAAAAAAGAAGCGATCCTGCAACAATAAATTGCATTTCACGAAAATAATGAAATTACATGTATGAAACGGTGCGAGGAAGCGAAAGATTCATGATTAAATTACATTATACGGAGCTAAGCGAACGCTAAAAATATACGATCGACGTACTTCACTTAGTATACATATACATATATTTATATAAAGAATGCTATGTATTAATATCATACAATTACTCATTTCTCCAACGAGCGATAAAATGTAAATAAAGAACGCGATAATCTTTCGGGCGGGAAAAATAAACTAAAAGTTACACCGATAGTGTCATCGAATCATTTCATTTCAATGATTACTTAAAATCAGGAAAGTCAATTGATAAAAATCTGCGCTTCTTGCATAGAGGAGTTCTTGCACTCATATGTCAAAGAATTTGTACAAATTATGGATTACTCTTATTAAGCTTGTGAGATTATTACCGCTTTTCAATCATGCTTTTTTCGTCGGCTTCAGCTTCCTTTGCGTTTCCGAATCTTCCTCGATGCCGTAAAGGTGAGCTCGGTGTTTCATTTCAGTGGCAACCGACTTTTGTAAGAAATAAAACAGGCAGCAAAAAAAGAAAAGAACATAAAGAAATTAGTCAACAAAATAATAAATGGCACGCAATATAAACGAAATCTCGTTCGAGAAAAAATATCTTAATCTTAAACCACACTCACCAAACGCAAACGTACTCTTTTCGGAAGATCCTCGTGCAGACTGTAGATTTCATTTCGCTTCAATAAAAGTTGCGAGCTATCTTCAAAGACGACCTGTAAATTAAGACATTTAAATATATATATTTATATTTATATTAAAATATAAATATATATATATATATATATTAATTAATTAAAAATAATAATAAAGTAACCGGTTATAAAACTTACGTTGTACATAATACGGTGGTTAGTGCCTTCAAAAATTCCGTTATATACGTTATTGTCTGGCCACTTAACTACCACTTGAGCTCCAATCGCAGGTACAGTTCGAGGATCATGGTTCTGCAAATTAATGATAAATTACATAAATTATTCAGAAAAATTAAATGTTTAAAAATTTAAGATTCTTCTAAACATATGATACATACAGTGATATCGTGTGGATAAAGATCTTCACTGAAACTGTGATCACTAAACGTGACCATGTAGAAGAGAGTATCCTGAATGGATCCAATTTTTGCCTTGTAATATCGGTTGTTGCGGTGTTTAGCCCAAACAGTCTCTCCTAAACCAACCATGGGAATTTTCTCCTTTCCGTCATCGTGATCGTAGCAAGTTAACTGTAATGACAATTATAATTACAATAAGTGTTACTTTTATAAAGGAAAGGACTCAAGAGAAAGAAAATTGTATTCTTAATTTGTTGATTAATTACCTTTAGTTCATCTGAATTATAAGGGGGAATAACGAAGGTAGCGCCCCTAACTAATCCACAGGAAGGATGAAAGAGAGCATTGCATTGATCACAACTGAGACAGGCTCCACTCTTTTGACCACAACAACCGCATTGTTGTTTAGTCAAACCTTGCTTCATCGTTAAAACGTTGATGGGATCTTTGTTGACGGCATCCTTAAATGTTATTCCTGGTAAGAGTAGAGCGCACATTATGTGCGCCCAAAGTCCATCACTTGTTCGCTTTACTGCTCCTCCATTCATCGGGCATAAACAACACATCTAAAAAAATTTTTTTAAGTAATTATAAATAAATATTTCCTCATCTGAACAGGAAATTGAAGCGATTCATAGTATTAACTAATTAACGTATTTATTTTATAAAATCATGCTTCTAACTGCTTTAAGAAAAAAAAGCTATAGAGTAATTTCAGATTGAAATTAAATCTTTAACTCACCACTTGCATCTTTCCAGCCTTGCATTTATCACAAGCCCAATATTGTAAGTCTGTAGAAATGACAGTGACTCCATAACAAGATGCATGCACCGTAACATGACACTCTCTACATCTAAGAAGTGTATTATTTTCGGGTTCTATATTTTGTTCCTTAGAATTAGCAGCAAAAAGTCTCGAAGATACCTGAAACGGACAAAATAAAGACAGACACATAAATAAAATTGTTCAGTTCGTAAAAGTATTTAAATTATGACTAGAATTAGTCCTTACCCATATCGGTGAACTTTCAGGTAATACTGTTGGCGTGCAATACTTCCAGTCAGAGGACATTTGCCTGTTACTTAAATTCTTAGACAAGGCAAAAGGAGCACAAATCGCACAATGTGAAATCTGCGCACTCCAGTAATCATTAAATGCCTGCAAACACTTGCTATCCGGTACGTTTGGATAAAGCATCTCCGAAACATGGCCTGGAATTGTCGCATTATTAATAGGAAGATTACTTTTCGAGTAGAAGCTTAACGCTGACGATTGACTATTCGAATTCGGCGAATCCGACATCCCATCAAAATCTCGAGTTACCACAATCTTTTTCGGTTTATCTTTTGATTTTCTCCTACTCTTAGATTCCACTTGATGCAAGATACTTGGAGCCTTATTCTGTATCTTATTCTGCATATTTTGCGCAAAAGATTCAAAAAAAGTATTTTCCGAATTAGGGACATTATTTTGAACTACTTCTGACTTTGGTTCGTGGTTTTGTTCGCTGCTTTGAGAGCTTAACGCCTGCGGCCTTACACGACAGATCGAAACGTCTATTGTGTCTGATACAGATTGTTTATTAATATTATTATTAACAATCGGATTAAATCGATAAATGCTCTCCGGTACAGGCAAATTATTAACTTGCGTCGATGTAGAACACTTTTTCGACATCATCGATAGAGAGCATTTATCTGAAGTTGTTTTGGGCCCAACTTTTTCAATGATCACATCATCGTCATCGTCGACTTGATTAGCCACGTTTTGATTAAAATTCTGCGACTGCATTGACTGCCTTGATGACAGAATCGATTTATTTAAATTCTTTTGGACAGGTTTTGTGGATATCCGTAATAAAGAGGGCGGTGGTTTTTTCGGAGCGATTGAATAACATCCAGCAGGCAATTTTTTTGCCTTTAAATAATCAGTTCTCAAGGATGTCTTCGGGACATTCGATGGTGTTATAGTCGCCGCCGTCATCAAGGGTTTCGGAATTCTAATCTGTGGACCGAAATTGTCAGTTGAAGCCGATGAACCTTTACCCTGACCATTATTCAATAACGAAATCCCAGGCTGGAACTTATTCTCGGGATTCACTCTTGGAACGAATAATTTTGGAGGATCTGGCATTTGAGCGAATTTTTTAATTGAATTCTTAGATTCCTCTTCAATAGATTTTGAATAGTTGACAGGCACAGGTTCTGCTATGAGCATTTTATCAGTGTTGAAGCTTCGGTTTTGTTGGGACAAAGGTAGATTCTTTTGGAAAGAGAAGTTTGTTTTGAGTAAATCTGCCCTCTGATTATTCTGTGAGAAATTATAATTAACAGTTGTGAATTGATTAGATACTGATGCTTGATTGGAAGTTGGTAACTGATTCGAAACTGACGACTGATTAGAGCGGTTACACTTGGTGATGGTGGTGTTACTGGGTAAATAAGTGACACTACTAGTTGCTATTAAATGAGGATTTTGTGTTGGATTCCAGACCTTTGGCGGGATAATATAAGCAGTCTCCACAATTCTACTGGGGCCTTTGTTTCCTTGTATCGGTTCCTCGGATTCCAACTTTGGCATTTGTCGGTTGTCCTCTTTTTCAGTTGGCAAATTAAGTTTCGGAGCTTTCAGAATACTATTTCCATCAAAGCTCGTTGCATTTTTGGTAACAAGAGTCGTACTTACACTCTTCAAGGCTGAATAAGTAAATTTTACGTCATTTAGCTTCACGATGGGCCTACTCAGCTTCATGTTGGGCACGTTATTCACTCTATTACGCTGCATTAAGCAACTGGGTCGTTTTAAATTAGGGGGTTTACAATGTGTTACATCAACATCAGATTTGATGTCATCTTGTATTTGAATTATGCTGGCATAGTCATCTACAGACTTTTCCTCCACCTCTTCAATGTCATTTTCTGAGATATTATCAAGAGTTGAAGTGATATTTGGAGGTTCGTTATCATCTTTAAAAGAGAGAATTGGAAGCTTGTTCTCTGTGTTATTTCCTGGAAAAGAGTTAACTTTACTCTCAAGATTGGGAACTTCTTTCGTCAACGAAGTGGTTTTGTAGGCAGTAAGACTCGGCATTGCCATAAGCTTTCGCTGAACATCTGCATCAGACACATCCAACGGTTCATTTGAATTAAATATTTCCTCATTTGGAAACTTGCCTTTGTTCTTATTTGCCTTCCTTGCCTTAGTTTTCTTAACCTTCAAACTCTTAGCTTCCTTTTCTTTGTTTTTACTATTCTTCTTTTTTCGTCCAGGTTTCCCTTTCGCGGGCTTTATTTTAACTTGTTTAAATGACAATTGACTATCTTCGTTTTCAGATGTACTCGAGAACTCTTTCTTCACAGCGACACCATTTTCTGAGTCGCCAATCGTTGTGCTGCTTTTTTCCGTAGACGAACTGCATTCAGAATTGGCTCTCGACTTGAGAGCTGCTTTTCTGGTCTTCGGCTTTTCTCTTTCCGAAATAAGTTTCTTCTTTCTTTTCTTGCCCTTCTTGCGATTGTAGCCATCATCATAGACGGAAGCCTCATCCACATCTGTTAAAACCAATGTTAATGTTAATTAAAAATTCACACAAGTATTTAATTTGTTTTAGTAAATAATTAAATATAAACTTACCCATTTCTCCCGCTTTCAGCCAGATGTCTTCCAAAACTTCCAATTGCTGCTCATCAGGTTCAGCCTCAGGCTCTTCATCATCCATCATCTGTAGAAAATGCTTTACATAGGTGGGAATATTGGGTTGATTTTTCACTAGCTGTGTCAAATCCATGTTCGGATTAGGAATATTTTTCTTGCAATGGATCGTATGGCGCTTATTTTTTGGTGCAGCGGATAGATATCCCTCTGGCAACTCTCCATTGCTTTCACTATTACAAAGGAGATCCAGTTGAGAAGGCATGGGTGCAGCTGTTTGTCGCGGATCCTCAGGATGGGATCCAATGTCTTCTCCACGCAACCACAATTCATACCTAAAAAAAATTAAATTATAAATATTAAACAAAAACTCTTTCAAAACTTTACTACAAATAAGATAAAATCAGGATCTCCAGTAAAATCTAGGAAATAAAAGTCTAAGCTTCCTGATTCATTAGCAATTCTAAAATTTCTTCAATTTACCTTTCTGGCTGAAACCTTTTGACGAACGTGTCCATAGAAATTTTCACCATGTCCTTACTACAGGTACACTGTGTTGCTCTCTTTCCATATTCAACCCATCTCGGTGCCGCAAAATTTGTGGATTCAGCACAATTAAATCCATGGTTGAATCCTGCATGATATCCGTATGGAAACGTAATCATAATCTCGCCAGCTTCTTGTGTTATCTGTGAAAAAATTAAAAATATTAAAGACCTGCCTTTACAAAAAATATTTCGAAATTTTTTTACGAATGCAAAGGATACTTACTTTATTACAAGGAATTGAGTACTGTCTCAAAATTTGTGGGGAAATCAAAGACATCTTGTGTCGCAGAAAGGCTTGACAATTCTGATAATATGATGGGAAAAATCCACTCGCAAGACGTTCTAGACGCCTCCCATGTTCAGGTGGAATAGCGTACCACGTTTTGGGTGCTCCAAAGTGAAGGTAGTTTATCGAGTAAAGATCCATGTCTTCAGTATGCCAGGCAAATGTAGTTTTCCACATTCCGAAGTAAAGATACGCCGTATTAACGCCATCAATAGAAATTCCATAATCTTTATTGACGTAATCTAAAATAGTGCCTAAATGATTGATATTCCATTCCGTGACATCTGGATCAGTGAGGGAACCGGATACATCTGCACCATAGATTGGGGCTACATAAGTGATATTCTTCCAATACTTTCGTTCCAAGTCTTCGTAATCAAAGTGTTTGGGGGTATTGTATCTCTCTGAATTTGCTAGCTTTTGGTATTCTTTTACTGACATTTGCTTTTTCTGGATATTAATTTGTTGATAAAGCCCCTGCTTTCCAGTCACAACTTGACAAATAGGAGCAGGTATGTTCATATTTAAAGAATCTATGTTATATCCTCCTTTCCTCGGTACCCATTCTGGGGGAGGAATTACTTTTGCCAAACCGGCTTTGTGAGCGCCTTTGCTTTCCATATATTCGACATATTTAGCAAAATCTTTAAACTCATCGTAGGTCGGTCTGAAGACCTGAATACGGGGAGTGCTCCCTGATCCGTTGCTAACCATTTTTATTTATAATTTAACTGCAATAGAAATAGTTTCTCTTTAATGTTTGGTTCATTAGATATTTTTATTAAAAATATTATCTATTTTCAGTACTTTTTACATACACTGTAAAAAATCCAGTTGATAATTATACCAATCGGTTAGGAAATATTTTACTATGATTGACGTTGGAATAGTATAATTTTGTGAACTTGCTCAATGAACTTCTTCATTTATAAAGGAATTTCATACAATTTCATGAATTTTATAAGAAAAGTGTAAAATTACACTAAAAATTTTTGTACATAAAATACCCATGATTCCTAGGGGAAATTTACACAAAGACTACATTTTGGATTAAATTAAAAATTACATATAATAAAATTATACACTGACATACAATAGAAATTTACACGATCCAACAAAATTTAAACTGATTGGACAGAAAATACCATTTTACATCGTTTTTTTTTTTGTAGAAATCACTGGTATTTATATCACCGATTGTCATTGTAAATTTACATAGAATTTTTTCCAGTATTTATATAATGAACGAATAATGAAAGGATTCAATTTTGAGGTTAGGTTAAGAACTCATATGTTTTAGGTAAAAAGTACTAACATTAAACAGTTTTTCGCTCTGCACCCATATTTCTATACCGGAAAAGAGTACATTTATAGAACGAAAATATATCTAGTTCTAATAATTGCTGAGTAAAATGGAGAGATTTAATTTTGAGGTTAACCTTTGGGTCCAGCTTCCTTAAAAAGCATCGGCACTTTAAAGAACTTTAAAGTAATCGCAGCTACGTTGATTTTAATCATTAAACTTCTTGAAATGATCATAAGCTGATGGGCAAAATAAACAATTCGCGAAATTATCAAACCGTATTTTTGATTGCATCAGATGTGCTCTCCCAATAAATCGATTTCCAGCAATGCTATATATATATATATCAATAGATTTCTAAGTAAACTCATTATTCAACTTTCCGCATAATTATAAAACATAACTATTGCCTCCCAAATCTCAAAATTTGATACTGATCCAAAATGAACCTATATCATAAAAATGAACCACAAAGGTGCACCAACCTAACCAACACAGGCAAAAATATAAATCTGTGTTTACCTAAGCCCTCATAACAATATAAAGAGACGCCTTTACACACACGCACACACACACACATCCACACACGTGCGCAAATATTACGTGCTTCTTTAAACACAAGCAAAATGCAACTATACCATTTAAAAAAATGTTTTTTGAGTAATACATGTCTCTTGTTTATTTACGTGTGTGTGCAGGAAGGAAAGCGAAAGCACATCCAAGAGAGAAAGAGCAAGAGAATAGAACTAACACTAGTATAGGCATCATGAGCATAATATGATGGGGGCGACACTTTCCAAGCATCAGGAGAACTCTATATTCTATATATATATCTATACACATATGCAGTTCTATACAGTATACAATACAATGAAACGTATAGCGTGCGTAAACAAAATGGATGTTTTCTCATTGACAGGCTCAAATTTGTAGCATTAGACAAATGTTGTATTTTTAACAGTTAGATACAGTAAAGCTACAACGGCAGAGATTAAAATTTACTGAATTGCACTTACAAAAGCAAGATTATCTCGAAAATGCTCAACTTGCTGTTGCGGCCAGGTAACTGAAGACTCGTCCGGAAATCACAAGCGGCGAGATTCTGCATGCATCTCAGAACTCCACTGTTCTTAACATTTGATGCAAACACTTTAATAAAAACCAATTTATTTTCGTCATCACAATCACAAAAGAATGAACGTATTTCTCTTGAAAAATCAGCACACATGCAATAAACACTCCAAACGAACACGACTTCACAACCACTCACGACGGAACGCAAGACTGTGAAATTTTGTGACTTCTATTAGACGCACCTCCAAAGATGTCAGCCATATATTGCGCAAGCGTAAAATAAAGCCCGAAACACCAAATTCAAATTTGTGCTATTTGTCACGTAGCACACTGGGACTATGAAATGCATGTAGATAAATTAATATTATGTCGAAAATTCTTATCCTTTGACAATCTTTTTGATTTTTAATGGAAGATAATTAAATTCTGTATCGATCTGTCAGAGATGCTTTTTGATAGAGTTTATGTAGCAGTTGTTTATTTGATAAACAAAATAACAAAACAAATTTTTTAGAGTTTTGAAGGAATAAATTTTGTTAATAAAAATTCACGTTTATTTAAAAAAGCATGAATTGAATTTGTAATTCACAAATGAATGGATAAAAACGGTTTTGTGCGGGTAATAAGATTGTTTCTTCACTTTACTTCAACGTAATTTTAATAATTCATAGGAAAAATAATTTTTGAATTGCAGGATTCATAAAAGTTATTAATAATTTGTTATATTATTCGATTTCTTCATTTTACTTAACAAATATTAAATTTTGAATTTTTTCCCTCTGTAGAATTAATCAATTTTTAACTAGAATTAAGCGTACAGAGCGAGAAAATATCTAATTCAAATATTTTTTAAGTAAAATGAAAATATCCAATTTCGAAGTTAGATTTTTAATTCTTCGTTTGATGCAAAAAGTATCGAAACTAAATATTTTTCGGTGAGTAAAATGGAGAATGGAATTTTGAGCATAACACTTGGGTCCAACGCCCTTAAAAAAGTTCATAAAAACTAGCCAAATCTGCATATGTTTTATTGAATTTTCATAAAAAGCAATCAATTGTCGGATGATCAAATTTGATCATCAATGATTATTTAATATCATTAATGACAGCGAATTGCAGAGTATAATTGACGGTTAATAATATGATAAAAATTGAATATAACAATAAGAATTTTCTCCTATTATGACAAAGGAAGCTTTTGCCCGCGATAAGTTTATGGTCGTCCCGCAAAGCGTCCTTAGATATTTCCTTCCGGTTGTGCATCGCAAGTTGTGGTTTCATTGTCCACTTGTTAATATATGGTATGGTAAAGGTGATGAAACTCGATAAAAGCTATCGCGATATGCTTTACATACTTAGCATAACAGCGACAAAATCACTGACATACGCAGCTTGTTTTCTCATTGCAATCTAGTTAATAGAGAAACAAGCATCTTATAGTTCAGTGAGTCAATAAGTCTTATAATCTTTGTTTCTATAAGTAAACAAAAAATCAAAAAAATATATACATATAAATGGTTTTGAATTTATTGATCTGATTCTGGCTTTTATAAAGAAAATTGATCAGTTGAATAGTTGACCTTAAATTTTAAATAATAACAAGATCTATACAGATTATGCAGAAATTACAGTGAAAATCGACAACCGTAAGTTATTCCGAAAAATTAATTGAAGTGTCCGAAAAATTAATTGAAAAATTAATTGAAAAAGAAATCGTAATGGCTAAAGAAGTGATAAAGGAATCTCCAGCTGAAGAGGCGATAATAACATCTGATGTATTAGTGAATGTTGAAAGGAATGTCAGTGTTGATAATGTTGTAAGGGAAAGAGATACAACTTGGAGCGAAGTAAGAGTACCAATTGAAGAGGAGAAGATTGAAATGATGCCAATAAAAGACGAAGATGGATTAATGACAACGGATGCGGTGGAACCTATTGATATTGACACTACTGATAAGAGACATCAACGTGCAATAACAAATCAGCGCAATACTTACGCTGCGAAAAAAACTGTTGCCCAGGGTATGATGGATGTAGCCTTAATCACAGCGAATGCTAATCAGTTGCGATATCTTATAGAATATCAACGCAACAGCTCAACTTTTTATGTAAATGTCATTTTGATTGTCTGTAGCCTTCTTCTTCAGGTCAGTTTTTAATTTTTCACTAATTAACAAGTCTTATTTATAATAAAGCCAAATAAGAAGATTAATAATTAACGAAAATAAAAAGAAGAATGGCAGAATAATAAAAAACTTGTTTGAAGAATCATCAATATTGAGACACTTTGATGAAATAACAATTAATGAACGTGTCTGAAATGAAGCTACTTGTTCGCTCTTCCGATTATGAATGTCGTCCTTGAAGTCTATAGAAGGATTTTAACATGTAATTTACTATTCTTACAGATAGCTGTCGGGATTAGTTTAATTTTCAAGGGTCGATTCGACATGAGGGGAGAATCAAAATCCCTCAGTGCCAGACGGATCAATAATTACGTTGTAGTTGGAGTTTTTCTTACAACAATTATTAATGTCTTTGTCGCCGCCTTCAGTATATCTTCACCAGAACTTCCATCGATTCCTTCGACCCTCATTCCTGGTAACAATTCACTCGAAATTTATTGATTACAGTGTACTCACGTCTCATGATTTTCTATTTATTATTTTGATATTCAATTTTAGTTAAATATTATTTTTATATGTCAAAAGTATTATAATAAAAAGTTACCTAGAATAGAAGAGAATGAAAGAAAACAACAGAATTCAAGGTGAATTTTGAATGTAAATTCCAATGAATTTAAAAGAATTCAAGAAAAATCGGAAGAAATTAATAGAAATTAAATATAATTCCAAGTAAATCAAACTAAAACTAAATAGAACTCCTTCAACTTACAGGAAAAATAAATTAACAAAAACTGCATTGTATTGAAAAATTACGAAAAAGGAAATTCTGAAGATAACGCAAGAGAATGCAGAATCTGCAGATACACATAAATAAGTATTATTTTATAATATCTTATAAATCTTATCTTATCAATTCTACTACACATTTACTATTAATTCTTGAGTACCTTATATTTTTACAATTTATTATGGAAAACGATTCTGTCAGTTACAAAAAGCAAGGATTTATTTGAATAAAATAACGACTCCTCATAGAAAGTGCGAATTGTTTCCTTTATTGGAAAATGCTTAAAGTTTCCTCAAAATGTCTACAAAACGTACATTCAAGTTAAGATGCGAATTGCGAAGCCTTATATTTTGCTTTAAGAGGATCATTAAAATGAATGAAAAGTATTTAATATTCTTCAGCTCCCTCGCCCTCGCCTTCGGCTGAATCCATGCCAACTTCTTCATAGTCCTTTTCAAGAGCAGCCAAGTCCTCACGTGCCTCAGAGAACTCACCTTCCTCCATACCTTCACCCACATACCAGTGGACGAAAGCACGCTTGGCATACATAAGGTCGAACTTGTGGTCAAGACGAGCCCAGGCTTCAGCAATAGCCGTGGTGTTGGACAACATGCAGACTGCTCTTTGGACCTTGGCAAGATCACCACCAGGTACAACAGTTGGTGGCTGGTAGTTGATTCCGACCTTGAAACCAGTTGGACACCAGTCAACAAATTGGATTGTGCGTTTGGTTTTGATGGTAGCAATAGCAGCATTGACGTCCTTGGGAACAACGTCTCCTCTGTAGAGCATGCAGCAGGCCATGTATTTTCCATGACGAGGGTCGCACTTGACCATCTGGTTGGCAGGCTCGAAACAGGCGTTAGTGATCTCAGCGACTGAGAGCTGTTCATGATAAGCCTTCTCTGCGGAGATAACTGGTGCGTAAGTTACCAGAGGGAAGTGGATTCTTGGATAAGGCACCAAGTTAGTCTGGAACTCGGTAAGATCTACGTTGAGAGCACCATCGAAACGAAGAGAGGCTGTGATAGAGGACACAATTTGGCCAATCAGTCTGTTCAGATTCGTGTATGTGGGTCGTTCAATGTCCAAGTTTCGTCTGCAGATGTCGTAGATAGCCTCGTTGTCTACCATGAAAGCACAGTCAGAGTGTTCCAGAGTCGTGTGGGTTGTCAAGATGGAGTTGTAGGGTTCGACCACTGCTGTGGAGACCTGGGGAGCTGGGTAGATAGCGAATTCCAGTTTTGATTTCTTTCCGTAGTCAACTGAGAGTCGTTCCATCAAGAGAGATGTGAAACCAGAGCCAGTGCCGCCGCCAAAGGAGTGGAAAATCAAGAATCCTTGAAGTCCAGTACATTGGTCAGCCAATTTACGGATGCGGTCGAGTACCAAGTCAACGATTTCCTTTCCAATGGTGTAATGACCTCGGGCATAATTGTTCGCTGCATCTTCTTTTCCGGTGATCAGTTGTTCTGGGTGGAAGAGCTGTCTGTACGTTCCGGTACGAACCTCATCTGTAAATAAAAGATTTCTATTAATATCGAATATACTATATTTTATGTGTTAGTTTCTTCTTGTATCAATTATTTAAATAATTTAATAATTAGTTTAATGTGGAACTAAAAAAAGTATCTTACCAACTACTGTGGGTTCCAAGTCGACGAACACAGCTCTAGGTACGTGTTTTCCAGCTCCAGTTTCACTGAAGAAGGTGTTGAAACTGTCGTCTCCTCCGCCGAGAATTTTGTCGGACGGCATTTGACCGTCGGGCTGGATTCCATGCTCCAAACAGTACAGTTCCCAGCAGGCATTTCCAATCTGGACTCCTGCTTGACCAACGTGGACAGAGATACATTCACGCTGTAAAAAAAATAAAAAATTAGTTTTTGTTCTAGAAATTTCCAAAAAGAACTTCAAAAAATACTTTACAATTCAATGGCATTTGACGCAAAAAATATTAAAATAAAATATTATTTCGCTTTATATTCTTAATTTAACCAAAATTGAGAAAAAAAAAAAGTATTATACATATTAACAGGAAAAAATTAAAAGAATATAACTTGTCTCCACATCCTAAAATTTCGGTACGAGTTTTAATGCGAATATATTTTAAAATAGAACAAAGGAACAAAGTCAAGGTTGCCGTTAGAATTTCTTTTATAGTTCCTTTAATTAGTTTTGATTTAGAGGCCTGCGAGGTTTTTGAACTTTAGTTTCCGGTGAAGGGATTCTTGTTCACGGTGTAGAGACCGGTGTGCTATTTTTGTCTCCAACCCAACGTTCGAGAACTTAGCAACGACGATTTCAAACGTTCTTTTTGCATTTCATCCGCACTTCCATATCGGAAAAGTTAGAAAGCGGCACGAAATAGCTTCTCAGGTGCAGTCTACTTATTTTATCGGCATCTTATTCCGAATTTTCAATGAAACAGGCATAAGCACGCTTCCTCACGTAACGGTTTTTTTGGTATAAAAACTCGAAGAAAATGGCCGCCCAACGTAGCCGACAAATATAATTTCACATATCGTGCCTGATTTCGTTGCACACTGTTAACCGGAAAACTCTCAAGAGCCTATCTTGAAACTTACGAATTGAAATTTAAAATACACTTTGAAGCCGGAGACACAGAATTTAGAACGAAATTCGGAAAATCGAACAAAAGACACTCGCGATAAGAAGCACTGTCGATGTGGAACATGCGCGGGTTTAAAATAACATAAATTTGTGATAAAAAAACACTAAAGATCAAAACTTGGCTTACCATTTTGGAGAATTGAGTGTTTTAACGTTGATAAACTCAAAAAAGAACTCGAAAAAGAGTAATTAGGTAGAGATAAATCGGATTTCGTTCGGTAAAGCAGGCTATGGAGCTCTTCCAAACTGTGTTTCCGTTCTAACGGGCGGATGGAACGCGGGGTCTTATATATAGACTCAGTGCCCAGCGACGAACGACGGGTGCGGCGTTTCCCTCCCCTTCCTTATTTCCCCTCTTATTATTCCCAGATTGGCAAGATGCTTCATATATTGTAACGTTCGCTGGAATCCACTTAAATTCGTGGTATTGAGGCCTTTTTCCCTTTTAAATTTCATTTAGAAAAAGAAAAAAAGAGAAAAACCTTTTCATTTGTATAAAAGGAAAAGATAGGAAATAACTCAAAATTCCTCTTTATACATATATATTGTGGAAATTTATCTACAATATATATTTATGAAAAATAAAACTATAAATAGTAAATAAAATGAATACTGAAATAGGTGATACATTTTTTTTTTATAAAAGTTTTATAAATTTTATAAAAATTTTTTTTATAAAATTCATTAATTATTATTTGATACTATATATACTTTGCAATCACACCGGTCACATCTTATTATTATCTCTGTAACTGACCTTGAGTCTGAAATTTTATCTTTATCAATTATTAATTATTTCTCCAGCTTAATTTCGGGAATGTGTCGTTTTTATTTATTTATAAGTATGTATATTGTATATGTATTTCTAGAAGTGGAATATATTTAAAGGAAACAAATTTAGACCCGGCAACTCGTCTGCGAGAAAGTGAAATAAACGTCTGCATTTCTGCTTCCAAATTCAAACTATATATAGAGAGATAGCTTTTCATTTATAATTTTTAAATAAAAAAAACGGTTCTTTGATTTAAGTAAATCTTTTCTTTGACCATAAAGGAATAATTCTATTATTTTAAGAGACATTTTTTCCTGACTACATGTATTATTAAACGACTTTATCCGCCCACTTTGTAAGTATGTAATATTTAATTTGATGACATTTCTATTTCCATATTAAGCCAATGAGACGCTTCCGCGTATATTTAGTGTAATTAATAAATTCACTTTATCTTTAAAAATTAGGTAGATTAAAAAAAAGTATTATATAAAGGAACAAAAAAAAAAAAGCAACATGACATCATGCTCGTGTCCTCTGTTTATGTACATATATCAGTACCAAATACGGCGATGAGATCATTTCACAGTATATATATATTTAAACAATATAATTACACATGTATATAAATGCTTATATTAGATACATAATTAATTTTTTGGTGTATAAGCTTTCATTATCTGGTTTCTTATTATTAATAATGGTGTCTTTTGAATAAATCGATTGATTTTAAATATAAAGCAATAATAGTTATATAAAGTAAAGGTAGAATATTCAAATTGAAGATTTTGATTTATTTTACCTATAATTATACTCCAGGAAAGGAATAAATCGTTCGATGGCTTGTTATGGTAAAATTTTGATTATAGGTCAGATTGAAGTCTTGGATTTTATTTTTGAACGGCTTATCGTACAAATGGTACAAATAAAGGAGCATGTTAGCGAAGCAAGAGCTCAACGAGTAGCCTTATAAGGATAGAGAAACCATGACGACATTCGAATCTCCAGGAGAGTAGGCCGAGTATAAGGCTGCATGAAACCTCCTTGGATAAAAAGTTTCGCCCACGAGAAACAGAAACTTGCATGAACGAGGCGGTAATCAAAAATATTTAAAGAGACAAAATATAACTCAAATCATCAATATCAGAAAAAAATTATTATAAATTTTTATATGAATCCTAAAAATTTTTATTTTTTTCCGTATTAAATATTTTTTAATAAATTACAAATTATGCTTCTATAATACAAATAATAATTTGATATTTATCATAAATATATTTTAAAAATTTATATCCTAAGTTATAATCAATTGAAAAATTTAGTATTATAAATAATATTTATTTTATTATTAAGATAACATTTCTAATTAGTTTTTTCATTGTCGTATTATTTGATATACATATATTTACTCAATTATTTGCTTAACTTAATTCAGCTGACTGATTACCCTTATACATTATCTGACATTATGAAATATAGAAGAATCGAGAGATGCAGTTCAGTGGCTTCGGAGATAGAGCGTGACTAGAATTTGATACTGTTATAGAACTGATCGAATCATTAAAAAAATGTATAGAATTCAGTCGATATTTTTTCTTATACATTTAAAATTAATAATTAGATTTTTCACAATTGTTTTTATATTTATAAAGCGAGCCAAAGAAATTTCTAATCAATTTATTTTACTATTCCATTTGTAGTTGTTTTTAATTTAAAGTCAAAATATTTTATAAAAATATAATAATATAATCGTCAGATGCTCAACCTCCCCCCCAAAGGCAGAATTATTATCAAACAAAGAGAGTCAACGGTATTATCAAAGGTTTGTTGATAAAACCAACAAAGTGTATGCAGATGAATTTATTGAACTGAATAATTAATATTATAGTAATAATAATATTAATAGTACATAATAATAATTATTATTATATTGCAAGAGAAATTGAATTGAAATTGGATCAGAAACTATTGAGCGTGAAGAGCGTGGAATACGGATTTATAATACTTACATACATATAAAGTTTAATTGTGACGCTAAGAATTGAGTGACACTACCTAATATCAACTAATTATATGTATAAATAATAATACACACTGTAGAGTCTGTAATAATAATAATATATATTTATATAATCATATAATTTTTTAACTGGACTAATCGATTTGAGCTTTTAACAAATCTGAGATTTAATTGAATTTGTTTAAAATTCAAATGATTGTTAAAGAAAGAAGCCTAGTGCCTACTTTTAGAAAGCTTTGCACATACGGCCATGACAATTCGTTATTCCGTTCAGTGCTTTCAAACGCCTGCGCACGCATGTTTTGACTAATCGCTGGAGAAATTCTCTCATTGGTTAATATTTTAGGCGCGCAATTCAATTTTGAATCTCGCGCCAAATTACAGCCAATTGCAAAATTTCTCCAACGCGTGCTGCGCGCGCAGGTTGCATTCCGCTCCGTCACTACTATTGGACCTCATAAGATGAGGGTGGGGGGCAGGCGTAGAGGGGGAAAACAGAAACCGCAGGGGGTCACGAGCGAATGGGAGATTTGAGTAGCTCAGTACGCTCCCGACTCGCGTGGAGTTCATATAAAAAAATACCAAAACCGCGCGCGTCGCGTTCGCGATTTATCCGGTATTTTATTGTGAAGTGCTTTTATTCGTACCCGAGTTTATTACTGGGCTCCTTCTTGGGACTCATCTGCTGATTGATGGCAGTCGGGTGGTCAGGGTGGGATGAGTGGGGGAATCGAGGAGCTCAGTCACTCTCGACTCGCGTGGAGTCTACATCGTGAGAGTCAAAAACCGCGCGCGCCGCGCTCCCGATTAATCCGGTAGTGTTTGTGAAGTGTTGTGAAGTGCTTTTATTCGTACCCGAGTTTATTACTCGGATTCTTAGGAGTCTTAGGACTCATGTGCTGATTGGCGGGAATTGGGTCGTCTGGGGGAGAGGAGTGGGGAAACCGAGCTCAGTCGCTCTCGACTTGCGTAGTCTAAATCTTTCGAGATAATATCCGTAATAATATTAAAGTGACAGTTGAGCAGTCCTTTTTTTCTATAGTGAAGTGTTTCTAAGTGTCTTCTGATGTTTTGGAAGGGGCGAGTCTACTGGCCATTGGGATGGATCGGTCAATTATCGGAAGGATCGTTTCCCAAAAGGATTGTAGCTGCTGCTCCAAATAAATAAGTTAGTATCTCACCTTTTTTTCCAAACAAATATATATATTTTTGAGTAGAGTACTTCTAAATATCAGGCGATTTAATTATTTTCTCTGGTTTTGATACCTTTTTTCTTTTACCACATTTCGGGTGCTGTATTCTATGGTGTTAATTATTTCGATTTCGAAGAAATTTTGGAGTATTTGTGGATTTAAAAAGAGTTTCAAAAGATAACTCAACAAATTTTAAGAAATTTCGTATTTACTTCAAGATATTTTGAAAGGTTTTGAGAAGTGACAAAAATCAAGGAATTTGCAAGGGCGAGGGATCGTTTACTCCAAAAATTGATTCTTCGGGATTCTATAAAACTGATTCTGATTCTACTGATTCTATTAATTCCCCACTCTTTTGACTTGATACGCCTAATTCTAATTTTTTCTCTCAATTGAATCAAATTATTTTTCCATCTTTATGGATTTTTTAAAAATGATTTCACTTGTCTGTTATTTCTTTTTTTCTTACAAGGAAATTGGTCAATGTTTGCACAATTTTTTTGTCAGGGCCTAAAATGTTTTAAATTTCGGACAATTTAATTATACACAAAAACTATCAAATTATAAATTGATTAATTTGTTACTGAATTACTAAATTTTAAATAGCGTAAATCCGGCACTGAAAGAAGGATTGAAAAGAAACATAGATTATGAGTATTTAGTTGTAAAATTAAATGTTCTAAATTTAAAAATGATTTGAATTTCGAGGTCAACTGCTATTGGTTAGTGGCAACGATATATGTCGATATTAAAAAGAGAAGGGGAACGTAGTTTAGATAGGGACGAAACTACCAATGCTACCATTCTACAAATAGTATGCAATAGTACCAACTATGAAAAACTCCAGTGATAACTGAAAAGTATAGAATAGAAATATGAAATAATTAAAACCATTTAAAAAGTGAGTATTGATGTTTCTGAAATCACACAGTATAATTAAATTGAAAATCGTCTTTCGTTCATGAAACAATTGGTGTCAATAAAGCTGTAAGTATCTCATATTGCATTTTCTTGCGCAAAACCTGATATAACCTCAAAATTGAAATATAGTTTTCTTTTACCTTTTTCATATATTTATTGAATTACATCTTTTATTATATTTATATATACTTTATTACCTATACTTTTGACACAGAATTATGTATAGCAATTCAAGATTTATGATTATTGTCTCTTTTCCTTACACTGTAAACGGTGTGGTTGGAATATGTAGTATAATTTAATTGAAAAAAATATATCATTTTTACCCCCTTTGTGTAAAATTGACACGTCAGTTATTGATAACTTTGTATCCCTTGATCTACGTAGTTATACATTTTGATTTTGAAGTTTTAAAATATTTCTTAAAATCTTTTTTTTTTTTCTTTAGATTTACTTTATTTTGAATCTTGCATTTAAAACTTTTTTTTTCAGGAACGAAAGTACGTGAAAATCCTGTAGTAAATATACTCTTGGACCTAGTATAATCTCAGAGATGAGGAGATCGCCAAAGAACCGATTTTTAGACAGTTTGCATAGATATACTGTTAATGGGATATGGGTCTTCTCTGGATTTTGCGCCGTTTTCCTCGGATACAGGGTGTACCGTTTCATTTGCTACACTCGACCTGCACTTAGAGAAATGAAAGAACAAGCTGAACAAGAACTCCTCTCCGAAGGAAGACTTACTGAAGAAGAGCTTACCGCAACGTAGTAACTAAAAATGTATGTAATTTTGATTAACCTAACAATTAAAATTACTTTGTTACATATTTTAGAAAGTAAAAGCATTTTTACGCGCAAATTGTCTAAATGAGAATTCTGTTAATAAGTTCGTCTAGTCAAACTTTATAAGTACACTGAATTGACAATGTACATATGAACTTTTGATAACAGATTGATAACTTGTTGCTTTATGAATAAAAATATTCAAACTTGCTTATTTTGAGAAAGGTAATCATTTGTAAACTCAGATCCACATAGAAAAAAAAACAAATATTTATTGATGCCTTACGCAGATGTGTAAAGGAGCATAGAAAAACGGTAAACCCTGAGTGTGGATGTTTATAAAAATGATGAGTTTGCATGTCTTATTTTCCTTTTTATATACAGTGTAATAATTCCATCGAGTCTTATACAGTAGGAGTAAAGTCTTAAATATATGAATTATTGGGTAATGTATATACAAAAAGTATGATTATTCGACTTTTTTCCTTATAAATCTCATACGCATCTTATCTGTTTAAGTTTCTATTGACAAGAATTCACAAGACACCGAAGACAGTACGTACTTTGTTCCTAAGTCTGAAACTATCTAAATAATTCTAAATGCATCAACCGATCGAATGTTGATCCTTAATTAAAAATCTCCTTTTTATTCGAACTTAATATTACCCGCGTATAAAGTATCCTGGGTTATTGGCTTTCGTGAAAATCCTAGATATCTATATAAACGTGTGCACTATAAAATCTGTATTTAAATAAACATCTTAAATGTTATAATATGTACACTTAAATTTATTTAGAAAGCAGGCGTATTTTAAAAAGTAGATTTAGACTCAGTTCTCTTATTTCCGTGATACATAACTATGCATATAAAATAGAAATCGCGAAGTTCTTTAAACTTTTCATTCGAAAAATTAAGTCAATACATAATCTCGAACAAAAAAGTGCGGGATATGTAATGTTCGTTCATCTTAGCTCGAGATTTTTGATATTGAAAAAACGTGATGAGTTCAAAGATTAAACAAATCGTTTCAAAGGGTGATTTTCATCAATTTAAAAAACTACTCGATTATTAACATTTAACAATTTACACGTCCTCGAACTCTCTCACGTTTCTCAAACGTTTGGAAATCACAGTTGTTGCACAGTCCCATATTTATACTTTAATTATTGTTGCTGGAGACGGGGCTGGTGCTTGACATCGAGTCGATCCTCATTGAATCAATTCTCGCGACTATTTTGAGAGCCGGGCCAAGTTTGATGCTCATCGCAGACATGAGATGATCTTCTTTGAGTAACATCAAAGCCTGACCGTCAATTTCTTGAATAGCAAAGTCTTCAGCGTAATCTGCACATCCCGGTAAATTTCGAATGAAATCGCATACCTCGTTCACCTGTTATTTAAAAAAAAAGACATGAGTTATTAAATTATTCTTGAATTAATTCAATATAGCAAAATATAGGTTGTCAAGTCTTCATTACCGTCCACTTTACAGGATTTATTTTTGGAATTGAATCGTCCAGGTTTGTAGTTGTACTCGTCGTCAACGCCTTGTCCTCTCCATTTTTCTTTATCGCATCCATTTCGATGTTCTTTGCGTCGATTTCCATTTCCGTCCATTGTTTTTCTCCAGCCTCGCGTTCCCGAATTTCCCGTTTTTTACTAAAAAGAAAAATTAGGGTTCAAATTTTGAGAATTAGTATTCACTACAATTTCCAATATTGTTTGGAATATTTTAGAGAAAATATAATTTGCAGTTAACATACCTCTTTGCACATATCGATGAGCAAAATCGTTTATCTTTTTTGAGTTTTCCATGCTGATCGTCAATTTGTTTTCCGCAAGTTTCACACTTGCCAGTTGGCATATTTTCTGCATTTTCATCATTAGGGTAATTCGAGGCGTGTTTCTTTTCTAAAAGAGAAAGAAATTGATTATTATCTCTCATAGTCGAGAAATTTGTCATTTTTAAAATGACAATCATGCTAGATAATGTATAAATCTTACTAGGAGGTTCTTCGTAGCCATCCTTGTCATTATTTCGACTTGAATTCACATCTTGACTTAAGGAACCATTTAGAGACGACCGATTGATAGCGAAGGGTTCTGAAGCTTTAAATTATATGAATAGGTTCATTTTTGGAATTTACTCCAATAAAAAATTAATCAAACGACATAAAAAAATTATTTCAGTTTACCTTCTTGTATGACAAATCCTTCGATCACATGAGTCAAAACTTGAGGCTTAACCATTGCTTTAAGTGGTGCTTGTTTACTATTAACGTTCATTGGTAAAGATATTGGAGCTGCTGGTTCCTCATTACCAATGATTCCATTCGTAATAGAATTCACTGCACTCGCAAGATTCGCCAAAGGATTGTTCGACATTTTGTCATCGTTCTTTATCCCCGAATTTTCAGAGCTTTCTTTTGAACTAGGTTTGCTTTGATCTACTTCTGGAATCAAGGGAACCTTCTTAATAACTATAAAATGTATAAGGAAAAGAAAAACCTAATTTCTGTTTTGAAGGTTTTAAAATTGAATTGGGCGCTGATTTAAAAGGAATAATAAAGGTATTGATGAAATTGTTTTACAAATTTTGAATTAAAATTCAAAACTTTGAGGCTTGCTATTATTAAGTATCCACGAATTGAAAAAATTGGCCATGGAAAAGTCAAAAAGTATTAAAGTCAGGACAAATGGAAAATAAATTTTTCGGCCATCCCTTTTTAAAGGTCTAAAATTAAAAAAATATCTCACCCGATGTATCCATGGCAGTGGATGTATCTTCAGTAACTGAAGTATCATTCTTTTTAGGGGTAGACTTCGAAGTGTCATCTCCAGGAACAGAAGTGTTCATTTGTGATAACATGCTCGAATCTTGTTGATTGCGTTCTGGGGAAGTCAAAACGATTTGAGCAGTAGTGTTATCATTTTGTTGAGGTGCTTGCTGCTGAGGTTGCTCAGTAGACTGAGTAACCATCGACATCGTTTGCATTTGGGTACCTCCATTTACTATCTGATTTGTCATCATCGCAGCATTTATTGTTTGCTGAAGAATTATAGGTTGTTAAAAAACGCTATCAGTGTTAGAAAATGACTGAATAAAGAATACACCTAGAATAATCATACCGGTAGCTGTAATTGTTGTACAGTTGTCATCGGTGATTGCTGGACTTGATTCATCTGCAGGGCAGTGGCGATTCCAACTCCAACTCCTCCCATCGACACTACAGGCATTATCGGGCGCTCTCCTCCAAGAACGACGTTGGCCTGCTGGTGCTGTTGTTGTTGCTGCAAGGCCATGCCACCTGAGACAAATCGAAAAGATCTCTCTGATCATACCAATTCCCAGAGATAAATAGTTAGTCATAAGTCACAAGTCAACAAGTTGACAATTATATATTGCAAGATCTTACCCATAATTGGCTTTGGCTGAATTTGTTGTTGGGAAGATTGCTGCTGTTGATACTGCTGCTGGAGTTGCTGTTGCTGGATATGTTGCATCTGTTGAATGAAGACCTGTTGATGTTGCTGTTGCATTGTTTGTTGTAGCTGCTGTTGTGGTTGCTGTGGTGATTGCATTACTGTTTTGTTTTGAGCCCCGAAATTTTGCTTGTCAACAGTGGACATGGGTGAGCCAGGTGGTTGCGCAGAAGTAGCAACAGAAGTATTCGTGGTAATAAGTATTTTGTTATTGTTGCCACTATTGTTCACTGCGGGTTGCTGTTGCATTATCATAGTAGCATGATGGATATTGGATTTAGTTTGATTTGCTGCATCAGTTTTTGATGTTGCTGTTGTAGCATTTGGACCGGGACTTGTGCGAACCACTGGCTTACCACGGCCTTTACCAGCACCGCCACCTCCTTTGCCACTCTGAATAAAAAAAATACCGAACACGGTTCTCTACATCTCGTATTTTACGAAAAAAAAAAAAAAACAAGGGGTCTAGCATACGTCTAAGTGCGACTCCACTCTTCCCTCTCGTGCCGCATGTAATCAATTTAATTTTACCCATAAAACAAGCACAAAAGAGTCTCAAAATGGAATTTTATAAAAATAAAAGTCAAAATTCTGAAGTGATCCTTTTGGAAATTCTTGGAAGCACCTTTGTTTAAGTAAATAAAAGTCTTTTCCATTTTGAGAGAACTCTCAGCTAAAAAATATTTCCGGAAAATAAAAAAAAGCCATACAAGTACCGTGGTCTGTACTCCGTGGACAGTCTGTGTAGAAACGGAACTCGCTGGACGAATATTGGCACCTTGTACTCCTTGTAACGAAGAAGGAAGAATGCTCAATGGTCGTTGTCCAACTGAGCTTTGCTTGCCCTGCGTTTGTTGCTGCTGCTGGATATCCATCACCCTAGGCTTTCCACTTGCATTAGCGATTTGTTGCATACCTTGAATCTGTTGTTGAGTAGCCAAAGCTGAAAACGATCCTTTTTGATTCATACAGGAAATTAGGAATTTTTAAATTAATTAACGAGTAAAATTAAAAAGGAAGAGCTTAATAACAAATTAATTTTACAAAAAACCAACCATTGTGTGCTTGGATTGGCTGCGGACTCTGGATATACATATCCTGTTGCGTGGGGCCTCTGATGAATATTTGGTTTGGAGCAGCAGTCAAGAGAGTAGGAGGTTGTAATCCAGCCCAGACTTGTGGTGTAAATTGCCAAGGTGAGAACTGCATGCTGCCCCCTCTTCCACCAGATTGAGTCCCTGCTGTGCAAGTGGTGTACTGAAAAGTATTAAAACACTTGATGAAAATGTACAGATTTGAAAATTCGTTTATAAAGTAAACAACTCACTTTTTGTACTTGATCCTGCTTATTATTTGACTGTTGTTGCTGCTGTTGTTGCATGGACGGAGGTTGCGGCGATCCGAGAACGCCATGGTGACCGAAAACGACAGTCTGCCCACCACCTGGATTGGTAGAAGTAGGTACGGGTAAATATCCAGTCAAAAAACTCTGAACTTTTGTTCCTTGTGTTCCAGGATGTCCACCGCCTTGACCAGGATTTGAGGCGGTTGTCAACATGTGGGGAGTTAACTGAGTTCCGGTTTGGAAGGGCTTACCAGCAGTTATGACCTGGAAAAGAGTTTAGATTTTAGTTACATGAAAGTTTATGATTTAGTTCCTAAAATTTTAATTAGGTTTGTGTCTACCTGGATGGAGGAAGGGTTGATTCCTGCAGGATGAAGCGCTAAATTCCCTGGCATAATTAAAGGCGTCCCTTGGGTGTTGTAGAGTTGTTGTAAGTGGTATGCCTGGCTCTGGAGTGGTTGTTGGATAACTTGAACGGCTTGTGGATGAGCAGCCATTGTTGTAATCGTTGTCCCACCCTGCTGGCCAGAGAGAGTCATCGAAACAGCTTGCTGCTGTTGCTAATTTCGTGTTAGAAAAGTAAGGGTACATGACAATGACTAGTAATAGTTTTTCTATTTATTATTACTAGCTTCTTGTACCCACCAGCTTCTCTAGTTTTCCGGGTGTTAAACAAAGATTAAATTTGACATTTACCGATTTTTCGACTTTCAAAAGCTTCAATGCATTGCTCAACACCCTGATTTTAATCATTAAAAGATAACCAAGGAAAATAATAATTAAATAAATATAAAAAGTGATAGTACCTGTTGTTGAGGCATAATAGCGGCAACTTGAGGTTGAACTTGAACTTGCGCAGGCACGACATTGTGTTGTCCATTTGCCTGTTGTTGTTGCTGGTTTTGCTGCTGTTGGACCTGCATCTGTTGTTGTTGCTGCTGAACTTGCTGCTGTTGAACTTGTTGGACCTGCATTTGTTGTTGCTGGACCTGTTGTTGCTGTTGTTGTTGAACCTGCTGTTGCACTTGTTGCTGCTGAACTTGTTGGTTTTGCTGTTGTTGAACTTGTTGAACCTGCTGTTGTTGAACCTGTTGCTGTTGAACTTGCTGCTGTTGTTGCTGGACATGTTGCTGCTGCTGTTGTTGAACGTTTTGTTGTTGCATCTCGTGCGTGACTATCATCATCTGCTGCTGTTGAGGTTGTTGTTGCTGTTGTTGTTGGGGTTGAGCTTGCGAAATCTCCATTTGTTTAACGTCCGCCATGGTTAAGTCTTCTAGTTTTGCTTATAATTTATATCACATTGCTAGAGGTAATTTTTTGGCTGAAAAATCCTTTGAAGTTAGTTCTGCTCTACCTGAAACATAAATTATCAAATTATATCATTATTTTTAAGCGCAAAATATTCAAATTTGAAATTGCAAGAAAATACTCCAAAAAAACTGTTAATTAATTTTCTTTTATATAATTCCAAATTAAATTAGGGAAGTTATTAATATTTGAGAAGGAACTCTTGAGAGATACTTTCTTTATTCAATTTATTACATTCATTTATCGATAAATTAAGAATTATCTTCAATTCAAAAAAAGAAATAACCCTGATTGAAAGTTTTGAAACCCTTGTGAACCCTTGAAACAAATATGAATTTATCAAACATGCTTCTCATAACAATACAGAAATTGTTAGATTCCAAGAATTTTTGCCCTTTAGTACAAAGGCTCATCTAAAAATCAGATTTCACTTGTTTCCGAAACCACCGAAACCCGAAACCCCCGAAACGCTTTGTTGAGGTTAGCAAACTTGGAATTGTTGTCATGCACGCATGCGAATATTTTTAGCAACAAGAATGCATATAGATGTCTTATCAGGTGCCAGTATTGTAACTGGTCCATAAAACTCGTCAAATATTTCCATTATGCAAGATTGTTTATTGCGAGATAACCTTTCCGGTCACTCAGTTCAGTAAATCAGTAGTCGTGTGTATACATGTGGAATCGACGTTAGTGCCAATTTGGTGTGCTCCGGTGAAATTCATTTTTATGTCAGTAGTATTATGTGCTGAACTCGTGTAATGCGATAGTTGTGATCCGATTCTACTGTGGAATCAGCTGGCTTGAAAAGGATTTTACTTATTTGTCTCTTAACAGTGAGTTTTAATGAAATTCATACCAAGACGCGAACTTAACCTATAAATATCTAGCACTTTAAAAGTAAGTCTTTAAAGCAAATCTGCCAACGAAGATTGTTAGTTTAGAGAAAAAGAAAGCATTTTCGCCTAGGAAAAGAAAATGTTTTCATATTGTAAGCCTTAATTAGACTTTAAAGTCCATCTCGAATAAAAAAAATGAGTTTCTTGACCTTGACGTTTTTGGAGCTTTTTAGAGAAATTTGTTGCAAAATCAGTCAAATTTAAGAAAGTTTGATCTTAAAATGAATAAATAGGTGCAGAGTTCAAGTAGAAGAGTTAAGTTTAGCTTAATTAGTTTTTTTGTAGGTATTGCACACGGGGTTCAAGACAAAGGATTTGCGAACTTTGGAATTATGTATATAGAGGTATGAAAAGGAGGAGTTTCTGTCTACATTCTAGATTTGCAGTTTTCGAAATATTTGTTTCTGAAGTCTGGATATCTTTTATTTCGGAGGAAAGCTTCGGAGAGTTCGGAGCAAGGCTAATAAAGCCTTCTGTAATCAAGTTGAGAATCTCTGTTGAGTCACTCACAATCCCGACGCATTGTTTGTCCTTGTTTATCTCGACACGAGCAGCCCCACGAATGCAGGCAGGGACGCTCTTTGGTGAGAAAAAGGGAAATATTAATTGAGGGAAGGAGCTGGTAGCCGAGTATGGGGTCGAATCCGGGAAATAGGGAGAAACCCGGCGAGAAATTTAGCCGGTATTGTTCACAGCGGTGCTCAATCTTCCCATGGGTCTGAAAATTTATTTAGGAAACGTAGCGAGTAACAAATATGGAATGATTAAAAAATGTTAAGAGTGATCTTGAAGATGTATCGGATTATTCTCTTGTGATTAGTCTAAACAAGGAAAAGGCAGGAAAAAGAAAGGAAACTAGTGCGAGGAAGATTTTTAAAGCAGTGCCAGACATCGAGGCTTGTGATATAACCCCTTTAAAGAGTGAATGCTCGAACTTTATTATCATTGAGTGAGGAAAACAACGTTGTAATATCAGTAGTATTATTAATCATTGTTCGTAAGGTGATAGGATGTGATAAGAGGCTACAAATAGTATTTTGGAAAAAAAGTATAATATAGTACAAATAACAAATGTTGTGTATTTCCGGTTCGATATCCGATATTCCAAAGAGGGTGGATAGACTAGACTATAGACAAAAATGTGAAATGCAGTACGGAGTCTAGGTATCAGGATGTACTGATGTAGGAATAAAAAAAATGGTGACGTCGAGTGGAACCCGAGGCTTGTACACTTCTATAGCATACAAAAGTGACGTCAGGGATCGGTGGACTGATTTCGAATCCGGTGAAAACTGCTAGCGTTCCATCTTGAAACGGCACAAAACAAAATGTCGTCCATGTCAAGACCACCATAATTAGTAGAGCGATGAGGGTAGGGGAGCCTCTGGGGAAGACCGGTTCATACGAACCATAGGGGACGGGGGGATTGTTGAAAGAGATAGTGAGGGGAGCCAAAAATAGGGAAGGGGCGGTGAAGAGAAGGAGGGTGAGTGAAGAAACTGGGGGGAGTCGAGCGGCTGTCTCGCAACATGGATCTCGCCATAATGGCAATAATAATGATAATAATAGCACGCGGCTCTGCCGAAACGCGATGGCACATACATATATATGTATATATGTGTACATAGGATAAAGAGACCGAAAGGCGCGATAAAGCGAGGGCTGCGTCCCTCCTAGATATTTCCTCGAGCCGAGAGCTCGTAACACGAGAATTCGAGAGAACCTAACGAACAGTCCTAAACTCCTAAAGTCGAACAGTCTCCGGCCTCGGAGCCAGCTTTCTCCACCATGCACATTACGGTCGTACATCCCTGAACTCCTGTGCCATGACGGCAGAGTTCTCATGGTCGCTTGCAATCAACGGATACTCACATTGCGTCTGCGCAGTCACACCTAGGCACGTTTTGAATTACTTTAAAAACAAAATTCACCACTGCACTGCACTTAGGCGAAGTTTTTCGTCAATGGAAGTACCAGCTTGAATCCTAGCTTCTTCACGAACTCAGAGAGTATTTTTTGCACTTAATAAATGACGTTGCAACGGGAAATCGACGTAGACTCAAAGTTCTGTCAGCTTGGTGGTCGCACTAGTTCTCTGCTGGCTTTTCCCACTCGGGTGTACAAAATCCCCTTGCCGCGCCCCCTCGAGCATCCACATACTCTTGTCCCTCTACGAGGAACAGACACCCCCTAGCCTTTCTCCCCTGGCCCTGGTGCTGGGAAACCGGATGATTTGATTGGTCTGATGTAGACAAATCCCAGAGGTATCGTCGGCGTCTAGAAAGGCGGAGCCTTCGCGTATGGGGGGTTTTACGGGCGCATGCTTGCTTCAAGCTAACGGTACTAATACATAGAAAGAGCAGGCATTCAATCGTTAAGACCCTACACACTCACAGGAACAAGGATGATTCCCCCCTGGGTTGCTTGTCCGTGAGCAGCTATAGTCCAGTGGAAGAATTCACAGTATAGCCCCCACGAGGTGCAATGATGTACTGATCAGCTAGGGTACCCTGCATTCCTTTTGATGGAGATCTAGAATCCACATCGAGATTCCAGAATTTAGAAGCGAGTATTTGGAACATTCGATGACCGTGTGATATCTTTAGGTGTCCTCCTTTTTGTATTCTGATGTTCATTACCTTTAAATAGGATCTTCCATTGTTAGGTGGATTGTTGACATGACGGATTTCTGCTTTTCTCAGAGAGATATGCTTTTGCACAAGGGACAATGTATATAAACACCAAATTTTAAGTCTATACAAGTTCTAATAAAGAGTGGTTTCATTTTTCTATGTGTAAACGGAAGCATTATCATTTTACTTGACAAGTATTATAATTAGATTTTGAATTCTTTGTTTTATAAATTAGTTAGAATCTAGATCCAAGGCTAACATTTCTCATAGGATCCGAAAACAAGTGTAATTTAAGTTGAAAATAGTTGATAAAAGAACACCTTTTTTCTCGATTTCTTTTTTGATAAGAAAGCATTATGCGATTAAAAGCTCCAGCTCATATGTATATATATATATAAGAGGCTGATTAATCTAAACATGTGCGTGCCACTTTTTCTGACTCAATTGCCACTTACGATAGACTCAACCTAACGTAGCTGAAAACACGATATTAAAATGCGGGCCTATATGACTATATACATATCATATATACAGAGAATATATATTAGTTAATTTATGAATATGGGCGTGTATTAAAAAAACGAAATGGGTGGGATCAGCTGCCTTGGAAGTATAGATAATAAAATCATTTTCTAGCGTGGATAAATAAAAAAATGTTAATCGTGGTCGATCTACGAGTGATAAAAATTTAGGCCTATCGCATACAATATAAGATATCAGTTCTCGGAATAGGGTTTGAAATTCGTTGTTTGAATTTTGTATCGATTTTTTAGGGAATATAAATTCTTTTATTTTGTAGTTCATTGCCTATTAATCACTTTTAGACTAATCTTTTTCTTTATTAACAATTTCTCCATCCAAAAATATTTCTTTTATAAACTTTTGAAAATAATCTACACTCCGCAGTCTTGGACTGTGACCCGCCACGTGTTTCCAAGTTCCATATCTGATCGCTTATATCATATCCGACCAATCTATAAACGAAGAAAGTGATAATGCGATTTATGTGACAAGCATAATGAGCCACAAGATAATGTGCATTTGATTAATGTTGCTACTAGGGTTTCAGCAATGATATTAAATGTCTTGCCATATGTTATAATTTATACAAACTTTGGATCGATTTTTTCATCATGAGATAATTTGAATTAATTTTAAACAAATATTTTCACTAATTATCCTATATTTTGATCGTGCTCAAAAATTCTTCATATTTCTTAAAGAGGATATCGTAATACCATATCCTAAATCATCAATCCGAAATTCGATACAAGTGCACAGAATAGTGTATGACGAAAAATTCAGAAAAATGTTGCTTGGCAACAGAACTCTCGGGTTTCTTGGAGTCGATAAACGTCCCTGGAACAGCTGTCTCTAAGCGCAGTTTACGCCCCACGTCCGCACGCATACCAACAAAATTCTCGACGAATTGGTCTTTCACAACCACACCAACGCTCTCATCCAATCCCCGGCATGCTCGCCTCTATAGCCGCTATATTCTCTTTCTCTATACTCTACAGCTCCACACTCTGACACATAAACCTGGCCTAAATTCACGCGAGATATTCTGTGCAGCTTCGGAGTTTGACGCTCGCAAAATTGCCAGCGTTAAATTTTTATAGTACGTAATGCATGAAATGATGAAGCTCGCAAATATCCTAAGCTCTCGTCAAAAATAAACGAGGATTAGAAAACTCGTCCAGATCCACTGATCCAATTCCTAGAACCGAATTCTAAAATTGAATTCCATTTGCAAAGTATTTTAAGTCGAGTTTTAAGTCCAATTTTTATAGATAGATTTTTTTAATAAGGACCCAATTTTCAGGGATCCATTTCTTAGGGCCCCAATTTTTAGGTTCCCAATTTATATAGTCCCAATTCTTAAAATCCATGTCTCTAAAAACCTGAAGAAGTTCTTGAAACTTGCAAATCGAGAAACGCATGTGGAATCGCAAATTCCATGCTTCGTTAGCATTTGACAAATGGGCGTAGACCTTTTTCGAAATACTCTGTCGATGTGGGGATATAAAAGAACATATGTATGCAGCAGAGCGATATCTACATGCCTCCGAGTGATAAGTATATGTATAGCCAGCGACTATAGCTTGAGCTCTGATGAGAAGTATAGCATATCGTGCATCTGTTGGGGTTCAGGTATAGGTATAGCTCTAGAGCTATACAGGTATGGGTATAGCTTTATAGGTGTAGCTACAGCTATGGGTATAGCTATAGCTATTGCTATAGATATATCTGTAGATATAGATATACAATCTGAACAAGGCCAGAAAAGTGGGATCAGAGGGTACAAGACGTGTGTAGCATCTCTATAGTGTCGTTGAATTGAGCGTCAGTAGTGTAGTGTTGGTAGTAGTGGGGCGGGTAACCAACCAATGGTTTAGGTCCGTCGGGGTTGCCAAGGGAACCGGTTAATGATTCCAGCCACCACTGAGGAATTGGAGATTTGCGCGCATGCGTTCCTCGACTCACAGATGCGATTTATTAATAGCTCCACGGAGTGCAGATGTGTATGTGGCTCTGTGTGCGTGCGCGTCCAACCTGATGTCGATGAAGCAAGTTTGGATGTGTACGAGGCTTCACGCTTGGTTTACCACGCAGCGCTGGCGTGGGATGGGTTACCCACCGTTGATTCTATATTCTATGGACGCATATAGCCATTAAGTTGGCCTCACGCATGTACACCGATACAATTCCTTGAAACCGCCGCGTCGATTGGTTTCACCCCTCCCCACGTTACTCCCCCTCCAAAGTTGTTTGCCGTTCCCCCCCTCCCTCTCTCTTTGCCTTTGCTGCCCGTCGGCACAGCCGCACATATTTCCATCACATTTTACTGATTCGATGATTGGCCCTTGGCTTTCAAGTGGTCCCTTATCTTCCGAGGATATCCGCTGAAGTAACTGGGCAGGCCTGTCTGGCTTGGGAAGAGTGAGGGGAAGGCACTAAAAAGTCCCCCTCGGAATGTCGCTGAACCCTCCTCCGCGAAATTTGAGCCGCAAATTCCAAGCTGACCTATGCGTTCTTCTCCAATTGCTGATAAACGATTCCAAGCATTGTTTTTTTGAAGATTCTTTTCTCTGAAGCCTGAAATTTGTGTGTATATTGAGTTTGAAGAGTTTAGTTATATATAGAGGCTTTATTTTAAGTTTCCTTTAGTTCGTGCGAATCGCATGCGATAATTAGCTGCAACAAGGCATTAGTGCTAATTTTTCATTTCTTACGTGTAGATAGATATACTTGTTGGGCAATTTTCTCTAATTAGAACCGTGAAGCCCGAGATATTAGGTTGGAGATTTCCGTGATAACTGTACTGGTACTTAACAATTCAGATAAAGTAGGAGAAACACCTTGTAATGAATGTTTCCGTTATAATCATAGAATAATCAGATGCATTAGAGTAATGGGTACAATGGTTGGCCGTTTGCTTTAAATATACGTAATTAAGAAATATTCACAAATAAAACTATTAATATTAATAAACAGGGCAAGATTGTTCTCAACATATTCAGCGTTATTTATTATAAGTTTTAATTGTCAATATTTTTTAATATTTTGAAGTAGACACCATGCATAGAAAAAAAGGCCTATAATAGTTTTGTTTACAGTTTAAGTTAGTTATTAGGCTTAACGCTATTGGACCCCCCTACCCCTCTTATTAATAGAAAGAGAAGCTGATGATAGTTGTGAAAAATTTGAAAATTTTTAAGCTGACGCATCAACATGATGTTCTTACCGTTATCCTATTTTTTACTGGCTGTAATTACAGACTTAAGGGCATGTGATACTTTTTGATCGAATTTAGCAAGATGAAACTTTTTTTTAATTTTGCAAGATAAAAAGAGTCAATAACGGTCCGTTTTAATGTTCTCTTCCGTTTTCCAAAGTTTCAGGGCAAAATATTCATTTTTGTGGCCAAACAATTGGTTTATTTGATCACTCATATTCAGTTATCTGTCAGTACTTGGACATAGAGCACCTAACCTCAAAGTGACAAATGCATTACGAATTTTAGCAAATTTAAACTTTTTTTCATTATACAAGATAAAAAGAGTCAATAACGGTGCGTTTTAATGTTCTCTTCCGTTTTCCAAAGTTTCAGGGCAAAATATTCATTTTTGTGGCCAAACAATGGGTTTATTTGAAACTTATAATTTTTCAAAGTATTACATGCCCTTAAGGAAGATTATAATCTGCTGTGAAATTTAAAAACCTTTCTTATTTCGATTTTTTTACTGAAAATATGAGTGAAATATGACTGAAATTTCAATAATTATTCACTCATGGACCCCACAGTGCTTTTTCACTAATTTCAAAAATCATTATCTTTCCAATTCCAGACAGTTTTTCATGGATGGAATTTCCATACATGAAAATTTCCATGTGTGGATTTATCCATGGCATCCATACTGTCTGCGCCGCCCCTGGTTCAATTATTACGTAAACACTTTTGAAATCAGTTTTAACTCCTCCGCCCCCATGTAAGCAACAGTATTCCTTAACAATAAGAAATTATCTAGACACCCCCCCTCCCTCCAACCTCACAAGTTGAATAGCCCCTAAGGTTTCTGTGGTTATTATCAGTATATATAATTCCACTGATTCGAATTATAGAAAGCAAAAAAGTGTTTAAAAAATTAAAATGCATTCTGCAAGTTTTCAATTTTTTCATTTTTGAAAGAAAAATGATGTGAGGTTTTATTAGTTCTAAAAAAATCCACATGATGTTGAAAATTGAAGACATCACTTTTATTACCCTAATAAGCATACAATTCTCTCATTTTTCATTGTGAAAGTCACGGCCCTGTAACTGGGAGGTGTAAAGTGTACAGGTGCGGATACACAGAGGAGCGATAGAGGCGATCCCCCCCCTCCAAAGGTTCTTGAATTGCAAGTTTAACTCATGTTTTTGACCATATACGCAGTATTACAAAGTAATACTTTCATTACTCTTCGAATCGCCCCCCAAAATCAATTTCTGGATCCGCCCTTGAAGGTGTGCCTGTCGATATCAAAGGTATCTTTGCTTGATTCCCACTCTGGATAGATATTTTATTTAATTCATCTAAGAAAGTCTTCTTTGAAATGCTAATGCTGTGGGAAGAGTGGGGGCTCTCGACCACAGAATCAGGGGCGGGGGAAATGATTGAATCCGGTTCTATAGGTATATCTTCCAATTAGAATTGCGATGAGCACTGATAAGCCTTTGCTTACTAGAGATATTTTTTATCTCAATGTGACACATCAGCTTCATTAATCTTGAAATAATAACTTGATATATTGAATAAAAGAAAATTTCTGAAGGATGTTTTTTTTTTGCAATCTTGTATACATCATATATTATGAATTCAAAAATCTAATCGTTAATGTAGCTAAACCTGTTAATCAGGATTGCCATAAGTCTTCCTCCGGAAATATAATCTAAAGCTATAATCTTGGACAATTATAGTCCTTATAGGGAATATGAATGAATCTATTATAGAATATGATTCTTAATTATTATCATAATATCGAAGATATACATTTACAAAGATTGATCTTGAAAATCTCAGAAATGGAATTCTATTATATTTGTTTCCGTGACTTGGGGCTTTGGGTTTGCTTTGAAAGACTAACTACCTCGAATTTTTGCTCTCTTGATCCTTTCGTCTCGGGGGATTTGGATAGTGAATAGAATACGGTCAGGTACGCGGTATTGCACAACTAGAAAGCCAGCTGATGATTGGGTGAGTCAACCTGTCATGGTATCTCAAGTCTCGAGAAGGTCCATTCACCCAATCACGTGCTTCTGTCATTCTATTGCTAAACGTTGCATCCCACCTACAAATGCTCCCTCCTACTTAATTTTAAGAATCCACCTACGTATCCCCCAATGGATATCCTTCTCGCAATTCAAGCTTTAGCTCTCTTTCCATTCCTTTTTTTACGGATCAGCAGCTCCATGATCCATGCAACAAAGACTCGGTGACGCAACCGTATATATCGAAGGCTGAAGCTGAAGGGGAACCGGAGAAGACTCTTTGGAAGCCCCCACCTCTTGGCCTCGTGGTTCGCAATGTCCGTTCTCAGTCATTTTTAAATCGAACCTACTTGGAGGGCGATGCGAGGATGAAAGCAAATAGCATTGCCATTTCCCAGGTGTTACGTAACGCCATTTTTACTCATGTTTAATCCTCGCCCTCCTACTTAATTATAGCTTGCATCACTTATATGGGCCCCCCACACCCTTCAGTTTGAGGGGAAACTGTTGAAACCTGTGTGTTGTTCTATAGACTGCTGGTGCATTATAGTCATGTTTAATTCGTGGGGTGGTGAAGAAGGGGAACTTTAGTAGTTTGCAGAGGGACAGGGGTGATGATTTGAAGAAAAATTTTAAAATGGAGAATATTATCATTTTGAAACTGCATGGAATTTGAAAACAGAAGGACAGGAAAATAGGGCGAGAACCGCGAGAATAGCTTATTGGTGTATAAAATTCACTGTAAAAGCAACATTTTAATTTAAGCTCATTTGTTTGAAACCGTGTAAATATAGCCCTTCTATGTTAGTACGCATCGGTTAAGGGCATGTGAAACTTTTGAAAATTATGGTTTTCCAAAACCCAACTTTTCGTCCACAAAAATAAATATTTTGCCCTGAAACTGTGGAAAATGATAGAGAATATTAAAACGGACCGTTGTTGACTCTTTTTATCTCGCAAATTAAAAAAAAGTTTCGTCTTTCTAAATTCGATTGACTCTTTGAAAAAGTATCACATGCCCTTAATATTACCGATTAATTTTTAATATTTCGACCGAGCTAATCAGGTTTTGTTCCACGTTTAATGACACGCCAGAGCCAGGTTATACCCATGCAATTTCTCCATGGGTAACACGGGTTGTGCAGCACAGGCATGCATATGAGTAGAATTTTAATATTTTTTCAATGGACATCTCTTCTAACATATTTTCTATAGAATGTCGGATTTATTTTATCTACGTACGAGATATTCAAATTTCAATTTGAGGGATTCAAGAGTGCCATTTATAGATTTTCATTATAAACAATCATTTTCGAGAATCTATTTTCGAGCGCCCCGACATATTGTCGCGTCGAGAATCAAGCATGCGCCGTATAATATAACCGGGTATGTAGGGGAAAATTTGGATCAGTCTCAAACTCCATATTCGAAAGAAGATTCAAGTTTTACAGTTGTAGATATAGACATTTTCATAGATAAAAACGTATAGATATATGTTTAAAAGCAAGCAACCGCATCATTCACTTGCGATGCTTATATAGCTTAGTCATTTTTTTTGGTTTGCGCAGACCAAACTTTGGCTGCAGCAACCATAAATATATATGGTTGCAACCATATTTTTCAATATATATGGCTGGCCCAACCATATCTTTTCTCTCTGTATAGGATATCTAAATACGCAAAAAAATTCCTGTAAAATCTACAAAAACTCTTATGCCTCACGGAGAAATAAAATCTACTTCATCAATTTTTCTTAAACTGCGTTGCAACTTATAGGGACAAACGTGTCATGCCAGTATAAATTTTCATATGTAAAAATAACAAAATAAGATTGTTTTCCCCGTTTTGAAGTTTCGAAATAGCTCGTTGTGAGTTTATTATTATAGGCAATACTTTTTATACATATATTCTTTTGGATTTCCATTTTCAAGACAGACATATAATGATATTCTATAATGGGTCAGGTTAATTAAAAAAATTTACGATTAATTCCTGTCAATCTGTTAATAATTCTTGTAAAGTTGACCCAATTCCATATTTAAATAATAAAAAGGTTTTAAGGGTCATTTATAGTATGGCATTAGTATATTTTATGTATATGTTAGGTCTACGTCAATTGAAAAAGGTAATATTATAAAAAATAAGAGACTCCAGGGAGAATATTGATCTGCGCACCTGTGCTTGCACATTTCTGCGATGCATCTATAGAGTGCATACACTGCAACTTACCTCTTCTATGTAGGAAGTTCAATGCTTGCGCGAAATACAAGTCCACCTGTGATATTGAATCTAGAAAGATTATGAGGAAACTCGATATAAAATTCTTTCTGACTATACATATATATATACATGTATATTTTCTCGTCAAAGAAAAAATATTAAAAAATATTCTCAATATTTATTATAAACGCATAACAAAGAATCGCTATATGCAGTACAATATCGTTTTATAAATAACTTCAACTGAGTTGCTTATGTGTCTCTCTTACGTAACATTTCTTTCCTTTTGTCAGTTCATCATGTATATTGCGAGAAATGTACACTCCAATTACTTCGATAAAGTTGATTGTTTTCTTTAAACTCCCGATTTCCAGATCAGGACCCAATATGAACGAGTCTAGTGGGTTCGATCAGGGCCACAGCAAAATTTCTGCAATGGTGATATTACTTGTGGCAATATTATTACATTGCTATATTCTCAATATTCTTCTCTCACGATCCGTGTGCTATGGTTGTGACAACCATAGAAATAGTAAAATATGGTACAACTACAATTAGTACAATTGCCACAACCACAACTATTCATATGTCAGTTTCACTGATTCGCAGTGAAATTCCACTGATTCTATAAGTGACTCTTTTCTCTCGACTTTAATCAGTGAAAAATCTATTCGAAATCAATGAAAATTCATTGAAATTTTCAGCTAAAGACACTGGGACTCTACTAAGAATTTCAGTGACTTTCAAATTCAAAATGAAAAAATTTCAGTCACTGATTCCTGGTTGGATTTTCACTGATTCAAATCATGAGAAAAGAGTCACTGAGAATCAGTAGAATTTGACTGATTCAATTCTTGAGAGCAGGTAAATTTGACATCAGATCCAGTGCTAAAGCAATAATTTATTTTTTTCTCTATTATGATCCATTTTTCTTAAGGTATACTTGTATATAGTTGTTTCACTATATCCATTTTGGCTCCCTTTCATCTTTGGTTTTGTTTTTCAACTTGTTATATATTATAACACTTCTCTGCTTTCTCACCTTAGCTTATAATAGTCTATATACCTACATAAAGAGTTGACAAGAGTCTATAAAAAGAGTAATCATCTTTATGAAATATATAGAAGAGGTGCGTTTGCTTACAACTTTACATGAAGCAACCACTTGCTGGATACGCCAATTAGACTAGAGCCGTCCCTGTCTGCTCTCCCGAGTGTGGGTGGGTGGCCTTTAATAAGGGAATCGAGCGTGAGCGAGGGGGATAGACCAGAGAACCCCACCCCATATTTTACTCCCTCTACTATACTATACTCCATCATTCGTCATCGCTAATAGCTCTCTTGTCTTATTATATATCTATATGTATATCAGTGCTCTAAGATCAAGCTAGAAATTTACCCCCTCTACATTTACAATTTATCGAAAAAAAAGTAATTTATTATATATAATGTGGGAAATTTTATTTATATAATTCAAGGAAACACTTAAAAAGAGTAATAATTTTCAAAATTTTGCCAAATTAAACTTGACAAATGGCTTTTTTTCGCTAAAATAGTGGATGTGGAGGGGGTAAAATTCTAGCTCGATCTGAAAGCACTGATGTATATCTTCTCAATCGCTTCAGTCTTCGAATGCGTTTAATAAGAGATTTTACTATTAGATATATAAATCTGAAAGAATAGAGGAAATTTAAATGATTTCAAGATAATCTGGTCGAATCCCGTGCAGAAATTCCCAAACTTGGCCCAGATCGGTGATGGAACGCTGAACCTGATCGGGCCCAGATCTGTCCCGATCGTGCTAAGTCTGGGCCCGATCGGGACAGATCTGGGCCCGA
>CAJFCP010000133.1:972840-1144242 GCA_904066005.1 Synergus itoensis | reverse complement strand
GTATATTTATACGTACTAATGTACGTGTAAATTGTCCGAAATCGATACGTAGAAATGTACGTATAATTATACGTGTATATTTTTACTAGGGTTGATAAGGAAGGGGAAAGATCCCACATATTCAACCACATGGATGTGGTTGAGTTGAACTATGAAGGGTAGTGAGGGGATTACAGCATATGCATATACATATATATGAATGTATAGAAAACAGTAGTAAAGGTATAAAGCTACAGAGAATATGTATATATGTATATTAATACATATAGATTGTGTTTATAGCGTGGACGAGTGACCTGCTAGCAATTGAGTGGATAGCAGTTTGTCCGGGGTGGAGTCAGCAAGTGGAGGGGATTGACGTGCACTTGGAGCAACTTACGTAATTGTGGGCTTCTTTCTTATACGAATTACGACCCAGCCTGCAGTTATTTACCGCGCGGGAAACACTCCACGCATCAATGCGTCTTAATTAAATGCATTGATCATGAAAAAACACATTCAAAGTAGATTTTCTTCAAGTCAAAAGACGGCCTTCTTTTATTTTTGGCATTGTTTCTTACTTTTTTAGGAATATTCATTTGCCCTCTCCAGTTTTGAATCATTGAACATTTTTCCTCCATATTCATTCATTAATCCATATTTCTAACTATTGAAACAATGAGACTAATAATTGTTCTCTCCAGTGAAAATCACTTAATGAACAAAAATTTTGAGTTTTTTATTTAGCGATTCATTTTTTGCTAATATGTACATATTTAATTAGCTATTTTCTCTGATTAACTTGCTGATTGAATAGCTAGAGATAAATCACTGAATACATTTTATGAGAGTATCGAGTTTCGTGATTTAGGATTGAAAAGCTTGATTTTGATCAAAAATCTCGGACACCCAATTTTCTTTGCATATAAAAGTAATAAAAATGTGTAGATATATGAGTAAGAAATTTGGGCCAGTAGATAAATATGAGCTGATAAGTGATTATTCTTATTCCTTGCACAAAAACACTTTTCTGGCACTAAACTAAACTAGAACGTTCACGGAAATAAGCCAACTTTTTTTATACCTTAGACGTCACAGCAGAACATTCTTTTTAGAATCCTTTTGGTAAAATTAAATATATATTTTTTTACTTCATTATTCTTGTGATTATAAGGTCAAGATGAATAACAATTGCAATCGAAAACAAATTCTTTTTAGGTCAAGTGTACAAACTTCTCAGAGTAATTTCCGAAATATTAGGAAATATATGTCAAAAATATATCAGGAGATTAAAGAAACCCTCAGAGTTGTAGAAAATTTTTCGGCTAGTTATTTGAATTTTTTCCAAAAAATTTTGGATCTTACATTCTCCTTTGGAATTTTAACCATTTAAACTATAAAACATCCTTTTCCTATAGAAAATTGAAAATTTTTTTCATTTTTCATGGAACTTCTCTTATAAAACTTTTGATTAATATTAACGGCCTTAACGTTTGATCGTACATAAATATTTTAAGTAATCACAATCACAGATGTTTTTAAGTTTCAATATCTCTCTTATTTCTTTATTACAGACTTTTCAAATATTTATAAATAATTTAAAATATTTATGCAAATAGTGCAAAAACGTACATTTATATAGAAGTTTGTGTATAATTAGCGCCTGGAGGGAATATATGTAGGGTATGAGTATATATTAACTCCATAAATCTATAATAATTCGAGCTCCCTTTTCGTTCAGCCCTCTATTCTATCCTATCACTGCAGTCGGCTGTATCAGACAGTTACCCTTGTGCGTGAACATGAGGGTTGGAAAGACAGGGAAGGGAGAATCTGCAAAAGGTTCGGCTTATTGTACGTCAATCTTTTTTCCCAAAAAAACAATAATTTGTTAACAGAATTGTCAAAAAAGTAAGTTAATATACATTGTTTCTTCAAAATTGTTTAGTTTATCAATTTCATATAAATTTTTAAATTTCAACAAAAATTGTTGCTCATATTCTAACTTAACATATATACTAAACAAAGTATTTTAGTTGCAGTTCGATTTCAAAGTGGATAGAGTGAAGTCGTCGTAATATATATATATATATGCGCCGTACTAATTTTATCCGGTCATTAGTGTTAAAATAACATCCTCTCATATTTGTTTCGGTTTATTTAATACCGAAGCATTTCTTTTAGTTAACTGAAGTAAACTTCTTTCCTGGAACATTTATTTCAATTTTATAACAAATGGGTTATATTTTTTTTTAATTGTGAAGATATTCTTAAGTTAACTCTTATATTTCTTTGAACTTTCTTTAACTTGAGAATGCAAAATGTAGATTCTGCCTGAAGCATTTCACCTTATTGTTAGCCTGAAAAATGTGGTACGCACTTGGGTTTTACATGTGGCGCAGTTTGGCTTGGTCAGTACGCTATAAAAGCGTAAAAGGATGTAAAATTTCTGCTTTATGGCCATCTACTTTTCCAGTTACATATGGTTAAAGCTCTTTCTACAGCGATACGAGATTTAAGAGTTTAACAAGGTTAAGTCTATAAACTAAGAAGAATTTTCCAAAATCGAGATATACCTATTTGCCTATTTTTTGGGAAGTAGTATTTTTCAAAATTTTGGAAAAAGCAGGGAACCTGGAAATGTAAATGGAGAATGAAGTAGAAAGGAAGAAAGTGATAGTTTCCGAGAAAAGGAAGGAAAAAGCACTAAAAAGAAAGAAATATAAAAGGAAGAAGCAAAAAATGACGGAATACCAAAAGAAAGAAAAAGAGAAGGTGAGAGGCAAAAAGGGAAAGGAAGTGAAAAAAAGTAGTTATGTTACGAAGAATTGGGTATCGCCAGTTCGTCCTGACTTTCCTCTGAAGAGAAGAATGATTCGCGGCTTGCCACCACCGGAACGGGAGAGCCTAGCAAATCCTGAGGCCAATACACCGACCCGTTTCCCCTGAGCCTGAAGCATTACGGGTGAGAGGGGAAAAGAAGGGAGTCAAGGTCATTGGCAGCGGCTTTGAAGTCTGCATGCTTACCTAGGTGCTGAATGTTTCTTTATTTTAGGACCTTTTCTCTTAGTTAGGGGTTCAGGTATCAGATATCTTGATCAGATCACAAGTTAGCCATGCAATTAGATCGAAACTAGAAGCAATAAAGAGGACAAACTCGAAATAGTTAAAGCAGCAAAAATGGTTTTTGAAATATTTACTGTCAAAAAAGGTTTTGAAGATTGAAGCGTCAAAGTTGAAATGAAGGGACATTTGGAAAGCATCTTGACTGACCCTCATCTCTCTTTCTCCATTTTTGCCGTTCCAGGTAAGAACCAGGACATTTTAAGTCGCATATAATGGAAACAGAAAAAGAGATGATGCTTTCCCACCTCGGCTTTCCTTTTGAGCCGAAAACGATCGCATTTATAGGCGGCACTCATAAATCGTACAAGATCTGAGAGACCTTGTGGAGAATCCATTTTTTAAATTTAGGAGACTATAGTATCTTGTGTGTTTGGAAATTAGTTCTGAAACGGATATTAACGATTCTACGAGTTAAATATAGTTTTAAGTATTAAATTTATTTAGGAGCTTTAATTTATAAATCGTTATCTTTTTGTTCCAGATTCTAAACAATGATACGGAGTACAGGCTTCGCACTTCGCACTTACAATCGCTTGAGTAGGAAAACGTGTTTCGTGGTGTCTCGTAATACTTCCAATGCTTCCAATGCACTGCCTGAGCTAACATCGGTCAGGTATAAAGTAGAACGAGGACCTTACGCCACATTAACTGATAGTCATGTTAATTTTTTCAACAATCTTCTGGATCAGAATAGAGTTGTCACTGATCCGGACGAATGTGAAGGCTACAACGTCGACTGGATCAAAATGGTCAGAGGTGAGTTGAATAAATTGATCGTTAGTATAAAACCAGTATAAATCCAGAAGAGGATTTTCTTCTGAAGTCTACAGAAGATGATTTCTAATCAGAAACGAAAGTTCTTTTGAAAAGATTTTCCAAAACTCCCCTCCTAAAACTTCAATTCTCAGGTATAATTTCAAGTACTGAATTAATTCTATAATATCGTCTTCCACAAGAATTATTAACAACATCTCTTGCAATCAAAATCCTTCAAAAAGTCCCAAGTGAATAATCCAAAATCCGAGCCAAAATCCAGAAGTATCAAAGAGAACTGAAGCAATTTCCAGAATATGTTGAAGATCCAGAAATTCTTGGCCGTCTTCCAAATTGTTGTTTCTCCTTTAGGAAATAGTAGGCTTGTTCTGAAGCCTAAAACAACTGAGGAAGTTTCAGCCATTTTAAAATATTGTAACGAGAACCGATTAGCCGTTTGTCCTCAAAGTGGAAATACTGGTCTAGTTGGTGGAAGTGTTCCAGTTTTTGATGAAATTGTTCTCTCTATGCGCTCGATGAACAGCATCATCGACACTGACGAAATGGCTGGTTAGCACGTGATTGTTTTACGTTTTCTCGATCCATCGCTATAATCTAGAAACCAGAATTACAACCAATTCTAAATGCCTGCAGGTGTCGTGGTTTGCGAAGCAGGCTGTATTCTCGAGAATTTGGAAGACCACATGCACAAAGTGGGCTTAATTATGCCTCTCGATTTGGGTGCAAAGGGTAGTTGTTTGATTGGTGGTTGCGTTTCTACCAACGCTGGTGGCTTGAGGCTCCTGCGATACGGAAATCTACATGGAAATATCCTAGGACTCGAAGCCGTGAGGCTATTACTTATTCATCATAATAGAGATTTTACAAAAATTCAACTCTTCAAAAATTCTAAAATTTTCGTTTTCCAGGTTAAAGCCAATGGCGAAATTGTAAATTGTTTAAACACACTAAAAAAAGACAACACTGGCTACCACTTGAAACATTTGTTTATTGGCTCGGAGGGAACTTTGGGAGTCGTCACAAAAGTTGCAATTCAATGTCCACCTTTACCAAAAGCGACAAACGTTGCATTTTTAGGTTCGTGAATGGCTTGTGCCAAGGTCGAGGCTTAATTATTTTTTTAATTTCTAAAGTGAAAAATATTGAGTAATTAAATGAAGAACTTTGAAAGCCTCAGATTAAAAATAGGATTATCTAACACCTGGGAGATTAATTCAGCCTCCAAATCTAACAAACGTTTGATATAGCTTTAAGAACATGTGGTGATTACCATAAGAGCAAATTTAATTTCTCCAACTTTACTCTCGCAAAAAATATTTATTATGGAAAGCGTAAAGTTGGGAAAACTAAATTGCTCTTATAGTGAAGTATTATATGCCCTTAATGTTTCGCTATAGGCCTAGACAATTTCGAGAGTGTTTTAAAAACATATTACTTAGCAAAAGCAGAGTTGGGGGAAATTCTATCTTCCTGTGAAATGATCGACAGGCTTTCACTAGAAGTGTGCACAAAAATACTTGGTTTGCAAAATCCTTTAACAACCGGAGATGATGGACATAATTTCTATGTGCTAATTGAAACGGCCGGAAGTAATCTTGCTCACGATGAAGAGAAAGTGAGTGCTTTCGTAGAAAAAGCGATGAATGAAGGAATCATTGTTGATGGTACCTTGTCCTCAGAACCATCAAAAATGAAGGTCAGGATTTGTTTTTGGGTTATTTTTCATTGATCAATAAAGTAAAAGAAAAAAAAACAGTGTTTTGTTCGGGGTAAGAATAATTTCTTTGTTTCAGAACATATGGGCCCTCAGAGAACGAATTACTGAGGGAGTTTTGAAAGAAGGTTTATACGTTTTTAAGTACGATATTTCGTTACCTCTTAGAGATTTTTACAAAATTATCGAAGTTCTTCGAGAACGTTTAAAGGGTCCAGAGTTTCGGAAAGTTAGCGGATATGGACATATAGGTATGATTCAAAATTTCTAAATATTCGGTAAATAATTAATTTAGATTATTCAATATACATATAATATAATGAATTTAATATTAGTTTTCAATTATTTTTTTTTTCATGGTAAATGATATTCAATAATACAATAATAGAATAATTTAATAATAGCATTTCCAATTAGGTCAGTTTTCAATATAAACTGGGGCATGCGGTTTCAATTTTATGCAAATTTCCAATATTCTCAGTGGATACGTCCATTTTTTTAAAACAAGTTTATTTGCATTTATCTAAATTAAAATTGTATAAAAATTATTAGTGGTCATTTCTGTTATCTGGTTTTCTATTCTGTTTTCTTAATCCTGGAAAAAATGACAAAAAATTTATTATTTTTAAAATAATTCAGCACTCAGAAAGAAAATTTCAATAAATAAATAGAAAAATTCGTTAAAAATTTTAAATGGATAATTTGAAGAAAAGATTCATATAGCGATAATTGCCACATATGTGTAAGTTTGGTTGCCTGGCCTCAGGGGAAATGGATTGATAAACATTATTATTATTATATAAAATGAGGAAATTTACGATTTTCAGTGATTTATGAATTTTGTTCATTAAATTATGCAAGAGATAATAATGGGTAATGTAGGAAGCATCTCGGTAAACTTTTTTTGAATTGGGTTTTAGTTTTTTATATTTCTCTTCATAAGGAAAATAATAAATATAAGAAATATATGTTTAATTAAATTTTGTTTCCTTCTGCAGTAGTAAGCTGCAGTTCCTTGGGAAAAATATTGCTAGTAAAATTAAATTGAGATAAAAATACCTTTAAAAAAGTTTATTATAAGCATCTAGTTATTATCTCTAATTAATCTGATATTAAATTCCGATATTTTTAATATTAAAAGACAGTTTCCTGCCTTGCCGACAAAATTTAAATACTTTTCCTAATTTTATACTAAAAACCTGCTAAAGCAATCTTAAATCCTTTGCAATGTAGTATTTCGTAAATTAATTCGAATTTGAATTCTATTAAAAATTAAACAGCTTTTGTCGTTAAATTTTCAAAGATAGAATAGAAAACAAGGAACACAAGTTAATTTAGTTTTTTCTATTCCTGCAAATTTAAAAAATGTAAACCTATTTATCAGGAACCATTTTAGAATCGTCATTATTTTTCAATTCAATATTTTTAATTCAATTTTTTTTAGTTGACCTTTTTTTAAATGAATGATTTATTGATTGGGCCGTTATAAATAACGATTCAGCCCCTTGAATAAAAACGTTCATAACGCCGGGTTTCGCTAGATAGCAGCACCCGCTTGACACAGAAGTCGCCAAGTGGACGTATATAAAAATTTATGGTAGGCACTTGCGCACCCACACTTTGGGAATCAGTTTCAGGGGTGTAATTATTTTATCGTTTAATGGGGTGCAAAATGAAAATTTCTAATTTAGATATTTTTCTATAATTTTTTTTTTTTAATGAAAGATCAATTAGGAATACTATAATATTAAAATTAAAAAAGGCAGAATGTTTTAATAGTCTTGATAAATGTATTATAATTTATAATTTAATATAGATAGAATATAAAATTGTATAAAAAATGAATAAGCTTTTTCATATATGTAATTAAAAATTTGATATTATCGATCTCGCTCTGTTTCAACTTCACGTTTTCGTAGGCGATGGAAATATTCATGTGCAAGTTTCCACGACGGAATACAATGATGAAATTGCATCGCAATTGGAGCCTTTTATTTTCGAATGTGTCTCAAAACTTAATGGCAGTGTGAGTGCAGAACATGGAATTGGATTCAAAAAAACAAAGTTCCTGCACTACAGCAAAGACGCTTCAGTTATTTCACTCATGAAGCAAATCAAGAGAATGATGGATCCTAATCAAATTTTAAATCCCTACAAAGTTCTGCACCCTCTCTAAACAATTATGAATCCATTTTTATAGAACTTTTAATTTTAAAGGAATGATTTTATTTAATTTAAGAAGGTGATCTTATTAGCATTCCATAATTAAATATTATATGAATGCAAGATAAATATGGAATATATTTGTATATTTTTGATGAATAATGTGTAAAATACTTTGAATTAAAAGTAAGTATTTTTAGAGCAATCAAGTGCCATAAAGTTGTAAAAAAACTGTCGTAAAAAGTTGTTGTATGTATAATATATTAATTTTCAGTTGCATAGATACTGATAATTATTTTCAATTAGTCCTTTTTAATTCCTATTTTATTTTCAGTTTCAAATGGTATGAATTCTTTCATACACAGTATGAGAGAGTTGAGAGTTTGAAGAAGAGAACTGAAATAATCAATGTTCAAGTCTCGGAAAATGGTTGATAGCAACTCGGAATAGAATCCTCCACTTGTCACTTAGTCTTTGACATATTAAATTATTTATTGGACTGCTCTTCACATGCAGGAAGTGTCTTTGAAATGAGATATTATATATAAAATATATATATACATATATAGTTAAAAGATAGGTATAGTTAAAAAGATATAAAGTTATTTTATAAAAGATATTATCTTCTCGTAAAAGATAATAAAAACTAAGTTTTCTTTACCAACGTTTATTTTATTTCAAATACTTCCGACCGAGTTGAGACCTTCTAAATGGATTAAGGTCTCCCTAGAAAGTCTGAGGAGAGCTTTTTCCCTCTAAACTCTTGTTGTATAAGTATGTGTAAGTAATCTCTTAGGAAGTTACTGCAAAAAGAGTTAAAATTGGTTTTTAATCTCTAAAATTCCGTAAATGTTGTGAATGTAAATGAAACGATTATTCGATCTTTGGGAGCTAAAGTTTGGAATTCCAAAATTAAGAAAGATGTTGTTGGGAAGGTTGTTTATTTGAAGTGTAACGCTAGTCTGCTTTCGGATTATGTTCTATAGGTGTGAGTAAAATTTGCATTAGACCATTTCAGTACTTGAAATTATACGAGAGAATTTACATGAGTGCTTTAGAACATGAAATAGTACCAAAGGGATCCAGATATGAAAATGTAAAGTTACTTCAGGCTTGGTGAAAAATAAAATCTTTAGGTGCACCAAGAGAAGAGATTTAGTGTATTGTGTGAGGGATTTTAATTTAATCGAGATTTTCATTTCTCAAATTATACTTCGAAAATTGGGTTTTAAAACTTATATTTTAATTTTAAAGTGACTGTTTTCTTTGATTTTTATGTTTAGAAAGCCATGAGAATTTAGAGGAATAAGTTCGAATATGGAGCGACTTTCTAGCTTCTATGGGAAGGCGAAAACGAATCAAATGGCGAATCTCTGAAGGGTGAACAAACGAAAATACAAATACATATTATGGAGGACATATTGCTGGGTAAGTTTTCAATTTAAACAATTTTATATAAAAACTGTACTGTATATACATATCCAGTATCCGATAAATAGATATTTATAAACGACTTGTTTCTGATCTTCAATAAAAATGAGTTTATAGAATCTTTTTTACTGAAGCAGAAATAGTCTTCCACTTTGCAAATTCTATTGAGAATTATTTCTCCTTTTATTTTCTCCAAAGAACTTATACGCTTCATTAGGAATACTATTACCTGACACCCTTCTTTTCTTCTTTTTAATTATTGCCTCTTCCTCTTGCTTCTTTATTATTCTATCGCTTCTTTTGTTCTTTTCTTCTCCTTTTCATTTCATTCTTTCTTCTCTTACAGAATGTATAATTCTACATCATTATTTTATCAACCATCCCCAAAAGTTTGTTTAATTTATAAATAATCAAATACTGTAGTTTGAATCTTGATGAATTCTTTTGAATAAACCTTGAATTCTATTGAATTCATCTTGGATACTTCTTTCTTCTGAATTCCAGTGAATCCTTTTTTGAATTCATCCGAATTCTTTCATACACTTTCAGTTGTAAATTTGCACCATGGCAATTTAGGAAAACCCAAGAAAAAGTTCCTCCTGTACCTAGTAAACAATAAAACAAAGCAAAGCATTGATGTTACTATCAGTAGTTCACTAGCCAACTTCCTCCAGTCACCGCCTGGAGTCGACTCAGTCGTCGGGTCGGACGCCTCCACTCGCCTTTCCAATCGCCCGGCGCGGTCTACCCCGGCTCGGTGATACCAATTGCAACTCCAACTCCAGTGAATCTCTTCCAGCGTCTCCAGTCTGCAACGAGTGCTCGGCGAGTCGACGGGCTTGGACTTATGTCCTGCGACCTTTCTCGGCCAGGGCCTCGCTTCGACTTGGCTGCATAGTCGATGCATGGCATGTGATGGTATGTCGGGGGACTAAAGGGTAGTTGCCGGCTCGGAGAAAACGACGACGCGACGTGCGCCATACAAATCAAGGTGGTGAAAAGGCGTCGTTGCCGAGAACGCCTACGCTGGCGGGAAATCGATAAACGCCGTTTCCAAGCCAAGTGCGAGCAGGCCGGAAGAGAATAGGGATAGGGGAAGGAAGGTCTGCGTCGGGGTGCGTTATCCGTTATCATCTACTATGGTCGAGAGCAGGGATGCGACAGTACTACTTTATCTCGCAGGCCACCCCGTCAGCCGTCAGCAGTCAGCACTGCTCTGTCCGTCCGCACTTCTGTCATCACTGTTTCTCGTTGACGTTGTTGTTGTTGTCGCTCTCGTCCACCACCTAGGCAACTAACCAGGTTTCAGTCCTACCTTAGTCTACCAGAACTCTCCTACCAACGACCCCGAATTGTTGTCGCGTGCCAGTTTTCACCTGCGAGCCAGTTCGCTTCCACGCGAGTTTCTAGTCGCTTCAGCTCTCACGTCCTTCCGTTCTCTGGGCTCGAGGCTAGTGAAAGAAAAAGACAGTTCAGACTGAGTATCGTCTGACAGGTGTCCGCTCTCTGTATCAGGATCTCTCGTTTCCTGACCCTCGGGTTGATCTTCTCTCGTAATAAAAACACAGAGTTACCAAACGTGCCTTTGACACGACTGCATTTTTAAGTGTATTTATCAATTGCGGATATCGATAATGGATTTCAACTCGAGTAGATAAGAAAAAGTGTGATTACTCGAGTGGAAAAGGGGGATAAGCGAAAGGAAATGATGTGTGGAGGGAACAACGATGGGAATCGAGTGGTAATGTAAGAGTGTGGAAAACTTCTCTTGTGGTTCAGTGTCCTGAGAAAAATTACATATTAGTTTTCGGTTGACTCTTGGGTCAGGTGAACAAGTGAAAGTGCAGAGGATTTTTGAGTCAGGAGAAACTTTGCCGATCATCTTAATTGTAAGGCATCTTACTACACTGGTTTATATACTTCAAAAATGTTTTTTTTTTTATTGGAAATTGTCTTTGATTGTGTTTCAAGTTATGAATCTTTGAATGAATGTTTTTTGTTGGTTCCTTTATGAACTAGAAAGAGTTTTTCTTGGTTCATTTGCATTGAAGACAATACTGGTTGAAAGAAATTTGGCACCTCTATTTTTATTTGTAGGTGGAACAATGTTTTGCTGACTTGTTGTTGAGATATTCAAATATTCAGTTCCGTTGGGAATCTTATGCCTGAAAACATATTGAAAAGGTCTATGAACCTTTATTCTGATTTATTTAAGTTTAAAATGCCTGGAAGTTTTTCATGACATACCCTTCACATTAAAATTTTAGTTTTTCAATTATTAACCAATCAATACACTTCCTCTCATTCAGAATTTCAAATTAGAGTTGCATACTAATATAACTTGATATGTAACTAGTATTCACGGACTTTTTGAAAAGAAAAGTTTTAAAAATAATTTTTCCTCGAATTTTTTAAACAATATGCATTGCTCCGGGCTCTATGAAAAAATTTTTCATAGAACTTTCCGGATAAATGTGAAAATTTTATATTAAAACATACAAAATCATGTTTTTTACTATGTATATTCAAAATAAAATTACTGACTTGTTTTATATAAAAAAAATGTTGTTAAAACAAATTTATTGAAGCAAATGTATAATTCCCTTCAAATGTTAATAGGTGATTAAGTTTAAAATAATTTTGTCATTATAATCTCATAAATAATTGATTTAATGATTGAAGCTTTCAAATTTAAATGAAAATAACATTTTCAAAAATAAATATAAATAAAGGCAATTAAACTCTGATTTTAACATGCAAATCTTCATTAATGTCATAATAGTGATAAAATGAGCATCGTCTGACAGGATTATAAATAAATGACGCTCTGTATTTATTAAAAATTTAGTTTTCAGTCATTTCCTAATGATTGATTTTCTATGAAAATGTATATTATTGAATCAACTATAAATTGCACTTATTCATTAGCATTAAATTACTATAAAATTTAATAAAAGTTAAATATAATTCGTAATTTTCCCTAGAAAGTCAGACTATAGTAGGTATTGAATTTCCTTTGAAAATGTGGGTAGTGCATAAATCGTTTGTTCCTAGCATGCCTTAGCTATTAAACTCTTTAATTATGATATAATTAAACGAACTCTTGTCTTTGAAAAGACTTCGCGTAATCTCGCAAAAGTCGTTAGTCTCGAGAACGAACCAAGTTTGCAATGCCCTGAACTATGAAGTTTACCCATAGTTGGAAAATAGGGGGAAAGTAATACCGCAAATTTCGTGTATGGCCTTATTATGGCCTCATCGACTACAGAATTCCTAAGTTACAGTATCTCCGTCTTTTCTTCTATATGCAGCTAACTGGAAAATGAGGCTTTTCACTGGAAACTGTTACATAAACTTAAGTCTTTAACGCTCTATGCCATAAGTGGCATGTAATTTCTAAAGCTTTTCGTCCTTTGAATCCTTGATCACCTTAATCTCGCACCTTGTCTGAAACTTCAATTAATTAATATGGAATGAACTTATTCTCTCTTTGAACAATTAGAAACTGTTATAACTAGATATTTGAATATTTTCTGTCTAAAATTAAACGATTAAATTTTGAAGTTAAATTTATAATTTTTCATTTTACATAAAAATTCTTTAAAGTACATATTTTTCGCTCTGCAGCCATAATTCTATATTTTAGAGAAGGATTATGGCTCTATAGCGATTTGAATCATAAGCTGATCCCAAGTTTTTGACATGTTATAAATTTTTTTTTATTCCTCCAATAAGAAATATGTAGTCTGTTATTTCTTATTGGACACCATTCGATCTGAATAATCCTTGATACCCACGTAAAGCTCATAAACGTCATTTAGTGAGCCTGAAATGATTAAACGTCACCGAAACCTCTGAGAGACGAATCGCGCTATCAAGTTAACTTATATTGCCAATAAATCGATGCCATTTTTGTTTTTATACTCTCTCGAGTTACATCTATGACACAATATTTCATTTATATTGGACGTATGCGTTATTACTTCGAGAATTTTATTGCTATAGCCAAGTTTTATGAAAGAGTTAATCAGAAATGGTGGTAACTTTAAATAGTATAATTTTATATTTTATCATTGATTTTGAGATGTAAAAGAAATATGCGAAAAATATTTATTTTACTCGTATGTTGGCTTTTACGCAAACTCGTTAGGTAAATAGTTTTTATTACGAAGTCGAATGGATTCTTTTACCCCGAAGGAAAATTGTAATTGGTAGACCCACTTAGAATGTTTTCTTTGCTCTCTTTAGGTTCATAAACTCCAAAGACAGAAAGTTGTTTGAGACTGGAATCGTCAGTTGAAAAAGCGAACCTTTTCCGATCCAGAAGTCTTTTAAGAATCCATAGAAACGGGAACCTGTAAGAACTTGTATCTAAAATCGATGTGGAAAACCTTGAATCATAATAATACAGGATTGACAGCATTTCGCTCCTTTCATGACTCTTATTGTCGATGTTATAACTTCCAAGTCTATTGAAATATTTTAAATCGAACCCACGTATTTTTTTTCGTAGGCCTTTATCGGTGGATTTAAATTTAAAGCAGCGGATAATTTTGTAATAAGAATTTTTAAGAATTTGATTTTAAGATTTGAAAATACTTGGCTTGTAAAAAATATTCCTCATTAAAATTCTTAGTTTTGTGAAACTAATTTCCCAAAAGAGTCTCCGTTCTGCAAAGAAATCCTTTTCTTCTGAAGTTAACTCGACCAAATTACGAAGTCACGAAGGTATAAAATTGCAAGTTTTTGCATATAATTCGGTCTATGAATTCGTTTTCACAATTACAGTCCGCTCGAAAAAAATCGCTTTTTTTGATTACTTTTTTTCACTTCGTTAATGGCTTGTTGATTGATTTTAAAGAAATCTAAAAGAATTTAAAAGCATTTACAAAAACTCAGGAGTACTGAAAAGATTTCAAAGGATTTAAAATATATTTTTTTAATTTAATGGAAAACTCAGGAAAAAGGCAGGGAATCCAAAAAATAAAGTTTTACACTCATCCTGATTAAATTTTCGAACTGTCGCCACCTATGTTTTTTCTCTCACATATCCCTCCAACGATATACATAATAGGAAACGTCCCTCATGTGAACCAGTGCCTGTGAGAACCTTTCTGTTTCAAAACGAAGAGCACCAATGTGTGACTGAGGGGTAGCCTCGTTCGTTCATTAGCATTTTTTGTTCCTTTAAAGAAAGAGTAATCAAGGGGTACATCACAAAGTTACCTACACTTGTGTAATTAATAGAAGGGTAGTTCGCTTGACTAGAGAGGGAGAGAGAAAAGAGTAAAAGAGAAAGAGTGAAGAGTGAGAAGAGAGAGGTACAATAACCATTAAGAAAATCGATACCTATTTGATCACCCTATAATCATAATCCTCCGTTTTATTGCCCCCAGGTTCTACAACCAGCAGGATGTTCTCGTACGGCACGGTGACCTAGCAACGCCCGATAGCGACCCAAGAGTCGAGAGCCATCAGCGATCAACAAGCTTGATCGCTTCTCTTTCTTTGGACTTAGACGGATGAAGAGGGTTTGAAAAGCAAAGGTCGTCACCATGAAGGATCACGGGAACGAAAACTCCTCGACAGAGGTGCCTGTCCGGGCACTCAAGTCTCTGCTGAAGAAGCCAGGCCAGTCGAAGGCAAAAGGTCACAAGAACCGAGTTGTGATAAATGAGAAGCTGAACGAGTTTTTCGCTGCAGATTATATCATTCTAATCAAGGAGGAATGCTGTACTGATTATGAAGAGGAGTGCGATTGCTGCTGCCAAGAGCATGAGATGATCAGGCTTGGAAATTGCAAAGAGTGCAGGGCTGAGTTGAATCTTCACTTTGGTGGCGATGGGAGATTTGGAGATGGCTGTGAGGATGATGTGCAGGTTCAAAGGGAACAAGTGTTTGGAAGCGAGGAGTCGCTGGGTGAGGAGGAGGAAGACGAAGAGGAGAATGATGAGGACGAGGAGGAAGAGCCGGAGGTGATCGGAGAAGTGAGGCTGGAAGAAAAGAGAAACGTGGCTCCCCAGCGAAGTCAACACCAGCAGCGGGAGACGTTGAGCCCACCGGAGGGTTACAAGGACTTGTGCGTGGAAAACGAGCTGGGGAAGGAGCCGGAACACCGACTTGAGAACGTGTGCGCCGAGTGCAACTACTACCAAAGGGCGACAGGTGAGTCACGAGACTGAGGCTCGTATTTCAGACCCTGTTCCTATCCATGTCCGCTTTACTTTACTGTACTGCACTTTTCTCACCCGTCCGTCTGCGTCTCGACTTCGCTATTGGTCAAGGACCCTGCGAGGCTGCGAGTACCATCGAAGCTCTCTGCACTTCTCTTCAGACTGAGTTACAGGTTTACAGGTTGTCAGTCTCTTCCAACTTAATTTCTCAGAGATTTTAGTTACTTTTGATGGATACGGGTACTAGTTTTCCTTTGAAAGCATAATTAATGTCGATTTCCAAAGGTATAGATTTTTTAATAGGATCTATTAGTAGAGGTATGAAATTTATGCGATGATTTAAAATCTTTTGAATCCTCAGAAATTCCTCTAAAATTTATGAAAATTCTTGAAATTACTTAATATCCCTTGAAATATTTTGAATTATAAAATATTGAACACACAGTTAAGTAAAATGTTCATTGAATATTGGACATAAAGCTTGTTCAGGTTCCTAAAATTATTGACTATATGAACCGAATGAGTCTGGAGAGGCAATTATTTGTCAATTTATCTCAATCAGCTTTTTGCTGAGTATACTCATTTCTCGCGAAGAGCACGTACTCTTAAAGAAGAAATTGTTAACTGTCCTCTCTTTTTCTCCGTTTCATCACTCTCGTTTCATTTTTATTGCCATCGGCTAAAATCTAGATTCTACAATCTACAATCTAGAATCTAGATTATAGATAGTCACCATTCAAACTAGGTTAGCACAACTTGACTGGTTTAATCATCTCGTGAATAATTTTCAAGCAGAGTTCCTTTTTTTCATGCTTGAAATTTAAATAAAAATTCTTAAGGATTCATCAAAATTTCCGAATAAAATTGTTAACTAGGCTACAAATCAATAATAAATCTTAACTTACATATAAACCTTTACTATAACATTTTAAATCTTTGCAAGTAATTTTGTAAAATAATACTTAACAAAGAAAGTTACTTGACATTATTTCGAGAGTACTATTTAAAATCGAATATAGTCCTTCATTAAAAGTTTCTTATATTCTTCGAATAATCTCAACTTCAACTTTCAGAGAAGGTAGCTTTATTCTAATTTTATTCAAGCAGAATTTCAATTTCATATTATAAAGAGGAAATCCTAAATCTCTCTTTGTACGTAATTACATTTTTGTTACAGAAGTAACTCTTTTTCTTGGCTTAGAAAATGTGAAATGAGACGTGAATTGAAATTTAACTTGGACCTATATTGGATTTAAATTGAACTTTTAAAGATAAAGTGCTCTCTTAAGAACACATATTTATTGCCGGAAGTTGAGGATCTTAATTCGAGAAGTGGTATTCCTGTTGAATCAAACACTCTTAGACTGACAATGAAACTGATAGTTATATATACAAGAACTATTCTTCTTCACTCTCACCCTTGTCGACTTTTGTTGGTCAAGGACCCCGCAAGTGCCACTGAAGCCTTACCTTAGTCTTATTTCAACCACAGACCTCCTCTTCCGTTCTAACTCCCTCCTTTATTTATTTTTTTCCCTTTTTTGAGCTTCCTTGTCTTCCTCACCTTCACTTTCGTTATCGACGAATCGGTTCTATTCGCATCGTTGCCACTGACCATCGGCCAGTTCCTTCCGCAAGCTTCTGTTTACATCAAAGCTAAGTAGGGTGGCACCAGGTCTCTTCCAAAATTACACTCGAGGCTCATAAAACCCGCTCTGAGATATAGGGATATAGAGATAGAGGATAGACTATAAAATTATAAAACATTGGCGCTTCTTCACTCAAGCATTTTATACAGACACAGGTGGCCTTCTTTGTGCCGAAATGTTTAATGAGCCAATTTACTTCGAGCCAGATTTCCTACTTCCGTCTGCTTTATTCTCGCCCGAATATAGGGTTCTACTTCCACTCTCTACGTCCTGTTTCGTGGTTTAACTGCAGTTATGCTCAGAACGAAATATCCGAGTTAAAATAAATCAAACTTCAAAATTACGTTAACATTTCCCATAATTAAAAATGATAATTGTATTGAAATGAAGTTTAAATGTTCTTTATTTAAAAATTGAGGGTTTATTATTAAATTCATTTTTTTTTTCATCTGCAGACTGGAATTAAAAATACCTTCCGTGTCATGTAAATCAATATTCTTTCTTTGTTATATAACCTTTTGCATATTCGAATAAGGATTCTTTTTAATATTCATGATGTAACCACAGGATTTTTTGCTTAAATTTTCCTTTTTTGAGAGGAGAATTTTTCTGAATTTTTTTTTTTTAACTGGAACGTTTTTAAATTTTGGTAAATTGAACTCATTGAAAAATGAATATCAGTATGTGAAAGCATCCACAATATTGAATCCTTTTAATTTCAAAACTTTAAGGCAATAAAGTGCTTTTAACTGAGATATTTCAAAAGATTTCCAAGAATTTCAAGGAATTTTAAAAGAATTCGATTTATTTTAACACAGATCTCATGGGATTTTAAGAAATCTATCAAATTCTTTTGAGATTCTTTTTGAGGAATTCCTGAGGTAGTTTAAGGTTTTTTTTCTTTCCCAAGGAATTTTACATGAAAGTGGAAAGTTGCTTCTCGGTTTATCTGTTATTAGACTCATGCATGTTCTACGGTTCCACTTGTAGTTGACAGACTTTTCTCAATGGCCCTTTTCCTCTCTTATCTTTATTTCATTACCTTTGCGTCCTTCTAGCTTTTACTATTCAGTAAATCTGAAACGTAAAGCAGATTAGTGATTCTCAACTTTTGTTATTAATTCGAAAAAAAGAGGACTTGGATAAGGGAATTTGAGCATTGTCAAATTCATTATGCACTTTGATCCTCTTTAGTCGATTCTCCCTTGAATTTAAATTCCTACGATATTACATACTTAGCTAAGAATTATTTCCCTACTCGCCAAGTACCTATTTTCTGCATTATATGATATAATGTGCATGTGGCTTAGACTTCTCAAGGAGATCCTTCCTTAATTAAAATTTACATTATAGCATCCTAAAGTAAAGATAAAATACGTAAATTAAAAAAATAATTCTGTACTAGCCAATATTAATTAAAGTACGTAAAACTCTCTGTTAATTAATGTGAACTTTGAATTACATTAATTACTGAATGGGAACTTCGAGCTCAAAATGTCACCAAAGCCGCGCTAATTCAAAAAGGTTCGCTGGAAACACAAACAGAATAAGCTCTCAACTTTCTCCTTAATTACAAATCCCCAATTTTAATTACATCGGACAAATTCAAACCAAATGAAAACTTTGTCTATACGATCTAGTTAAAATAGATTAAATAACCGCTAAAACAGCTGCAGGTGGTCAGTGGATTATTACAGCGGTACTAACATTGTAGATTGTTAACGAGGCACAATTGAGGAGTTGATTAAACAAACGAACTCGAAATTAATCCATTTGTGCAATGTCTCATAAAGTATACTTAAAAACAATAATAGAGGGTGAATTGGCGACAATATCTTGGAAAGATGATGTAAGGAAAATCGTGACATAGTGTTAGTTCGATCATCCATATAAAAGGAACATCAATCGCTTAAGAAATAATCATATACGTGTCCGTTAGATAACGTTGAATTACGAAACAATAGCCAGACTCATTAGGTGAGGCTATAATAGATGAAGAGTGTATATAGTTGATGTTCTTAGTATGGAAATCGCATGAGAATCGAAGATCGTGTTAATTTGATAGGATACAGTATAAGCAGGAAGGTGAGCGTGTAAACAGTTAACAAAGGAGGAGAATAAAGATTCTTAGTCGAGGGTGTCTGATTCAGTATCTTGAAAATTTATAATAGACTTCAAAGAATTTCAATTACGGGTTGCAAGATTCAATAAAATTTGAAATAACGAGAGAGCATTTTTATTTGAATCAAATAAAATTCCAATACGAGATATTAGCTGCTTTCTTCAATACATTGCTGAGATTTTTAGCGGCTTCAATCATTTTTTCAATAAGAGGGTTGCTAGAGCAGCTGGAAAATCGGGAAATTCTAATTTAATATTCTACAATATTTTTAACGATTTTAATTTGAAACCAAACAATTCCTGTAGCAACCCTGAGTAATATTTATTAGTTTTTACCTCTGCAATATTAATTAGATTTAAAATCACAGTAAATAATAACAACTGCAGTATAAGATTAATTTTAAATTATTAAATTAGCTTTATAAATTTCTCCCTCATATCATAATTATTTAAAATCCAAACAGCTAATTTCCCTTTTTCGCTAAATCAAAATCCGTTTCTTCTCTCCTTATGCAGATTTTGTTTTATGCAACCTGACCCAGTTCCTTTTCTTCACAGAGGATCTGAGAGCAGTTAAATTGTAATTTTCGTGTTGTGACCTGTTACTTGCAAAGTAGGGGATTCGACATTTGGCTCTTTGCCAGGAGCACGTGTGGAAGTTATGCGAATAATTCAACGCTGTAATCGGTGGCATGTCCATATGTGCATTAGTAAACAAGAAGAGAGGGCTTTAGTCATGTTCGCGGATGCGTAGTTGCAAATGAGGATATTATACACTATAGGGGAGAGTGGGTGGTTAATGCCAAAAGGCGATAGGAGTGAAAGAAAGAGTACATTGTTCTCACATCGCAATCCACAATTTAAAAAAAAAATAATAAAGACCACATTTAAACGAATTCAAGTAATGGCTTCGTCTTATAGAAATCATTCAAACTTCATAATGCTCTGGTTTGGATTGGTCGTTTCTAATAGGGGTAATCGGTACAGTTGTTGGCCCCCCCACAGTCATTGGCCAGCGTATTGTATTTAGATAAATTACAAAAAATCTATACGTTTTATGTTACTTACAAAGATATCATTTAATACCTCAAACTCTGAGGTTTTAGAAACTATTAAAACATAATTTCATCATGCATATTAAGTATATTTACACTAACAAGAAATATGACCCTACTGAGATTACCGTGAAAATCACGTACATTGATCGAAAAGTCGTAGTACAGACGTAGTGTTTCATGACATTTCAGAGAAATTTTAAAAAACATAACCCGAATATTATGTTTTATAATAAATTAATAGAAGTTTATCGTCATCGATAAATGTTTTTTTTGCTTGAAATCAAGATATTTTATAAATAATTAGAGTTGCCAACTACTATATCGCGAATACGTGCTGACCACAGTGATTGGCCGTTCGGCCAATCTCTGTATCTGAGGTTATGTTATTGTTTCGGTAGTCATTGGCACTAAATAACTGAACTTGCGTTGTTGTTGTGGATAATGGTAAGTCTTCATTTTTATTGCTAGCATTAATTTTATTTGTTAAATAATTAATTTTTCAAGTATGCAATTAAAATATCATATGTTTTTGAACATTTAACAATTTCAATTTTTGCGGTAAATGTATCAAATGTCATATAAAAATGGACTTTACATACTTGAAATATATTTCAGGCAATACTTTTGACTTTAAAAGCAATACTTTTGACGAAAGTAAGGGTGAAATCAAGAAAGTAAAACACTAACATTCAATGTTTTTTATGCATTACGCTAACATAAAAATTTGTGATAAACTAGTTTGAAACTGCCTTGAATATTTGTCGTTTAAGTTATGAATATTTCAATATACATTGATATTAGTTCGATATAAAATAAATTATATTCCTATATTGTGATAATAAGTTCAATAAATATTATATTCATGCTTTTTCGATTGTGCTGTTGAATAAATTCATCAAAATTTATTAATAAGTCAGTAATGGCCAATGACTATCTCGAACATGGCCAATGACGGTGACAACTATTGCCAATGACTGTACTTTCGTTCATATTTAACATTTTTTGTTGAATTCTCTTTGAACACTCTAAATTTCGACATAAACTTCATAACATTTCAATAATTAAAGTTTCTTTTTTAGAATAATCAAAATGTACACCCATTTATACAATATTGGATTTTTTAAGCGAGTAAGATTGGTGCTGCCTCTCGTAAACTGCCAATCATTGTACCGATTACCCCTATAGACACATCTAAATTTGATCCTTCTAATTTGAAAACTTTCAAAGTGAATCGCTTTTGGTTTGAAAATTGTCAAAATTGAGCATTTAAATTCGCTGGCGTGGAATTAATTCGATTGTGAGATGCAATGTCGTAATGGGAACAATTCGATTTATATACGTGACAAGTGCACAACCTTGTTGACCTTCAGATATCATCTGTGGATGAGCCTCTAATTCAATTATCATCGTGTAAGGCAGTGAAACGACTTTCAGTCACACAGGCTTGTTGGAGAGAAATAAGAATTGATTTTTGGGTGGGTGTAACAAGTAGCTTAATTGGTTTTACTATAGGTTTAAGAATTAATTGAAACTCGGATAGTTTGATCGAATTAATTTACTTTGTTTTGAAAGTTAGGAATGATCTTTATTGTAAATTAACGACTAGAAGTTCTTTTTCAGTTTTCATTTCCTGAAGTTCTTGAAATAAATTCCCACGGGAAGGTTTATCTCTGATTAGTATTATTTTTTTTTTTATTATTACTAGTTTACAGTTCTCTCTTGCTCAGTTCTATGAAATAGAAAATAGTAGCTTTCAGACAGAAAGGAAACTTAAGAACAAAGACACGTGCATTTACCTCGACATACCTTTCGAGTTTAGAATATTTTTATGTGAGAACTTTCAGTGTTATGTGACTTTCACATGCTCTTTTTCTATTGAAATACGCGATTAGTTGTGTCCAATTTTCTCAGCGAATTTAAATCAAACGAAGAAGATTATATTATTATTTCTTATCTATGTGGTTCTTACTCCCAAAATTATAATAAATAAGTCGTGAAAATAATTTGTTCTGATATATAGATTTATTCCATTTTTCTGTAGAAGCGAACTTTTATTTGTTCTGAATGACAGGGCTGCAGATATAGTAAAATAATGAGCATTCCATATTCATATAAGCGTTTCTGTCCGAACGTTGACAGAAGTAAAATTGTATTAGAAAAAGGCTCCGCATTGGAAAGCACGTTTACATTTTCCTCTATCTCTCTCTCGCTTATTCCTTGTTGAATGATCCGTATTTGCGCAACTGTATTGAATTCGAATACATTTGCACCAGTTTACGGAAGCTGTCCCAAAGCTTTATGTAGAAATTGTTTACCTTTTAACGAATCACGCGGTGGACTATAAAATTCCAGCGGATTGCATTTTATTGCCTACCGAATCGCAATCACAACGTAAGCTTTCCAAAAGCTCAAAGCCATATGTGAATTTTAGACATCGATGAGTATCTCTTTATTGAAATGGTATTTATTGAAATATCGCGATGATTAAATTATTTGCTAATAATTTTCCGCATAACACTTGATGATGATTGCGCTATTTTACGAAATTTTGATGTGAAAATATATGTGTAATTTAATTTAAACACGATAAGTTAAATAGAAAGTTTATGAAGGCGATATTGTAAATTTTTACAAATTTTTATATTATTGGATGCTTTAGAAACTTGGGAAAAACAAATTTGATAAAAAAAAAATATTTCTAAGAAAGCATGGGGTCTCTTTCGGGATTGCTATATTTTGTTATATATCGAGAAAAGGCATATGACGAAAGAGTAAGATTCCTTTTATAGCAAACTCAATTTGTGCTGCTGATCTGATTTCGCCGTCTGAGAAAATAGGGTGACTTGAAAGACTTCTACTGATTTTATATATGCTGGGAATTCAAATACAATATTTTGTAATATAACAAGCTTAATTTATTTCGAAGGCTTCGTGGCAACTTACAATAATTTGACAAATATTCTTTTCTTTGAATTCGTTGATATATTCCAATTTTATAGAAAATCTTGTGAAACTCGAATCCTTAAAATTCTGTGAAGTATTAGCTGAAATTTCTTTATGGTTCCTCGAAATTGTTAAAAATCTTTTTCAATCCGTTAAATTCTATTAAAAATTAATACTTATTTAGTCTTACTTTATATACACGAATAAGAGATTTGTTTAGTTTGAAACTGTATCACTAATAATTGATTTTTGGAATGGTAATTGAATCTTGGATGAATTTAATATCCTTTCAGTAACCTATTGTATTTATATATTAGAGTAACCTGGTTTTATCACATCACTGCAACCTTGCGCATAATCATCGAGCGTTGCGTTGTTGATTTTATGCAATTCTCAATTCCTCTGACTTTCTCTTTGTCGCGTGAGTATATCTCTCACATTCACACCAAAGTTGGCCGTGATGTATTACGTCTCTGGTCTCGACGAGTTCACCACAAGGTGGAAATCACACCGGATGAAATTGGACTGAGAAAACCGAGGAAGGAAAGGAGATCGAATTCTCTCAACTTCCTCCTTCGTATTTTTTTCCTTATTATGCCTTCAAGTTTTTTACAATCTTTTTTTGGAAAATATGTGTAATGCACAAGTTTTTTTTAAAATTCCACCAGTTCTCTATATCTTATTATGGAAGAATATGATTAGGTACTGTTGATTAATATATTTTTCGGCAATTAATTGGATTAGAAGTGAATTAATTCTTATGATAAAGAACTTAACAAGGCGCTTAGGAATATTGTGGAGTGCTTTCAATTTGATATACTTACATTGATATAAAAAGAAAAAGTTATCTGAGTTATTGATTCTCGAGACTTTTCCTTCTGAGAGATTAAGATGGTGGATTCGCAAGGTAAAGCTAAAGCTTAGCTCCCCGAAACTTTATTTCCCGAAGCAGCAGAGCGTCAACAGAAAAATTAATTTTTCGCCCTATTATATAACAATATATATATGTAGCGACTGAACAAGACAAGAGATTATTCTTGAAGCAGACTTTTCTTTGGAAAACAAGAGGTAGTCTTTAAACGGAAAGCTCGCTATTTGTAACTGACATGTTTATACTAACTGCTCTATTTTTCATTCTTGATAAGGAGTTAATCATTTATCACCTGATACTTTTCTTACTAGTTGCACTGGAACAATATTACAAAAAAGTATCTTCAACTCTGTATCTTAATTCGTGTGGCACTTTGCATTGAGCCTCCCTCAAAAGGAAGATTACAGACACAGTAAGGTGAGCATGGGAAAGAAGGGCGGAGAAGTTAACACAAGGAAAACTCTCGTAAAAGACGAACAAAACCCTATATAACTCGAGTAAGTAACTCGACACTTAATTCGTTTTCCCGGCAATACAATGGACAAGGTGTGTCAGAGTAGCAGGTTTATTCCTGTTTTCTTGGCAATGGAAACAAGTGTGGAAGCGCACATGTAGGGTTGCAAAAAAAAAAGGTTACATAAATTAGCTAAATCGTAACCGTACATAAATAGCTATCTACTCTGCAATAAGTCTGCATTGCGCATATCCTCCATCAAAAGAATTGCCGTTCATTGGCCTCTGCATTTATATATACACAAAACGTTATGCGTTTACATTTTTGTGGATTACTATATTCTATATCAAATTGATATGCAAGACTTAAAAGGCGGTATTCAATAACGTTTCCGACTTGAAAGAGGAACGAATGGAAACTGACAATGCCATTTGTCCGAGATACCTGAAGCCGATGATTATAAAGAGAAAACAGAAAGTTTCACCTATCGATGCAGTTGCTTTCTGTCGGCAATAAAATTGAAAAATTGATTTTCAGAATATGGAAGGAAAATAGAAATCGGATACAAATCTCGAAGTCTAAATATGAAAATAAAAATATTGTTTCAAATATTTATAGGTATTCATAAAACTCTTCATTTTATTGTGCGTTATAAAAATATTATAGTCATAGATTCGAGATTGAGAATCCCCGTGTAGAAAAATTTCATGGCGCTGGCCAGACCGTCTAGTTCCGTTCATAATCTGAACGGAACTAGACGGTCTGGCCAGCGCCATGAAATTTTTCTACACGGGTCTTGAAGTGAAAATAATTTTTCCTTTTAATTTAAGATATGGTCTTGTACTCGTAGCGTGTAATATAAATCTCTTAACTCTTTTAAGTGAAAATTTTTGCTTCATTGCACCTCATGTCTATTGCTTCTAGCACTTGGATTGAAGTTGTTTGTTCTTGCAGAAAATGTATAGAAGATGACCTACTTTAAATTCGATATTTTCCGTGTTTTCATATATCAGGACCCTTTTTCTTTCATGTTCAATTTCCGATAATTTTGTACATTTGTACAAAAGTGCACTTTGAGTTCTTGGAAAGTTTGAATTGTTCTGGACAAAAGTTCGAGAACTCAGGGAAGAGCTAGTTCTTTATTTGAAGTACTTGAAACTACTTTAAACTTGTTTTCAATAATTTTAAAATTTCAATGATTTTCCTTTTCATATTAAATTGCCTATTAGTTTTTCTTCCTCTGAATTAAAAACTGCATCAACATACACATGTAGGAAGGATAAGTCACTCGAGAGAGTATGTCAAATGCTGTTGAAGAACTTGTTATATAGTGTAGAGTTTTATTAGTCCCTTAGGGCATATCCAAGGCATGAAAAATGATCACATAATCCCAGACGTTCCAGAGGTCGAAGAACGGAGGTAGATCGATGTCGTGTGAACTCTTTTTATAACGCCTCTAATTAGATATACTTAAAAAAAAACTATAAAAGTTATCTAATTAAATTTTTTTTTCCAATTTTTATATAATTTTCGATTGAACTATTGCTTTCAGAAGATATCTAATTTTAATATGAACGTATAAAGGCATGAATGGAAACATTAAGAAAAGAAAAATATCATGCTCGAGAGTTTAGTTAAACGAAATGCTTTTATTGTACGGATATATAATGATCTCCACGTAGCTTTGACGTTAAAAGGTTCCTTTGTGATAACTATTTTCGCAAAACGCTATTTATACAGAAATATTGCTTTTATAGGGCATGATCTTTCTGGTGTTTTATCATTAAAGCTCGGTGGAAATTTGTTTATGGTCGAGCGATGTTTTCTATTAAAGTATTAATATCAACAAAAATGAGAAAATAAATTATTTAAGACATTTTACACGTTTTTTATAGCACAATAGGTGCTTCTATATAGGATATTATCAATAATGAAAGTATTGGAAATGCTGGAACTTTAATCAAATTTTCAAGATTGCATTGGAACATTGGAATCGTAAGTTTCAATATTTCTGAAAACTTTATTATATTCTATGAATATCAAGTGAAGTTTATCTATAATTAAAATTATCTACAAGTTATTTTTTGCAATATGTAAATCGAATTGTTGAGACATCACTTTGAATTTATTCTGTCGGTGACACTATTGAATCAGCACCGCAACGAAAGTTTTGTCGATTCGAGGTTGTTTCTTCGCGAAAAAAAATATGCAATCAATACCGTTCGCTAAACTTTTTATTAGGAATATCAATGCCTGAAATATATTAAATATACAAATATGAATAACTTTCAAAACATAGAAAAGTAAGCCATATTAGTCAGAAATATTTAACTATTAATGTTGCAAGTCATCACAATTTCACTGTGTGATTTAGTGAACAATTAAAATTAATTGGTCTAATAAATATCCGTTACACTTAATTATTATATGCTCACTTTTCATTACTCCATCATTAAAGCTTTAATATGTTATTTCCAAATATGAATTTACTAGTTTAGTCAACTTTTTCATTTTAACTTCCTTTGAAAAACAATTTGTATAATCAATTCAGAACTTCTTATAAGATTAGTTCATTGAAGATTCCTATCCACTTACTACTACATATGTCTATTATTAAGTCTTCTGTAGACTTTCAAAAATATTTTTTATCTACTCTGTCACAACATTTTTTAAATGCGCAGTTGTTTCGTCACGAAAATTAAATATTAAGAATGATCCGCTTATTATGCGAGGATGGGCCGTTCAAAAAGAGTTGCGTCATTAGATTCTTATTTTAATCTGAAAGATTTCCATGTGAATGGGCATTATAGAGGTGATCAGAATTTAGATATAAAGCCTAGAAGTTACTTTAACTAAATCTGGGAGGCTCACAAGCTTTCCTTATATTAATTTTTCTTCGATTTCCGCATTCAACAATGCAACAGTGTAATTTCTATCGGTTGCAGTCATAATCAAACCTACTTCGCGGACTCTTAACTATTTTCTGCTGAGTTCTGTGGCTGGACTTCTGTAAGTAAAGGTTACGTGTAAAATGCGGTCAGTGAAATGAGATATTGTTAAGAACGTAAATTACATCCATCGCGAGAGCCGCTCCTTCGCGCATTAAATTCTATAACGAGGAAAAAGTTTATAATCCGCAGAATGCAACCTCATACGTAGATTATACTCTTTCATTTATATACACATACATAACACTTTGTACATTTGTCGTTAGAAAATTGACTTAACGGCAAGAGCTGTCGGAAACGGGACCATATTTCAAATTAGATCTTGGACCGAACCAAGAATAGTACAATAATATTTACATCTGTGTTATTATATTGAGCTACCGGGGTTTATGCGTGTTTGTTTATTTGAGCGGCATGTAATTACGATCGTGAAAGCACGGATATCCGCTTCCAATTAATTATACTTTCCATTTATTTTTAAAGAAAATAACTCTATTCATTTGGAACGATTGGAACTCGAAGGGGTTTAATTTGGGGATATTTAAATTGATGTAATAAAGTTATTAATGTGTTTTTATGTATTTATTTATAGTTTAAGTATTTTACATTATAACTTTGTGATTGCCACAAGCTTGTAAAAGCAATTTTTAAAACTTTTATGAAGGATCAGAACTTTTTGATGATATTAATAAATATGAATCTTGAGGGACTTCCCCTTTATAAAAGCATAATTACAATTTCGAGTTTATACTTGTATACGAGTTGTAAACTATAAGACCTATACTTTTCTCATGATCTCTACACAAGAGGGAAACATAAAAAATAACTTCATGCTGAGATTGCTATCAGATTATTTCAATGCTTTTTATTTATAAATTTTTAAAACACACAGTACTTGATAATAAGAGTATAAGAGCTTTCAATTTTATCGGTTTGAATGGCACATATATATGGTTATAGAAAACTACTTTAACTTCTGATTCAAGATCCCATATTTTAGAAGATTCAACAGGAAATTTTGAAATAGTGCCAGAGTCTACAGTCGAAATGAGAAAAGTCATGAGATTAAATTGAGCAATAAAATACATTTAGGAAAGGAGATATATACGTGTTTTGAAAACGAAAATAAATGAATTTATATATTCGAATCGAGAATAAACCGAACGAGAGTTCAAAGTATTGGTCTAGAGTTGTATAAACCCGCACTTTCTAAGTTATCGATCCAGACAGCAAGCTTGCAAAATAGCCTCGGGATGACACGATATTTTTCGGTTCAAGCATATTCTCGTGAGATTATGGTTTATCATTTTGACATCGTCTTTTTTATCGGCTTTCATGTATATATGTTTTGTAAAGACAAAATGATTCATAAATATTTCTTTGAAATATTCGAAAAGCGTTGCTTGCAATAAATCCGAAATTTTCGATAAAAATGAAATGTATAGAGTTGATTTATGTGATAGACTACGAGTTTCTGGTATTGTGTATAGTAGATTTTATTTTCAGAGCTGTCATATCTTTTTTGATGGCGTGGTTACTAAATAAAAACAATTTTGAAAGCCCTGAAATTTGCAAGCTGTTATGAAGGCTCTTGTTCTTCAAAAGGTGGCAAATCGTGAATCTTGAAAATGATGGGAAGTATGAAATTGGAATAAGTATGGGTCTGGGGAATTTTTTCGTGGTCCTTGCAACCTTTCGCGTAGAGCAATCTATACGTTATGTGTATGCGAACGTTCACCGGATGTACAGCGTAGCGTGACTCCGGTCCTTGCCTACGTTCCACCCCCCTCGGGGCCCCCGTTTCTGACATGGTCCCTTTTTCCACGCACCAGCTGCATCGTATGTAGGAGTATAGGTCCTATCCACACCACTGACGATGGCGCTTTCTTGCTTCAAGAAGTTTACGATTAACCCTGGAATTCTTGGGGTAATCTGCACCACGCGTTTGTTTCCAACGATGCGCAATATGGGCCCCAAGTATAAAGCAAACGACCATGACCCCCAATTCCCACGCTCCATGAGTTAACTATTCTCGCGAAGATGCTCCCTTGATTATTTCTGGAATTTGAAGGACTTTCCATTCTTTATATATTTTATGGATCATCGCCGAAGACATCTGATGCGAAAAGTCTTTCAGTGAAATTCATAATTCTATATCTTATCAAAAAATCCTTGACGTTTGCCTAACTTTTTCTGACTAACAAAATTCCCTGACTTTTCCATAAAAGCAAACTATTATTCTATCATTTCCAAGGCTTCAAACTTGAATTTGAATTTAAGAGCCTTTGGTATATATATAGAACGAAATTGCCTTTATATTTATATTCAAAAGCTCGAAAATATAAATGTGTGTCTTCTGACTTGAAAGCAATGAATTTTTATGTCTCGTATTTGGAAACATGTGTGTACTCTTACATTTTTTAAGAGCTTGTCTTAAAAGTCTTTAAGACTTAAAAAACCTTTTCATTGATCTGGGCATAGTTCGAACGTGTGCAACTGTGCACTGTGCAAACTTCTAAGCATCAAATTTGAATATAATTATATTAAGTGTAAAGAGGCGACCCAATAATCAAATCGAATGGAAAATGGCACATTAAATATTCTGCAAAGCGAGAAAAAGAAAATGAGATATTAAGTAAGCTATAACAGTACATTATGTCTCTTTCCTTGTGGACTCACTGCACCGGTAAATTAATGGGTTGTGTTGAACAAGTGCATGAAGAGTTTCCGTGTTCGATCTAATTATTCCTGCATGTGTACTCTTTTTTTCAAAACAGGCAATCCATTTTTCTGTACACTGATCATCACTGGATATTTTAACTGATATATTAACTGGATTAACGTCAAAACATTATTAAAATAATAATAATCATTATAATAATAATTATTATTATTATTAAAAAATAATTAAATGCATAATTATATGCATTTTTTTCAATGTAAACGTGGGAGTAAAAAGGGACCTTGAGTGCATGCGTTTAATCTCAAGCAAAGTTGCTCTGTAATCCGACTCCCGGTATGAATATAGATAATTTATTCGGACAGTCATTGCGATATACGTTTCCAGTATATGCATTTGTAGTGAGATGGAGTGAATGACTATCTCTGCAGGTGGTACCCATGAACGATCCATTTGCTCCTCTTGCTCTTGTTACTGTTTATACGTGGCGCTTCCCACACAAATCCACTGTATTACGTACATACACACGCCCACGAGTGCAATGCGCTTGTCGTTTTATGTACAACGTATATGTACATTCTATGCCTACGTATAACAGCCACATCTACTTGGCAATACGCCATTCCATAGATGTCCTTTCACTGCAAAATCGATATTTCCGCGACTTTGCATTCCCTACGACCACGTGCAACCTTCTGGTAGTTACTTTGTACATCAAGATCAAGATACTTAAAGTGTATTAACTTTCTAATATAATATCTTTGTCAATATCTTTATCTACAATTCTTTATCCTGAAACTGGGTCATTCTCTCTGGATTCTTCATTTCTTGGGTTATTCATATTATAATATTATATTATAAGAAAAAAGGTATATGAATACATTTCATTTAAATGTATTTTATGGCTTTTTTCTATTTTGATCTCATCTCTTGAAAAGGAGATATAAATTTGAATATTATGATCTGCCTATGAATGAAAATGATGATCTTTGAATTTTGTTAGTAGAAAATATTCATATAAGAAGACCTTCCATATAAGATTTCACGCGAGTCATGGCTTCTGCGCCGTTATTTTCGTGTGCATAGGATAAACTCAATTTTGGAAATGAGCTGTTCATTTATTGATAACAATTTCCGTTACTTGACAAAGGAACACACGTTACGTACGAGCCACTTTGTTCTGAGGGAATAACAATAGTCGTTTGGATGATTGTATATAGTTAGTATGCAGCCACACTTTACTTAATATTCATTCTGCGTTCCTTCTACAGGAATGTGTTTTCACAGGGTTGGGTTCGTGTATTTAGTACACCATGTATTTCATAAGTGTGTTGTTGGCATATTAACGCTTTCAGTCACATATCGTTGTACCAAAATTCATGATAATTTTGTATCCAAACATCCTACCGTATAGATGAAAACGTAATTTATAGAAATATAATAATATATGTTAAATTTTAATTAGATAATTAATAGAATTTTTTCTAGTGTTTTCAGAGCTGTATTTTGAAAATAGAATATAGATTAATTTTGACTTTAAAAACACTACATTTTCCTAATTAATTTGAATCTAAATGCATCTTAAAGGCTACAGAATTCTCCATCACGGTTCAAGAAATTCAAGTGTTGAATGCAAATAAGGTTGAAGATAGTTCGAGTTGACTCAATATTCTTCTTCCTCTCGTAATTTCGATCAGAAGAAGTTCGAGCATAAAAGCTCTATCTGGAGCACATTTTCTTATCAGATTATGAGTCTGGCAATGCAGGGCGGCATTAAGGTCGACATTACGTTTCTGATAAGTGATAAAAGATAAAGTATGCTGTCTCAGATAAAATAGGAAGTGAAATCAAATTCTTCAGTCTTTTTCCTGCACTTCAAAGGTGCAGTCTAAGTGTCTCAATGTACTTGTCGTTTTCAAAGGACTATCCCCTTCCTTTTGTTATCCTTCAATATGAAGACGTTGGTTGAAATAAAGTACAGGCCGATGTTTCTAAGCAGTACGTGATCTAATTTATTATCGCATCAATTCTTCCATTGAATCATCAGGTCATTGTGATGTGATTATCTTTTTTAAAAAGAGACTATTCAGATTATACTTCGGCTTTGATTCTTCGCTTGAATTCTTTTTAACAATTTTTTTAGCACACATATGGGTTTGCTGGCCCCTTAAAATTTTACAAAAAACTTTGTGGTGTCACAAAATGTGTTTTGAAAATCTGGCATACATTGTTGTTGCAAATCTGATTGGCTTTTGAATGACTTGTAGTTGTAAGAAGGAAAACAAAATAATCGCGCGTGTTGGTTTACTAGTTTTTTAAAAGAATAATTAGTAAAACTTAATAATTTGAATTATCCTTCATCTGGAATTTGACTTTGAATTATAGCTTTATATTTAGATTTCATATATAAATTACCATTTTATTATGATGAAGTTATGAGACAGAGTTTTCACTGAGATTTCTTTTGTTTCAGAAACGGAAGAATGTGTCGACGGGAAAGTCGAGGATTTGAAAAATACTCAGGAGATGTCGAGACACCCCGAAGATGGAAGTTTACAACCATCCATCGATCAAGCCCAGCAAACGACTCCAGGTACGTAAACCATCACAGGATTACTCTCTGCACTTTATTTTATGATTGATCCCGTTCTTGAATTTATTGAGAGAGACAGGTTTACTTTGGCGAAAATTTATTTTAGCAATCGGAGACTTTTTAAGCATTAAAATGATATCAGAGAAAAGATTACTGATTTTTTTTTTTTTAATAATACTTAGAAAGTTTACAAAAATTATTTGAAATGTTTCTGATTATGAAGTTTTGATTGGAAAACTTTTATTCAGGAAGAATGTAAATTTGAAAAGTTCAAAAGAATGAATTGTTTTAGTTATCCAAGCATTTTTGTATTCCGTTATTGCTCCTGGAAAGTGTCCAACTTTTTGATCCCTAATTATGTATTGTCAGAGAGTGGCATGAATGTTTGAAAAACCAGGTGAGCACATCGTTATCGAAAGTTTAGTGTATTATGAGCATTTTCTAGGAGTTTCAAACAACCGACGGCCTACTTTGTCAAGGACAAAATAATGAACTGCATTCATTGATGTTCAGAGTAGTGGAAAAGCAAGAGTAAATGGAGTCTGTTCTGCATTCTTGTCTTCTCAATTGTGCGAAACTATCTTTGATCCCTGAAACTATTGGAAATAATATTCAATGATAAAAAACTTTAAATCTATTAGTATTTTTTCATGTAGAAGGAATATAATAGTGGATATTTAATAATAAAACTCACAGAGTGATCGGAATAAACAATTTTGAAGAAACTTTGATTTTAGTATTGTTAACAATAAATAATATGAAAATATCACCTTACATTTTCCGCTGGTATTTAAAATTTTAAAAGGACTTGGTTTACACCTGCATTTCCTTCTTAAGCGTAGAACTTGATATTTTGTTCATCCGGGTCCATTGAAAGATCGCATATAATGCAAAACTTTCAAAAGACCCGCTTGAGTATCAAGGAAACGTGAGAATGTAATTGTTAAGATCCATGTAAAAATCTGAAGGGCTTTTAGGTAATTAAAGTTTTTTTCGTTTCTGTTCGTGATTTTCTGGATCCTCAGGACCCTCAGGCCCTTCAAGACTTTATTACAGGTTGGCCCTTTTAGTCCGGAAAAACCTGGGTTTTCTTTAAACTATTGAATTTAAATCGATTTTAAAAAATATTTATAGGACTTAAAAAGATTTCTAGGAATTCACTGGAATTTGTAGGAATTTATGGGATTTAAAATGATTTGAAGAGATTTTACAGTATGTCTTACTTGAAATGGAATAATTAATTATAATGGAATAATTACTTGAAATGGAATAATTAATTACTCATGGAAAAGTCGTGGAGTTCTAAAAATGAAGTTTGGAATCACCTTCTGTTTTTTAAATCCCTCGTTCTATAGTCGTTAAATTGAAATTTTTAATGAGAAAAGACTTCATTTTCGTAAATAGAGTTTTGATTCAATTATATCATTCCCCACTAAAAACGACATTTTTCCAGAGAAAATATTGATAGGGGGAGATTGGATCTCTTGGTAACGCAATTTCCTTTTATCTCTCTTTTCACTCTATGGAGATTTTTTTTTGATTCGTATAAAATTCTATAAATAAAGAAGAATTTGTCGAAATTTAACGATAAGGAATTAACAAGAAAGCTCTTCTAATAGAACAATTCTTTACTCAAACGTCTCTCGAAAACCTTTAATCGTCTTGGGATGCGTTTACGAGCACCTGCTGCTAACCAAGCGAAAAGTAAAAGGTCGCATTAGGATTGTAATTGAAAACGACTAAATAGTCTACTTTTTTCTCTAATTGTTTTCGCCTTTGAAACTTTAAATAGACTCTTGTAGTACACTATTTGCATTTTATTCTTACAGCTTGACTTTTATTATTTACCAAAAAATGCGAGATCGTCTAAAATCTATTTTAGATTTCTAAATAGTCATAATTTAAACTATACCTTTGAATTTAATAATGTTAATCGTATAGAACTTTACAAATTCCCTCTTTTCAGATTTAATTCATTGTACTTGTTATAAGAGTAAGTAACAATTTAACTCATTTGCTCAACAATTAGACAAGATGAGAACTCATTTAGAAAGCATTAGTCTAGCACAGAGACAGCAGATGCTTCAGAAAGTGCAAGCTCTAGAAATATAATTTCTGAGGAAATGTTTATTCTCTTATACCTTGGAAATATTTTCTTTACTACAGAAAAAATTACCTCAAAAACATCGATATTTTTCATCTTAGTCTATCAAATTTTTTGTCGACCTGCACCATAAGTGGATACATTGTTGATGAAGAAAAGCTTTTGTTACAGCATCCGGTGGAATGGGGGTTCTCTATAAGTTGCGTAACGCTCTTCTATGGGGTGGAATATTTCGTGCTATCAATATGACAGGAGGTGGGATGAATGTTATTGAAGTAGCTTGGGGCCAATTTTAAAATTCGGAGAAGTATTGAGCTGATAAAGATTGACGGAAAATTTTTGGAATTTTGCAATTTAAATTCCTAAAATGTAAATCCGACAGAAAAACTGAGTGCTTTTTAAATAATTGAACTAGCTCTGAATCAAAAAATGGTTTCAAAAATTGATATTTTTTCCTACTTTGACTGTTAACGCTAAAAAATAAAACAATAATCTTTTATTCAAACTACAAAAAAATTCACAAACTGAAAGACTGATATATGAACTTTAACACTCTGAAAAGTGCTTCCATGCTGAAAAGCCCCAAAGGGTAGACATGGTCTTTGAAACGAATTTTTTAATAGTGGATTTTAAGGCTGAGAATCCACTCTCCAGAATTCGATAAAACGTCCCGACCCTTTTAAATCGTTTCGATTCGACCATGTCCCCTTTAAGCTCTCTTCCTTAGACTCGATTTCCCACTCGTTACATGAGTCGCTGAATCGTGTTTTTTGAGCGCTCTCTAACTCTCGTTTTTCATTACAGATCTTCATCAGCGTTATCTCGTGGAAACGATAACGATGACGACGGTGACGGAGCGACGAATAGTCCGGGAAATTAGCGAGGAAGAAACGAAGCCCATTGATGAGCCGGACTCTACGAAAGAAAAAGATTCGCTCGAAGCCTCAAAACTCGAATTTGCCATTTGTCCCCCGCCAGACACTAAAGAAATATCCTCAGGGCAGAGTACCAGCGAAGAGGCCTCCAAGTCTCCAGAAAGCGCAACGAAAATCGATAAAAGAGCCTCCAAGGAGATTTCCGAAGCCTCGGATCTCTCTCTGACCTTTAAGCTTGGCACATCGCTCGTCAGCAACAGTCTAAAACCAAACTCTGCTGTGAGACAACTATTTCCAGACCCCAGATTCATATCTCCGCCTCCAGCTCCTACAAAGAACATATCCATGTCTGACGTAGACAACGTCGAAGACGAGAATTCCGAGGCTCAGAAGTTCCTCATCACCACTGAAAGCTTGCGCCTCTTCGATGCTGTGAAACGGACTAAGATTGCTGGGAACCGAAGCGACTCTTCTGAGAGCGAGTCTTCTAGCATCAAGAGAACTATCGAAAGAAACGCTCTCAGACGGAGTCTCATTTCGAAGTATGAAAGTAATTCAAAGAAGAAGAATCTGAGGGGTAAGGATCTCACTTTAGAGGAGAGAATACGACAACTGACGTGTGTGGATCAGGATGAAGACACTGCGGAGAGTAACTCCTCAGAAAGTGGTAGAACGGTTGAGGGATGTGATCAGAATAATGAGCTGCCAGTTCGCACCTCACCTTCCGGAGAAGAGAGACCTAAGAACGATCGCGTGCCTCGCACCATCTGCCAGGAACAGGAATCTACTCATGTCGCTCCTCCACAGAACATCAACAATCATCAGTCCACCTACAAAAAAATCACGGACCTCTTCGGGCAAAAGAAAAATGTGGAGATGAACCTCCCTGATATTGGACTAGGAAACAGGACCAACATGGGGAAAGAGTATATTTCAAAGTCTTCCATCACGAAGATGAATTCTGATGCGAGAAAGCAGTTCCTCGCGAGTCTTGCGCCACTCTCGTGCGTTGCTTCGACGGGAGAAGGAAGAGAGGATTACTATCGTCTTTCTTCGAAGATAACTGGAAGTAATAGGGACTCTGTGGGTTATAACTCGGATTCTTCGTACAGTCTTGAAGATATTGAAGCTGCCCTGAGGGGAGAGGAGAGAAACTACAGAAACGCAGGTCCTCCTGATGTCACAAGAGGAACACCTACGAGTATCGGACCTGATTCTGGAGATGCTAGTGACGAACTGATGGCTTTTGTTGAGCAGGACAAATCTAGGACTGAGAGAATTAAGAGACGATACAATGATGTGGATGATCGACATGAAGGAACTTCAGTTGAAGGAGAGGTCAAGGAAAATGGAAAGGATAAGAAGGGGTGTGTAGATGATGACGATGATGAACTCAACGATTATGGATTTAACAGACGACCTGCAGTTCGGGGAATTAAACCTCAGTTTGGAACAACAGAGGAAATCGTTCAACAGCTGAGGTCCCGGAGTGCTGCTGCGACTTCGTTTCCTGATAGAAACAGTTTACCAGCACAGTGGACCTTCTATGAGAATAGCACTGATAATGGAGAGAAACAAGAGTCTTTTGTGGATGAAGATGGAAACTCGGAGACTTATAGGTTGGCGTTTAATAGCGAGAACACTGGAAGCAATACCATCAATAGGATAAACACGATGCAGAGACAGATTGATGACATTTATCAAAGCATTGCTGACACTTCGGTAGGTTTTTCATTGAGGTCTTAAAAAAAATTGTAATTGTCAGTTTTTTTTTTTTTTTTTTTATTTGCCAGTTTTTATTTTTTTTTTTTATTTTTTTAGAAGTTGGTAGAGACTTCTCTTTCGTTATTAGAAATAAAATCAAATTGGAAGAGAATTTCATTCTGTGATTGAAATTGAATAAGAATTGTAACAAGTGGTCCAATTTTACATGAACTTTCTAATATTTTTCTAGGTAAATGCGCAGGGCTTGGATCGTTCCTATCTCGAAAGTACTCTACCCCGAACCCTGGTCCCAGTTGGGGACGCTAGTCACCGCTATTCGGATCAGAAGAATGGAGTGCACTTCCAAGACCAGATTGCTGGTCCCCGAATGCTTCGAGTCACTGGAGCTGATGGAGTTCAAAACCCGGGCTACAATAGTCTTCCCAACAAAACGCGCCGCCAACCAGTAGGTTTAGCTAACTATCCTTGTGGCGCTGTTCCCTCTTCCAATCCCAAGTGTTACCGAACCATGTACCTCGTCCCCTACAACGGGATCACGGACCCAGCTTATCAGAACCTGCAGAGGGTCCTTCCAGCTCACTCAACACCGACGAACTACGCGAATCACATCGACCGATATCCCTACCCTAGAAATCGAGTTGATCAGCAGCCAAGATATTACGTCCGTCCCAACACTCCTGCGACTTCGACACTTCCAGGTCACCATTCTCAACCGCAGCTGCATCTTCATTTGCATCAGCCGGAAGAATTCCATGTAGGCCCTCCAGTTGGCATGAACCATACTGTACACTCCATGCACGTGCAACACCATCAGCACCATCAGGTTTCATCCTACAGTGGCCAACCAGTTCCAGCTTATACAGTAATCGCTCCTCCTAGAAGCACGACGCCTTATTCTCGTCAGGTCCACCTGACTCGAACTGCGAGCGACGTGCAAACGCAGACTGTCTCTTTACCTCCAACTGTCAGTGTTCCTTGTGGACCTTCGCTCACGACCTTCACTGGAAGCACTCAAATTCTAGGTACAATGACATCTACAACAATTTTGTCTTCACCGACGAAGCTTCAACAACAGAGAAATAATCCCTGCAATGTGGCTGAACGTGGAGTTCCTGAAGGCGCTGCGAGTGCACCAGCTCAAGATTTTAATCAGACGAGCTCTGCTAATTCGAGCCATACGGTCACGAACTCGTTTATAGGTCATCCCAACAACGTGCCTCCACCCAACACACAGAACTCCGTGTATTACGCGATGAACGTGTAAACGGATTACTTGGAGGGATTCACCTTACGGCTAATTAAGTCGAGGGAGAAGAACGAGAGTTTTACTTGTACTTCGCGCGACAAAGCGGGTTAGAATTACCGGAAGAGATTGCTTGAGATAGGACAGTAAAATAGGCATGGTACAGCGGTGACGTTGTTAAATTTGGGTGCACCGCATCCGCAGCCTGCAAATGTTGCTGTGGCCGCGCCAATAAGCAAACGGGGTCACGTTTACAGGTTACATGTACGTGGTCTTCGTTTCGCTTTGTTTCCCACGAGTATCCAAGTTTACCGCGGAGTACAGTGGATTATTAGTTGTAGCCACAATTGGCTTATGGTTTTTATGGTTGCACCCAGGCTTGGCTTAAAGAAAAAGGCGACTCGGCTAGAGAACGCTGAGGACTCTGCAAAAAACTGGTGCAAAGGTGAGAATTATTGGCTTTATCGCTCTCAAGTTTATAGTACTACCCCTGAATAGGTGGAGTAATTTTAAAGAGATCATAACTGAGATTGAACCATTTCTTTTGAAAAGCCTCACAAGGTTTGTTTTGACAGTATCTGAATTTTATTTTTATTTTTTAAATTAATTTTTGTTTCACGCTCTTTTCTGGAGCAAAATTCTCGTTTATTGGGAAACAAGAAACTGAAGGATATTTTTCAATTCACAACTAAAAAAACAATAAAGTTAAGATTCTCTTGTTAGTTTCGAGTTACAATAGTAGATTTCCATTACCAAAAAATCTTGATAATTAAGTCGAACTACCTTGATTCAATGATTTCCTCTAATAAATGCTAAATATGTGTACATTATAATCACTTGAACTTTGTTCTATATATGCGTATATTGAACTTTGCCTCATTATAATCAGAAGAATGAATTAATTCAAGAGCAGAGCGAAATACAGCCTGAATTTAAATACTGCTTTAACAGGATATTGTATTGATTTTCGGGTAGTGGGTGGTTATTATTCTGGGCCAAATTCAGTATTCGATCTCTGTAGTGGATTGGACTCTTTTGTAAGAATTATTTATTTTCACGTGAGAAAAAAATCACAGTTTGCAAAGGTCTCACGTTTCTGCCTTGTTCTTTAATCAAATCTACGAGAGGATTGAAAGAAAAGAATGGACCTTGACAAATACTAAATTATTTAAAATACACAAATTAGCTGCATGGGACAAAATGAAGCTGCCAGATTGAAATGTGCTGGAATAGAAAACAGATAGTTTTAATCAATAATCATATTTGCACTTCCATTCGTTTCTGTTCTTTCTATCGAGGAATATCGTCTCTATCTGGGATTGAGTCTGAAACGCCAAAGATACGCCGGATAATACTACGATAGTATTAAAATTTTATATGAAAATCACTTGAATTTGTGATTTTTCCATAAAAGGATTTGTGTATAGCCAATTTATCAAGAAAAAGATACGTATTCGAGAAATGCCAAAGCGTAGAAAGTTCTTTAGATGTCTGCCAAACAGAACTGGTTGATCTTGTATAATTGATTGATCATTTTTTGCCTACAAATATCATCAATAAATTTTAACAATTCTCTTATCAGAGTTAAATATCAAATAATTTGTCACTATCATTTTATTAAACTCTATTATCCACCCCAAAAGGTTGGCTTTTAAATATCTTGCATATTATATTTGTTTTCAATCATTTACTTAAGTTTTAAACAATTTATTTAACTTAATTTAGGTCGTTAAAATAATTTCTTTTATTAATCAAATCGGGCGTTAATATTGGAGATAAATATTGTTGCCTTCATGTGATGAAAAATTTTTACCGAATTAACCAATTAACCTGTTGTAAAATTGTAATTTATTTTCACTTACTATTAATGCATTTGAAAGAGCACAAAAATTGATTCGTAAGCTTTATATACCTATTTATTATTTACGTATATTTATTTAAATATTAATTGTTCTCAATAAGACAATTTTTAAAATTTCAAGTAATGAGGGCAGTGTCACAAAATCTATTTAAGTTGAAAATAAAGATTTATTTAGTTTAATTTTAACTTTTAATCTAAGTTGTGACTTTACTCTCGTCTAAGATTAATCATAGATGTTATGTATGTTAATTGAATGAACATTAATTTAAGGATATCGACTATAATTAAGAAGTCGAGAAGCTAAGTGTCCAGATTAGTATTTATAGTATCAAATTTGAGATCTAATGAATTAGTATTTGTAACGCGTAGATTTCAAGCTGTGGATGTTTGCATTATTGACAGAGGATTCTATGAAAAATTAGAAACGCGAATAACTAATAACCAAAGTCGTAAATACCGTTAATTGTCGTTGTGATATTTAAGGTTTTAAATTATAATGTACCTAATACTATAAGTTCAGACCGCTTTAGCGGGCTAAGTATTACGCAGCGATTATTAGACTAATGTGTAAATAAGAGCGATTGTTAAAATATTGTTTTTTGTATCAGGACACTTTTATTTCATATTATTTTGTTATGCATATAGTTTTTAGATAAACCTTATTTATATTTTATACGAACGTATGTTGAACGATTGTATCTCTTAAAGCAGAAACTGTGGTAATCTGTGTATCGATGCGAGAAATTTGCGATTTTCAGAATGTTAGTACTCAGCTTAGCAAAGCAAAGAAATCTCAATTCTACTTTTTTTTAAAAAAAAGTAATGTAAGAAGAAATTGTTTGCTTAGCTAGGTTCGTACAAATATTGGAAGATTTAAAATTCACGTTGAATTCCAGGAACATAGATACATTGTAGAGTAGAAATACTATTGGACGTTTGACTTGAAAATTTTCGATTAAATGTACATTTGTACAAATATTATACCAGTCATATACAACTTCATGCCACATACGCGAAAAAGGGCTTTGAAACATTGAAGACTGCAATATTAAATTAATACAACTCTGGCCTATTAATTACTACAGATATATTATAATATCTATCGTAGGAAAAAGCTGTTAGGTATATTCATAAGATTGTCTATCCACATTGCGCGCGTACTGTTTGTTTATGTGATTGTAAGTGGTCATCATTACCGCTCATTTTCTTTATTCAGTTTTTCGATTATATTATTATTTATTTTTCGATGTTGAGAAGTTAATTTTCAAAGTCTGGCTGCGCCACCTCTGCTAATTTCGAAAATAAGAAAAATCGAATAAGAAAATCGAGACTAATGAAGACCATTATTTGGTGGATTGACTTCACAGTTTTGGAAATTTTTTATTATTTATTTAGATTCTGTTTTGTTTACCGCGAAATAGCGAAAGTTATTCCAAAGAAGAGTTTTCATTCAAACCGATTCAGCTGTTAGCCTAAATCTCAGATTGCAAATTCTTTATCTTCTGAAGTTTTAGATACAGAAAAATATTGTTATTCTTTTATTCAGTGTCAATAGTGCTTCTAAAGTAAAATAACATTGAGAAGTATTGTAGTCGACATCTGAATTATGAAATTGTATCTCCTCTAAAATTTTATTTAAGAAATATAAAGCGTTTCGATAAAATCTATCCAAATACTATTTAAGTATTAGACTTTTTATACAAATATCCGTGTGAATTCCACTTAGATCATTTTTTCTACCAAAAAAATTAGATTGAAGCTCTGTCATTTTATAAACTAAATTAATTTTCTACTTGATTATGAAATGAAATTGCGACAATTAGGATTTTTTCTCAGAACCAAAACCTTTGTTTTTAATTGTTATTTAATCTTATTCTATCATTTAATACCATTACGTTCGTAATAGAGCGTAATTTGAGCGAAGAAGACAGATACCATGCACAAATTACTTTACGTAAATGGAAATAGAATAAGAGCCATTTTGCAGGCTTGTAATCTAAGAACTATAAACTCGTAATGTAATTAAAATTTTAGATCAAACCAGAAAGAGAAACACGTACACAGTATTTGGGACCCTTCGTAGAACTTTTTTAAGTAACTTAATGTTAGTGGATTTTCGCAAGATATAGGAAAGGAATAATGAAAGAAATTCTTGTTTTTTTTCAACAAGTGTTTGAAACTTGGTCGATGCCTGAAGATCCAAAAAATGTAAAAATCTCATAAACAGTTTAGTAAAACACTTTAGACTGTTTTGTCAATATTCTAATTATACTCAAGGCAAATTTTCTGAATTTAATTAAGTTTCTCAACTTAATAATTGTAATTTTATCCTTTTTTGAGAAAAGTTTCGGAAATTTTTGTAAAGGATCTGTCTGCAGTTAAGAAGAATTTAAAATTCTGATAGAAAGGTATAATAACTCCCAATAGGTACAAAAAATTATTGTAATTAGCGATAAGTGTGATCGATAGTGAAAGCTACTCCTGTGTCCGAATCAGTATATTAAGAAAAAAAAGCTCGGTGGTATAGTAGAGCTTAGTTTTTATATAATGGAAGAACAAAAAACAGTCGAGTGGCAGCTATATACTGTCATCTACGAGATTCATTGTATTCAAAGTATTTACTCTCCTTTTCAATGGATTTGACTAAGCGAATAAAATGTGACTCTCACTATACATTTTTCAAACTTCAAGCAGTTCTTCTAACGTTCCTGACTAGATTTTTCTACTCTAGTAGTGCTTTAGTTTTCTAGCGATACCAAATCGAAGGCGATCAATCTCAAAGTAAAGACCAACGCATGCTTGTGCCAAAGGCGTTTTTATCTTAATTTAATTAAAAAATCTTTAAAAGGCTCAAGGTTTTTGATCTCTTTTGTTATTGTTAGGAATCGAATTTTCAATCCTTTTTTTTCTGTTTTCAGGGTATATAATCATGAATCCAATGAAAAGCAGGTCAAAATATTATATCTCAAAAGGCCATGTACCGACATTTATTATTAAGAATTATAACACGTAGATATTTTTATTTATTACTGATTATGCATGCTAGTTAAGGACTTTACATAATGACATAAAGGTGGTCCAGTAAAAAAATTACTCCGTGAAAAGAAAAGGAAAATTTTGTGTCGGGAGTTATTAAAAAGTAATCCAAATATAACATTAAACGACTAATGTAAGATTAAAAGTCTAATTATATGAAATCTTGAGAAATTATTTAATGATCAGATTAAATATTACACTCTCTCTAAAATAATGTTAGAAGTTTTTTTTTCCATTAATTTGGTATCAAAGTCTAAAGTTATATAAATTAAAATTATTAACATTTGGTTGACTCTTTCTGTTATATAAATTATCTTCGATTTGAGAGATATATTTAAGTCGAATTGGCAAAATGAAAAGAATATGAGATTGTTAAACGAATAAATTGGATCAATTTCATGAAAGAGGATATAGATGGTTTGTAATGTAGTAAATTATTGATTGTAATGTTTTATAATAAAACATAGCAGTAATGTTATTTAACACTTAGGAAATGTTGGTTTTAAAATACTTTTACGACGAATGGCCAAAACTGAGATAGACTGTATATATCCACTTGATTGTTAAACGAAATAGTAACTAGAGTGTAAATAAAAGCTTTATCCACGTAGTTATTCGTTGATTATCCTTCCCTCTATTTGTATCTTATCTATATTATCTTCAATTTAAAAAAAGAAACGCAGGAAGAAGGATGTAAGAGGAGTAAGAAAGAAAGATAGACATCCAGGTTATTGAAAACGTATTAAGAAATTTAATATTAGCATAATATTGTACTTGTAGAGTTTGAGCGTCAAGCGTAACGTAAATAAAGGAATTAAATAAAATTTGATTATCTCAATAGATTAGACGTTTTTTATACAATGTACTAGAAATACATGTGTTCATAAAAAAATACGAACGTACAGGAAAGAGTTGCATGCACGTTATATTCCGAAGTATTATCATTTCATCACTAAATCGTGTTGCATTTGCAAATTATGGCCGTGAGTGAATAAAAACTAATTACAGTGTGCGTCGAGAAACGCCTTCAGTCGGTTGCAGAACGCGCAAGTTCAACACGTTATCTAGGGAAAAGTTTCACAAGAATTCTTGCCTAGGCCTTCTCGAATCTCAATTGATAAGAAATTTATGCTTAGTGATTTTTAATTATCGATTTATTAAAAAATTCACATTAGTAACTTATTATTAAAAATGCCTTACTCGTTATTAAATATTTATGAGACTGCCCCCTGGTTACAATTTGTAAAGGGTTCTTCCTGCCCTCCAGGATGGTGAATTTGTTCTTTCGCGTGATTCTATGAAATTATTTCATTTTGACGCCTTCTCGAATTTACGTGAAATCGGCCCGTCCTCGATATTAAGATATACTCACAACATAGGGCGTGTTGTGCCGATTTTTTTTATTATATAAAGAAAGCAGTCAGCTCCTACAAAAGGACACACCGTCTTCTTCTCACTGGTTCTGGTGGCTCTAATGCTGCTAAGATTGCTTCGTCAAATACATTCTTCAGTCCTTTCTGCAAAATTACAATTTATTACAACTTTTATTTTTAAAGAGAGTTGAAGAATTTATTAGCTTCATAAAGCTCAAACTAAAAAGTGTACCTGTGTAAGTGCGCTGCACTCGACATATTTCACTGCTTTCAGTTCCTTAGCAAGTTTCTCGCCTTGCTCTCCCGTGATTGGTTTTTGTTTATTTTTCGCAAGTTTTTCGATCGTCGCTGCATCATCTCTCAAATCTATTTGCGTGCCAACAAGTAGGAAAGGTGTTTTTTGGCAGTGATGCGTTATTTCAGGAACCCACTGCAGAAAAAGGAGAGACTTAGTATCCAATTTGATAGATTTTTTGAAATTGTAATGAAAAACTCTACTTGCCTTTTCTTTCACGTTTTCAAACGATGACGGTGAGACGACAGAAAAACAGACAAGAAACACGTCTGTTTGGGGATAACTTAAGGGTCTCAATCGATCGTAGTCTTCCTGACCTGCAATATTTACAATTTTATTTAGTAATCCACTTTGGAGCAATCAGAATTTATATAAAGTTCTGTTGAAAGTATTAAAAATTGAAAATGATTTTTTGAGTCTTCAAAATGAAACTGCCAAAATTGGAAGTTCACGAAAAATTGAGTCTATTATTTAAATTTGTTATTTCTTATATTTTGGAAATCTCACCAGCAGTATCAAATAATCCAAGCGTGTATGGCTCTCCACCAATCATAACTGTGACGGCATAATTATCAAAAACAGTTGGAACGTATTCCGATGGAAATTTGTTTGTAGTGTAGGATATCAATAGACAAGTTTTACCAACCGCTCCATCTCCTACCACCACACACTTTATTGTCTGCATTTTTAATCGCTCTACTTAACCTGTATAACAAAAAAAAAAAATGATTAGAAAACCTGCATCAAAAATTTACCCATGAAGTATCGTAAAATTTTAAATATGTTCAATTCATACTTGAGGATACATAATTTAATTAATTCGACGAATTTACACAAAATTAGCTGCTCCAAAGATAGATTAGCAGTTAAATAATCATTTTCAATACTCTTGTTTAAAATATGTAAAATTCACAAAAAAAAGCAATACGCTCAAACACTGACCTATACTCGCAATTTCAAGAAAATCAAAAAGAATGTTGCTAATGAGAAATTTGCATACAAACTGCCTATATTTCTTTCCTAAAATATATCCTTTATAAACTAAGTAAATTTGAAACAAAGCTAACTTCAAAAATTGTTTTTCTCTAGCTTTACTAAATTAAGGATTCAGAGATTTTAGGATCAGTATGAATCATTCGAATCACTCATTTGTAGAGACTACAACATGACAGTCACATGAAAATCATTTTCTTCACACATTTTGGAATGAAAAAGAGAATGTTTAAAGTTGTATAACATCAGTGCAATAAATAATTCCTTTAAATATTGTCTTTTAGTCTTAACAATGAAAATAATAGACTCTTAGCAAAATGTGACAAGTGAGACAGTTGGCACATGTCATACTGAAAATGTCCCACAACAGTTGAAAATGTCATTGTTCTTAAGAAACAATGAAAACAAAAAAGGTTAAAAGAAAAATATCACATGTGATTTGACAACAGAAGTGAAACAACTGACAGAACAATAGATTCACACATATGTACATCGCGAAATTGTTTTCGGAGCAGCCATTTTGCCTGATACGGCAAGTAGCTAAGTCAATTTTGAGTCTTTAGTTCACCTTTATATGTTAAGTAGTCGTAAAAATATACTAGTTACACTCGGATGAACAGGAAATTATTAATTTTCTCAAAAAGAAAGCGATAACACCAAATTTAGAAAACTCTCAAGTAACTGGGCGTCGACAACACTTCACTGTCAGAAAACTTGAGTTTCTGCAGAAAGGAAACTCACGATTCAATTTAGTTCGCCCTTCTGCGCCATCTACAGCCATCTACCAAAATGTTTCTCAAATCTAGGCGGGAGCATTTGAAAGTTTTTAATTTTGTAGTATCCACGACATTTCGATAATTTTAGAGCCTGCAATTTAATGTAAATTCAAAGAATTGGTCAACATGTCCTTTATTGATAAAAAACAGTGTAAAGATACATACAACATCTTATTTACAGAATCCAATATATTAAATGTATTTCACTGAAAGTATTACCCAGTTTTCATATAGAAGCGGCACATCTAAAACCAACATTGCCAGCTGAAGTATCTGGAGTATTTTGACTTCTTGCAGCGCATCTGTATCTGTAGCAATAACTTTCGTGGCAGAGATAAGAGCCTCCTTTCTTCACTTTATCTAGAGCGTTGTCAGCGCCGGTCTGAAATAAATGATCAAAATTAATTCTACCTTGAAATGAAAATCTTTCATTTCTTTCTTTCAATTTATCCATTTATTATATTATCTTACAGGGTTGTTTTCTTCAGCTTTTGAGTGATCAGTTTGCCACCAATCGGATGTCCACTCCCAAACATTCCCAACAATATTATGAACACCGTACTTATTTGGTGGGAAAGATGTAACAGGAGCTGTACCTTTAAATCCATCTTCCCCAGTGTTTTTGCTGGGAAACTCTCCTTGCCATATGTTAGCTCTGAAAGTAATTTAAAAGTTAATTTGAAAATTTGTTGTTCCTCTGGGTTCTAATTTAAATTGTTGGAAGGCTTAATACGGATTAATAAGTAGTAGTTTTTGAAATAGAAGCGCTTCGTTTGAGATTTGATTTCTTCTCGTCTTACCTATGCTCGTTATTGGGATTCAATTTATTACCCCAGGGAAAAAGACGATCTGTCAGGCCACCACGACATGTGACCTCCCACTCAGCTTCTGTTGGCAACCTTTTCCCAAGCCATTTGCAATATGCTGATGCATCGTACCAGGAAACATGGATCACTGGATGATCCATTCTCTCTAAAACATTAAAATTATGATAAGAATATCAATGGAATTATTGTTATCTCATTATTTTACTTAGTAAATATTACAAGTACAGAGCGAAAATATTTGAGATTAGATTGAGTTTTGAGATTAGAAATTGAATACTGGACTCAGAAAGCCGGAATTTTTTTTTTTTAATTAATTACTCATAGATGTTTTTATTTACCTGCTATACTCGAATCTTGGCCTTCAGGTTGGCGCCAGGAGGCACCTTTTACAGGTAACCACCAGGGTGCCGCTTTAACAGCTTGGTCGATAGTGGCTTTTGTTTTTTCACTCAAAAGTCCTTCAAAAACAAACGAATCCCCAAACTTTTCAGCCTCTGTTTTGTGACCTGTGGCTTGAACAAAAGCCTCAAAATCTCGGTTACTCACTTCGTATTTGTCGATGTAAAAACTCTCTAAAACAACTTTTCTTCTTGGTCCTTCTCCATCAACAACAAAGACCGGGTGATCCGTACCGATAAAATACGAACCACCGTCAATTTTCACCATATCCGAAAATTTATCTTTTTCATCATGTAAAAAGTGGCTTTTTTCACCTGTCTCGATAAATTCATCCTTATTAGTAGGACAGTATCCGTTTACACCTATACTGTCACAATTTTGACGGTTCAAATCTTTTCCACAAGAACAGTCACTACTTTTTTCGGCTTTTTCGGCGAGCACATAAGAAATTATTACCACAAATAAAATTTGAAAATCAAAATGTCTTGGAAATAGGATCATTGTATTGAAACCAAAACACTAATTATCACTTATAAATCAGATTAATTGTTGCCGACAAACATCAACCGTGTACCTAAACACAAATCACGTGGCAAATGTGACAGCTGATCAGTTTCAGTTATGCCAACATCAAAATTGCAAAACATTTTCTAAATTATGTATTTTTTTCAGTTTTAATGTTATAATTCTGCACGATTTATAATTATAATTGTTTACGATTTACTATGTTATCGAAAATTTAATTTAGTGCTTTCTTTTTACTTTTTACAAGATTAAAGTTCTTGATTGACAACTTTGGAAATTAAAATTAAAATTGGCAACACTGACCGCTAGGCGCGGGATAATTTAAAAATATAGTTCAAACCTAAGAACTTTTGTATCTTTCTTTAGAGGCGTTCTTAATGATAATAATGGTATTAAAATAAAATAAATTTGATATAAAAACGTTGATGCTGTTTATTATAATATATATATATATATATATATATATGTATATTATATGTAATACATAATAGAACATTATAGATAATATTTTATGGAGTAGTACGATTTATTTACAATCTGTTTGAAGCTTTTTCTTCAAAATTACTACGCAAATGCATGTGGCACATGTAGATACATTTATTATAACAGTTTGTTAAATCCTGATTATCTTTTATATACAGACCTACACTGCTCAGTCTTTGAGCATTCTACCTACTTACTATATAACTTTTAATTTAATATTTTTCGCTTATGAATTATACGCGTGAAATTATAAAATTGTATAAAATTTGTGTAACTAATTTTTTTCAGGACTAAACTTTTAGTAATTTTATCTTCAGAAAATTATCTATTGAGGGATTAAAACAGGTTCAAAAATAACTTTTTAAATCTGACTTACAAATAATTTTATCAAAAGGAAAAAATTGTCTAGTCAGAGTTAAAAAATTGAGTTATTTTAATTTTACCCTTGTTTGATGTCATGGCTATTTTTAATAGTCTTTTTATAATCCCGATATCCAATAAAAAGTTTCCATTATTCGCGTTTCTTTAAAATACACTGGTAAATATTACACATTATCATTGTCTATTAATTTGTGCGAAATATAAACATGAAATTATATTTTATATCATTTTGTAAACAGATATTTAATTTATGTATATAGAAATTTCTATCTATATCATAAATAAATATATTTTCATATGTATATTTTGGATTTATTTTCATTATTCCGATTGTAATAAAAATAAATCTGCTGAATTTGTTACGATCTAGAGGTTTAGTTAATGTCAGTGAATGCAGACTGGCTTATTGACAACAAAGAAGATATTGAGCTCGACAAGGGCTGCAAATACCAAAAAGACACTGTACATTGCAAGGCAAATGAAGCCAACTTTTCGGTCTAATTTAAATTTGTTCGAAGCAAGAGCAATGTATAATAAAATTAATGTCGAAAATAAAGATACTGAGCTGTATACAAGACCCTCTGAATTGATTTGTATAGAATGATCTCCGGGAATTTTCGGAGAAATTATGGATTTAAAGAACCAGGGGAGCCCAAGACACAACAAGACATCGAAAATGTTGGATCCGATTGAATTACTTATTCCCATTGTTCCGTGTCCTGAAAATTAAAACAAATACAATAAGATTTTTATTTTATTTTATTCTTTTACAAGTTGTTTTTCATTTCCGATACAATTTAAAAATACATATGGCTTGAAATTTAAAAATTTTTGGAATCTTTTGCAGATCCTTGGGACTTGAATATAAATCGACAGGAAAAATGAAAACTTTCTCGAGGAAAAGTTAGGAATTTTAGAAATGAAGTTTAGCAGACATCCATAATGAGAATTTAAAGTAAAAAAATATATTTAAAAAAGATTATGTGAAAAATTTTATGTGATTACCTTGATTTGTGACGATGACACTTGACACAGCTTCTGGCACACTCATTCCAGCAGCGAGGAACGTTAATCCCATGACAGAATCAGGAATCTGAAGAGTGTCACCTGAAATTGATTAAAAATAGTCTCGTTAAAACGACGTAAAGTGGCAAATTTCTAATATTATTAATTTCAAAATTTTACTTCAATATCTTACCAATAATCGTGATATCCCATGCAACCATATATGACATGCTGGCTATCCAAACAATGCACATAATGAATGTCAGTGGATAATATCTTCTTAATGATGGTCTTCTGCAATCTGGAATTGTGATGAGAAGTAGGAAATTGATTGGCCAGGTAAAAAGCCACCAAAGTCTCTCCATCTTTGGATTTGGCCAGCTCGTCATATTCACAATTTCAACTGAAAGCGCAATTTAAAATTGTCATTTATGCAAATATCATTATTATCATAGATCACAGATTGATGTAATTATATATTTTTTATTATTATAAATAAAATTAAAATATTTCGAGAATGCCAATATATGAAAGTTTATATTAAAAACAGAATGACTACAAAAGCGCGACAAAGCATCCCTTACTATCATTCAGTTACTGTTTTTTTTTTCTCATAAAGTTTTTATATTGCATAAATTATTCAGAATAAATTGCTTTTATCCCCTGCTATTGAATAATCCTTACATTATCTGATCTTTCATCAAGTTTTATTATTTTTTAACAATATTATGCCAGCATATTTTTTACGAGTCGGGTTAATTGCAAGCAAACTCGCGACATAAAGTTTTCTGTTTTATGCTGCCGCCTCTAGCGTGAAATGGTTGTTAACCCATACGCATAGAAAAACACTATCCACATATTGCAAGTATGCATTTAGCTTTGTCGCACAAAAAATAATGCAACGCACGCAAATAAAAAGAAGGAAAAATAATATAATGCGAGAAATAAAATGCATGTTTTTGAGTCACTTTGTTTTCATGAATATGCTTCCTTTAGGACATACACCTCTTTACTAAATAAAATTATTTTTAATTTAATTTGATGACTTTGCAATGGTACTAATTTTTTAATTGCTACACTTACGTGATTCATCACTGCTGCTGAATTCAAGGCTGCTCATATCCAAAGCCTCTGCGCAATCTGTAACAATTAATAACTGATAAGATCAATTGCATTTCAAAATTTCAATAAAAAAGTCTATGCAAAATATATTAATCTGAATTATCTCTCAACATTTTTTACACACTCTCTGATATCTGAAATTTTTAGGGCTCAGCAATCAATGTTATATTAGAGAGTTGAGGTGAGAATCGACTAAAACTTGACCTCTTTTTAAGCATCTATGCTATATCAAGTGCACAGATATAGTGGCTGCAAAAATAACAGAGAAAAAAGGAGAGAAGTGATCAAATTAGGATAATAACTTTAATATTATATAATATAATATAATTTGATGTTCATTCTTCGATAATTATATAGCAGAATGGGATACTCTCAAATGGACTATTCCATAATGAGACAAGTCTTCATTTAATTAATTATACGTTTCTAATTAATAATTAATATCTAAAAGAAATAAATTAAAAAACAAAGAGTGAAATGTTTAAAGAAAGGGTTCTTACTATTAGAGAAAGCAGAATCCATTCCATTAGTATAAACTGGCTGTATCGTTTGATTTCCCACGAGGGAATCTATGATTTTATTGTTGGTGATTAGAGGGGTCTCTTCATTCAAGTTTTTGTATTTTCTTCTTTTCGAAACTTTTAATTTCATAAAGCGGCTGATAGACTTGTTGAAGCACATCGCTGCAAAAAAGATAATTGTGTATAACTAATTCTGCACGGTCAATGCTTCATCGCGCGGCGAAAAAAGTATTGCTTTTTTTGCAAAAAGTGCACGGCTTTATTTATCCTCTGATTTTATATAAGTGCGAATTACTCTTTTCCCCACAATTAAATACATATGTGAATTCTTCTATTGACATAGAAAATTGATTTTGATTATCAGTTATTAATTATCAATATTGCCAATGCACTTAAGTAATTTGAGCAATAATTTTCTGGGCGAAGAATCTTGAGATAACAAAGAAATACTCAAAAATTTCTTGCAGTTTTGCCCCTGCAATCCGGAAAATTTACATACCCAAAATGTATAGTATATAGGAAATAACGAGAATTAACGCTTCGTACCACTCGATACGACCATCATGGAGCGTTGAGATTAGCAGGATAACTGTGACACCATATGCCAAAGAATCTCGACTTATGGGCCACCATTCCAGATCTAATACCTGAAAAATTAATCCTCTCGTTAATTTATTAATTTTTTATAAATAATAAACCTGATGTAAATAATTCATAATTATTTTGGAAGGAAAAAAATATCCATTCGACATTTATGAACAGTTTTTATAACTGTTTTATAAATATTTTCAATTGTAATAAATTCAGTTCGCAACAATGAAAATCATAGTAGGATAAATTAAAAAAATTAACTTGATATTTCGGTGAAGAGTTCAGATTAAGAGTAAAGAGACATACGATAAATTAAGCATTTTATGATTTGAGATATTTTATCTAAAAGTGATATTTTCAGGGTTAACGCACAAGTTACGCACTTTTAATCATATTCTCTCTTTTTTTTGTATCTAATCAGAGTTCTTTTTCCCCTCTGATCTTTGTATAATAAAATCGAGAGCAAAGTGCAAAGTGTTTAATTTAAACGTAATAGAAAAACTATATTTTTGTTCTAAATTGTTGAAAAATTGTCGAAAAATTCTTCTACAGAAAGAAAATATATGTTACTGCAAATTTTACTAACCTGTGCGGCAAATAATCCACAACATGCAGGTACTGCAAGAATATTGAAGACTGCAGAACCCACGATTGTACCAATTCCCAGATCACCTTCTGTGATAAACGTTCCGACCACGTTTATGAATAATTCTGGACTCGATGTAGCCGCCGCCATAAAAGTAGCGCCCGCCACATCTTTTGTAATATTGATGTCTAACAAATAAATAAATAGGACATTAGAATTTGAAGCTGATATGAAAACCGATCTCAAATATTTCAAACTTATATTTTAATTAAATTACTTGCAAGAACATAACAATTTTTAGAGTTAAATCCCTGATACTCACTTTCACATATTTTCTTTATAGATGGCACAAAAAAGTCGTCACAGACGATTGCGAGGAGTATAAACATATAAAGAGCGAGTATAAAATGTATCGCTAGATAACCCGATTGTCTTTCCGCTCTTGTGAATCCATCGGAGGGAAATTCTTTGATCGCTGGCGAGGTACAATTTAGCTTTTCCTCAAGAGTCGCGTTTTCTTCCAATTGTAACAATTTTCTCGAACCTTTGTAAAAAAAAAAAATTCAAACCTTATTACTTCATCAAAGAGGGATTGGAATATTGTTTCAAAACGTAGTCAATTCTAACAAAGTAAAACATGTTTAATAATAAGCCATGTGACTATTTTCTGCAGCACTGTAAACATTTGATTTCGTCACTGCGTCACTTCATCAAATGTAATCAGATCAATTCCAAGATAGATAATTCTGAATCTCAAGACTCAAGATTATGTCGAAAAAGTGATTTTGATTGATAATAAATAGCTACAGCTACGTAATAGTTCATAATTATACATTATGAGTTTGGAAAATTTTCCTGATTTAATCTAAAGGGCTTTTAGATATAAATTCTTATTTAGAGATAAATCAGATAAAGAGCACGCAAGAATAAATTAGGAATTTTGTCACACAGCATAATTTACTAAATAAAAATATTTACAAACCCAAAAATTGTGAAAAAATGTTTGTTTATTCGTTCATTTGATTCTTGTTAGATGAAATTATAAAAATATTTCTCGATAGACATCCTTATTTGTAAAGTCATTAGACTGGCGTCTTGTGACTGTTATCATTCACAATCGTTGACGTCAATCGTCTACTCCTTTCAAATATATAATCTATATAGATATTTCTCCATTTATCAGTTTTTTGTATCTTTGGAAAATTTAAAATCGATATTTTTCCAATTAGTTTTATATAAAATGAAAAATAAGATTTCCATAATAAGACAGACTTTACTTGAATTTATTTATTTAAATATCCTACTTCAATTTTTGGCCTTTTGCAATCTATTTATCGATTGAAATACCTGCTGATAAAAAATTTTTATCCAATTTGAGCAACAATCCGAAATGAGTCAGCATCAATCGAGTCAAGCACCTTTGAGTCATTAAGGGATAATAAAAGTACTTATTTGATTAAATAAGTCATATTTTACTTTGTAAATATTCTTGAAGAAACGTTCCAAATATAAATAGTTTTTAAAACATTTTTATAAGAAAGAATTGAGCAAATTAAATTAGCATTGAATTTTTAAAATTAATTGTATACTTACGAATATTTTCAAAATTGCTGACGACGTTTTCTGAGTCTATTTTTGAAAAAACGTTAGAAACGCTAACGCAGAGGTAGTACATTGAGGGAATTGCCAGCACTAGGAATATCCTAAATCCTACCATGTGTCTGTGTCTCCTCGCCATGGTGATTCGATTTCCTGGCTTGCCAGGCCCAAAGCTTGGGTGACACTTTTCTGTTTCCAGTTTGGTAGGAATTTTCGTAAACATAAGTGTGAAACGTCGAAGTTCAATATTCGACACTCTACCCGGCACTGGAGCAAAATCAAGTGATACACAAACGGTAGTACTTTCAAATACAGTCATTATCTTGAAGACGTTGATAAGGATAAGATATACCTACCTACCAAGTTAAACAAACTGCTCTTGATCATAAAAAAGGAGGAAATTTTCTCTAGTATCGACATTGACCGACGGACTCGTCAATCAATTCAAAATTTATAGATCGTAGATTATTTTCAATAGAAGAATGTGGGAACTTACTCCAAGTTCCTCCTTCTCAATCAGAAAATAATTTTTGTGCATATAACATTCGATTTTTGACTGTATCAATTAATATTTGAGATTTAAAATTCATAATTAATCTTTACGTGGTCAACGTTTTTTATTTTTATCAAAATAAATATTGTTCTCCTTTTATTTAATCTTCAGATTCTTCTTCTTTTAAAAGAAGAAAACAGTTAATAGAAAAACAATCTTAGGGTTTTAATAAGTGTGTCAAATATCAGAAAAGTACATATTGGAAATGTGCTCCATGATCTATAGAACTTTGAAAATCCTTCGGGACAAACTTTTTAATTGGTGTACTTTGTTTGCTTTCGATAATATCAAATTGACAATAATATTTTTCTTTGAAATTACTATAAATTTCCGTAAAGAAACGGCTTCGTTTTAAAATAAAATTGTCTACAAAGTTATAAAAAATGGATTTGAATGTTCACATGTCTGTGTAAGATGAGGATCAGCTGATAATTACATTAACTTTAAAGAGAAATTTTCCCTGTAGGCATTTTGAATGGAAAATTTATTAGAATCTGATTCTTTGAAAAGGAGTACATATATCTTAGCCGAAGGGACGTCAGTAAATCGATTGGACTCGATGGTGACAGTATCACTGTTTACATCGATATGAATTTTCCGACAAGCAGTCTTTGCACCAATTCTATCAAATTATTAAGCAATGAGGAAGGTAGACTACTTAATATCATGTGTGATTAAATTACGTTGCGTATAAATTATGAGAAGATTGTTTCCGAGTAAACATAGGTTCGTATTTACAATTACTTTGATTGCTTAAAATATATACGAATTATTCATACAAGTTCTTTCCAAACCGAATGTATTTTCAATGAAAAGCACTTTTATTTAAACTGCCGTAATTTATAAAGAAATAAATTTTTTTGACGCGAATTCTGATAGGATTTTGTTCATATTTTACCGTAAAAATGAATCTGAAATTTTAAAATATGTAGCGACACCCCTTTCCCATTTCCAATTAGGGGATGGAGTGTAATGAAATATTTTGAGCCACATAGGATTTTTTTTTGCCAAAAAAGTCCATATAAAGCTTGAAAATATTTTGTCACGGAAAAATCTGGTCCATGATTCAATTTTCGCATACGAACCGGCAATCTCGGACGAATGAGAAGAGGGAGGGGCATGCTATTCAACAAACGATGTCGGACTTCGGAGTAGTTGTTAATGTAGTATGTGTGTGACAACGGGATTGACAGCATGGATACGTCTGACCTAGGAGGAGGTTGGTTTAAATATTTTGAAAAATATTGCGTAACCATATGTGCCGCGTCGGTTGCGCCGCAATTAATTGCTAATCCGAACAAATACCAATCAGCCGTTGTTCCCGGGTGAAGGCTTGATAAGATCAAGTCCTCCGCCTGCTAAACTCTCAATGTTCGAAAACCCCAAGGTGAAAAACCATCTTCGAATCGTTGCTCGTCTCGTCAGTCATAAGTGCTTTTTTTCAAAGATTCTCTCGACTGTGTTTCATTATAAAGTGCTCTCTGATCCTAATCAGGTGAATTCGACAAATTGTGCTGAGGTTTGTGTTCTGAGATTAGGGGTAACTATATTCAGGAAGCGAGTCTAAGGAGTGAGTACTAGAGTTGTTCAATTGATAGGTCAAGTGGTTTTTATCTCAATTATTTTCAAGGACTCGAAATTTCAAGAGTTTGTTCGATCACGCTCAACCCTATGAACAACAAAATTGGGTCAAACATTTATTCGAAGATTCAAGATTTATCTCGAGATATGCAAGTGGCCTCTTGCAATTGCTCAAAAATTGGTTTATCATATTTTACTTTTTAAGGGTAAAAGTTACTTAATTGTACAACAGCGAAAAATTGAGTTTTCTGGACGCTAAAGCCAATAGAAATTTCTTTATCCATCTTCATCATCATCGCCATCACCATCATTATCATCATTTTCATTATTAATAATGATAATATTTACCAAGAATGAGGAAGTTTCTACGAGAAAAAACCCCAGTAATTACATTTAATCCATGCAGGATTTTCTTCTATTTTTGTTCCTAAATTTTCTTTATTCAGAGACTTAACTTAATTAGGCTGAAAGCTCATAAAGCTAATGAATTTGGCTTGTTTCCTTCTCTGATTTCATTTATTCAAAGGAAAAGTTCTAATTTCCTTTTACTTGCATTGTTCTTTCATTCATTTAATTCTTTTTTACATTTCCTCATACCTTTTTTCTTTTCACTCTGTTTGCGAATTTACGTTAACTTTTCTCTTGTCTGTATACATACCTAAATGAAATCCAAGCAGTAATCTGAATCAAGTAGTCAAGTCTGTAACAAAAAGTACCTTTGCCACGCGAGTCTTTCCTTACTCTTTAATCGAAGCAGTTCTTCCCGTGATGATTTAATAGCAACTTCCGATAAACGGCATTTAGCGAGGTTGAACCGTAAGTGACGCGTCCTTGGAAAAGAGTGGAGTTCATCGACTGCATCAGTTTTGTCATTTCACAACATCAGAAGGCACCATGATTAAAATCTGGGGCTATCTGTAATTTTCCGCAGGAGACGTTTTGCATATTTATCAAATTGTCAACTCTTTATCGATCACTGCGATTGCAGATAAAAGGGGTGGTCAACATGTTTTCACTATGACGTTAATGGTTCGCATTTTTGCGTGACCCGTGCTCTTCATCCTTAACTTCGATTTCCAATTAATTTTGAATATCCACTTGTCTTGTATCAGTTAAAGAGTTTTTCAATATCTTTGTAATCATAAGATATGCTGATCATAAGATATGCTGATCTCTGATGTAATCCTGCAATTTATATGCCTGCAAGGTTTAACAAATTAATTAATAATGAAAGTATTACTTGTTTACGAGGAACCGTATCAATCGCAAGTCATATTCGATGACATATTCCAAAACATATTGTTTTTTGAGTATCATATGTTCTCGTAGCGATGTCATGTCATGTCATGACATATGAGTGCAAGTGTACTGTCCATTCAGTGTAAAAGTGTGTAGGAAGAAGTTGTCAAGAATAAAGCGCGGCCTCATCCACGGTAGCAGACCTCATTACTACTAACTTCATTGACTCGCATTCTCATAAGGTATCCCCGTTTTGAACAATGAGGCCGGATTGAATTTCCTCGCTGTCCAAGACAAAGGTCCAATCCTAACCATAACTCGATCTCTTTTATGCACTATCGTAAAAAACTTCGAATGCGCAAAAAGTATTTGCTATACTACTAATAACTGCATAAAAATGTTTGTGCATTACATTTAAGAAAAGCTTATATAATTGTTGTCCTTTTACATCTTTAAAAAATGGAGCTAAAGAATAAGAATTGAATGCCAGAAGATTAAAAGTGGTTAATTGTCGAAGATGTGATATTGGATAATCAGATTAGAAGCGATGAAAGAGACCTGATGACTAGACCCTTTTGATAGAATAAAATTCACAGTTGAGATCTGATCAAGTTAAGTGACGAGCGAATTTTTTTTTCGCACGTAATCCATCACGCAAGGAGGAATTTTCGCAATATTAGACGAAAACAATTAAGCTCCTTTTCGTGACTCTTTGCGACCTTAACGAGGAAAAACGAGAATCATTAGTGGGAGAGTTGACTCGAGCAGGGAAAGAGTTAGTATGCAAGCTTGGCTTTTATAAGCGAAAGGAATTAGAGATGATTAAGTGTCTCTTAAGATCGGTAATTAGTGAAGCTTCGACTGTAAAAGTCGGGCCTGGATCAGCGAGTCGGTCTGTAGTTCAATCGCTCGGCCGACCGAGTTGTTGAGTCGTGTTATACCTAGTTTATACGACGTACATTAGGCATGAATGGCATCTACTCTGTCCAGTTGAATGAGAGCAATTTAACTTCTTTAGGTTGCTTAATCGGTAGGAAGTCACATCAGCCACATAGGTATAACCTACACAGGCATCCATACGTCCATTTTACATTGAGAGAAATGTAAAAATTATATTTGGTTCATCGATGGCTTCTTCATATTTTATTTTACTCTTCTCATTTTTGGGAATCAGATGTTCATTTGGTCTCCAGAGTTTCAATCACAGATTTTTGATACTGGTTTTGATAAAAAAAACCCTTCAGCATATTTATATAATACAAATTCCAAAATAATAATGCATTAGTTTCAAATTTCTGAACCCACAACGAAACATTTGTTTTGCTCCCTTCGTGCTCTTGTTATTTAATAAAGACCTGACGTAGGGCGATGCACTTACAATGACACTCACACTTCTGAAAATATAACATGAATAACTTCAAGTATTTTATTTTTCATGAAATCTCAATTTTGAACACTACGACTTTTATTTTTAATTTTCCAGAAAGGATTAACTTTATTCGAAGAAATATATGCAAAACGATTCATTTTTCTTTTAAAGTTTTCGAATTTGAAACATCTCCCTACTTTTTAACCTTGAAATACTTAACTCCAGCTTTCAAAATATTATGCAATTTACAAATATAACCACCAGATTTCTCTATAAAAACCTTGGTTCTATCCTTGACCGCTGACTTTGTTTGATTAAGAGAAACTGCATAAAAATGGAAACTATGCCAAATCCTGACTGGAGATTTAAGAAAACTTGGCATTGGTGGTACCGTTAAAAAAAACGAGGATTGATTTACTACAAAAATGTAACCTTATTTTCAGAATTTCATGTGCAGCTGTGCAGGATTCATTATAAGGGGAAGTATATATAGAACTGGGCTTATTTGTCCCCAGATCTATTATTTTGCTAAGAACCTATATTCTTGGCATTTCGTGAAATTGCAGTAATCGTGGTGAAGTGTTATAACGAGTCGTTTCCTACTTGACGATTCGGTGTTTTGTCATTGCTGCAATTTTATCATGACATAATTGTCTACTTTGACAGAAAAGGGGCGTAGCCTCGATTTTTCATATTTTCTCACTCGCAAGCTTTCGTTTCTCGGACTCTTATATGTCCTTTACCGAATTCTCCAAGCATTAAAACCTGTTTCTTAATACAATTGTAACAAAAATTAAAATATCATTCAACCCCTCATCAATCATCACCTTCTGGTTTACGATTCAACGTCTCGCAGGTCAGGGTTGAGAGGTTCGACTTCTATGCAAGTTAAACTGAAATATATAATTAGTCGAAATTACTTTCCCCTTCGAAAAAACCCTTTCATGTTTCTATTTCAGTAGTAACCTTCAGATAAATCAAATAAATACTACCTGTACCACATTACAATCGTATATACTTAATTATAATTACTAATAATAAAGCTAAGCGTTCAATTTCCTGAAAAGGGAAAAAATATATTTTATGGTTTCCATTTTGCTTAAATCACATGTTGTGGATTCTGAGAAACAATTAGTCAACTTTGAAATGAGACAGTTTTTCACGGAACAGTGCCCTTTGCTATTCAAAAATGGAATTCCTTTATTTGCACCCCGATGGCCTCGATATCTGTTGCGTAAACGATTCCATTTCTGGGAGTGGTGCATCCGTACTACTAAGTTTGAATAGCACTCGCCGATAATAAATAATTAGTCGCCGAATCGGTAGCCGGGTCACGCCACAATTGATCCACTCTCGAGCTAATTGCGACCGAGCTAATCTCATTAGTATATTACAATCAGTTTATGTTAACTTCCTAAAATTCCCGCCAGCAAATAGCTGTGCCCGAGATAGACAATTTGCATCAACTTTTATCTGTAAAATAAATCTGTTTATCTGTAATGGATGAAATCTCTCCCAAAAAAGTATGCTCTTCTAAAAAAAGGAGCGAGTTTATTGATTTACTTTTAAGCTATATGCACAATTATGTAACAAGGTTGATCGATTTGGAACCTCTGATTTTCCAGCGTGGAAAACCGTTAGAGGGAAAGTAGATCATTGCCTTCACGTCTTCTAGGAAGTTATTAACCCCTCTAAGGTCAGATCATTTACTCCCGCATGTGGTCGAAATTATAGCATTTTTCTTTTACTTCCAGCGAGGTGTTCTTTTTTCCTCTAACTGCATCTTTACAACTTCCTAGGTCGTTGTTATGAAACTCGAATAATAAAACAGAAGTATTGCTTGCGCGCGTTGAAACTGAATCATTTTTGAGTCGGGCTTGGTCGCGGGAATATCTATCCAGTATCTAGTTGAGGATACGGTGATTATTATAGTAATGCTTTGTTACAATGCAGCACGAGTATCTGAACAGTAGCGCTTCACTTCTTCTAGGAAGCGTGAGGCACCGTAAGTTATCTCATTTTAACATTTATGGGCAATAACTAATAACCCATTAATTATAAATTATCAACCATCATAATCAATTTACATCTAAAAGCATATTACGTGGATATTACTTATTTAATTATATGATTAGACTTTTGTGAATAAAATATGAGTATTTCGATATAGTACATATTTAACCAGAATATTCTGGATAAGTGTGTCATAAATAATTTTTCTAGTTAAATTAATCAGACATTTTTTTGTGTGTGCACTTGAATAAATAAAGGGAATGTTTAAAGCAATTTTTCATGGTAGAGGATTTATATGCCTTCAATATATGATCAATTATAGGAAGCTATTTCAAATTTTACTAAAATAGTGAGTGGTCACTCAATCATGCATTCGAAGGGCAAATAATATGAATGAACTTTGAACGTGTGGCAGTTCCTTAATCATGGAAAGCGATCAATGATTGATGTATGATGGTATCAATGACTGTTAGTTGTATTTTGGGCGTTAGGTATCATTGGGGGGTCAATGCATTGGGGGAAGTACTTGATTATTAACTGTAATTATCGATTGTTTACAGGTGCTAATTGCACTCCGCCGGCAATCGAAGACTTTCCACATGACCTCTTCGACGAGAAGCAACGGCAAAGTGGAGCCGTCATTGTTCATGTCATCGTATCTCTTTACCTCTTTATAGCATTAGCAGTAGTATGTGATAAGTTTTTCGTACCTGCCGTAGAAAAAATATGCCATGGTAAGAAACTTGTAATTTTGAACATTTCATTTACTTTTCTATAATCTTTATGAATCGTAAAGTTTATAGATTTATAAAATACGTTTGAAACTATTTTTTGCAGCACTATCGATGTCGAAAGACGTGGCCGGTGCTACATTTATGGCGGCAGCTACTTCAGCACCGGAATTGTTCGTCAACGCAATCGGAACCTTCATCACAGAAGGTGATATTGGCGTTGGAACGATAGTAGGGTCTGCAGTATTCAATATCTTAGCAGTTCCGGCTTGTTGCGGAATCGGTGCTGGGATGGTCAGTATTAAAAAATACCCAATGAAAGTAAAATTGAACGAAAATTGATTAAGTGATGTATTTTTCACTTGTCGAGCGGATTTTCCATCCGATCTGCAGATCCATAACTTTTCATTTAGCCAGCTCTATATCGATTCATAAATATTAGATTCGCGCGTCAGCAAGTTTCGCAGATGAAAACGAATCGTTCTATACGAAGATAGAACAGTAGTTCAAACTTGATTGTATTTTTCTGGAAATTCGAGTCTCGTAGATCACTTTCCAGCATAATTTGATAATGCATTAACGTTATGCAGGTGGTGCCGCTTGATTGGTGGCCCGTCAGCAGAGACTGTCTAGCATATGGTGTAACCGTCGCTATTTTAATTTGCATCATACACGACGAGCGGGTTGAATGGTACGAAGCATTGACTTTGGTTCTGCTTTACATCGTCTATATCGCTGTAATGTACTGGGACAAATCTTTCCAGAAGTGTGCCAGATTTGGCACAAAGAAGGGCGAATTGCCCACCGAGGACTCTTCTGTGCGAACAGGTAATCACAGAACGGTTACTATGTCAACTTATTTCACTTTCTTTTATTTCGATGCGAAAAAATTAAGCTTGAAAGTTACTTGACAGTTTACCTACAACAAATTTTCTCTTCTATTCTTTCTGTATGTATTTTAACATGTACACAATCGTTTTTAAATTTCACCGTATCAATTTCCCATGGTGAGTGGAAAGGGTCAGAAGGGTGATGCTCCTAATCAGAATTGATTCCAATGTCTACGTGAACTGATGCGAAGATCAATGTATCGTACGTGATCTCGGTAATCGGTGCCAATGATTATTAAATGAAGAGTATGGATGTCACGTGTCAAACAAACTATACTAATCAGCGTTAATGAACTCTGGCATCTACTGCCAAATACCATTAATATTATCGAAAGCATTCCTGAGTATTGCATTTTTCCCTCGAAATTTCTCAAAGATCAAGATAATTTTAAATAGTCCACTGATTGCGTTATCTCACAAATAGCAGTTTCTAGTTTTCTCTATCATGTATCATTATATAGAAGCACAATTTAGTTCATGGTCGAAGGTTTAACGGTTTTCTGAAAAATATAATGATAGGTGTTTCACTATGTTTATTTTCATTTACAGTTGACGCCGGAGATATTCATTTATCAAGATCTGATAAAGTGCAATCGTCTACCGATCGCGTGGAGCAAATTGCAACAATAGACGTGCCTTTGCAAAATGGTGGCACCAAGACGCAGGAAGAGAATCACGAGGCTGGTAAGAATCAGAAAAAAGATTATTCTATTTTTTTCACACTAATTCTTAATAAAGAAGCATAATATATAAAAGTATTTTGACATATATGTCAACTTTTATATTTCAGAATACGAATACGAACTGCTAGTTTGGCCAGCTCGAGGTGGATGGATTCGAAAGACTGCGTGGATACTTACCTGGCCGATTCACTTGGTATTCATGTGTACCATACCAAATTGCGAGAAACCACGTTTCAAAAATTGGTTTCCGGTTACGTTTCTCATGTGCATCATCTGGATTGGTTCGCTAAGCTACATCGTTGCCTGGATGATAACAATTATAGGTAAATAACATTAAAATAACATTAAAATAAACTTTAACATTAATTTTTAATTTAATTTCAATAATTATGTCTATATAAAAGGTGGTATATCCTTTTTATTCCTTATTAGGAGATACGCTGAAGATTCCTGATTCCGTAATGGGCATTACATTCCTGGCTGCAGGAACGAGTGTCCCAGAAGCTGTCTCAAGTGTGATTGTTGCAAAACAAGGTAAAACCAACTACCTTTACTTATTTCTCTCTATTTCATAATTCCTATTTAAATAAATATATATAAGATGTTTCTCTTTTATAATTGTAGGTCACGGTTCGATGGGCATCAGTAATTCGATCGGTTCGAACACATTTGACATTCTGCTGTGTTTAGGCCTGCCTTGGCTGATCAAATCCTCTTTTTCGCCGACCCAGCCTGGAAAGCACTACATCAGTATAAACTCCGGGGGCCTCGAGTACAGCGCAATTTCCTTATTATCGACGCTGCTGCTTCTGTACGTTGCCTTCGCCTCGAATAAATTTCAACTGGATCAAAAAGTAGGCCGGGCTTGTTTATGCATGTACGCGGTCTTCCTGATCTTGGCCTCCCTGATCGAGCTCAACGTATTCTTCAGGGTGAACCTCCCCACTTGTCAGAGGACGGTCAAGTGATCCTACTTCCGGCCGGCCCTGCCGGTCCCAGTAATCGTCCCGACGATCGTCAGTTGTTCCACGTTTTACCGGAAACTCAGTAACATCATTCATCGAATTCCTTCGTGTACAGATGACGCCTCACGTCGATCGGGCTCTCGAAAAAACAGTCAGGGTCGTGAAATTTACCATTTGTACCAACGAACCCATCTAGAAAATTCAGGCATTCAATTATCAAGATTACTTTTAACGAAATTTTACTAAAGCAGAGTTGATTTCACGATACTGCTGCAAGTTAATCCATTTTATACTGTACCTCTCATTTTCGTGTAAAGTAGGCATTATGTTACTCTTAAGTTATGACATAGGTCCTTATCCTTACACATTTGTAACTTGTCTGCTCGTATTCTTTCGCCTAATTCAGAAGAGACAATATTCAGGGTCGATCGCTTGCGTCGAGTGCAGAGCGATGGCTTCAAAAAGTTCATCAGAAAACAGAGCCAGCAATCTTCAATTAAGAGACGATTTCACACTCCAGTAGTTACGGACGATTCCAGTCAGCCATTGATGAACCTTCATTGAATTTGTCAAAAATTTCTCTCGTAATTTGAGTCACAGGAAATTATAAAAAGAAAATTACTGTCTGCATAATCTTCTCTTTGATTTGTACTAAAATGTGGAATGAATCTCAAATGAATCTTGAATTAAGAGAACTTTTAGCTGAGTACAATGTTAAGATACTTTTAGTGCTCTATAACTCTAGCTTCTTGAATAAAATATCATATACTTTGTTGGCTGACCAAAGTATTCTGTACCTACTGCACGTGTCGAACATAAGTCTTGCACGTACATGAAACGATCGTCCCAAGTTCTAAATTTGTAATGTTACATCTAACTTAAGGTTCAAATGATCACGTAATGTTGAGAGTAGTTGAATTTTTTATATTTAAAAAAACATAAATTTGCAATTTGCATAGAATCGGCAAAAATATCATGGAATATTGTCCAGTTCCATTTATTGTTATATATAAGCTACCAAAAGCATGATGCATAATTTTAAAACTTCGATGTAATCTCCATATATTGTCTAAAATATAAATTCAATCTGAATAATGATCTGATTATAAAATAATGGCCTGCCTCGCTTGCGTCCATAATATTGTACATTGTTAGTTAGCACAATTAATTAATCGAATTGTTAATTGAATCCACGATCAACTCATTAATATTGACCTAAATTGTTTCACTCGCAATCCAAAAACATTTTGGTCGTTGGAACTACAATCTGTAATTCTTGTTCTTGATACTTTATTGCATTATGGTACGTGACCAATGAAAGTTAGACCAACGGTAGAAATGTATCACGCAAGGATTCTCAAATGAGCATTATGAACATGACATTAGTGTTATCGTAGCTGGTACTATTGTGTGGTATGAGAAAAGACTGCGGAATATTGTTAAATTATATACTCAGGGTCGGCTTTCAAGTTGAGTGGAACGACAAATTTTCCACGGCGCATGCTCATTTATCCACACACTGAAAAAAAGTAAAAACAAAAAAGAGACATTTTTTTTCATAAATTTAATTAAGCTCAGTCCCATTTTTTAATCAAATAAGAGATAGACAAGTTAAAATCAAATAAGCTGCCTCTATTAAAACTGAATATTCTTTTTTTAGTGTGAAGATAAATTGATCAACTCATTTCTAAAATTAAGATTGCACTATAATGTGAAATTAATAATCACCGTCTCTTCTATTTTCACAATTTAAATAGCGAATTTTCGCCGCCGCCTCATTTTTTGATGAGCATATTAAGTAAACAATTGTTTTAAAATAAATCTTGAAATAAATATTTATTTTAAAAGTATTAATTGATTATCCCTGAAACTTTTGCATTAATTTCATGTGTGAATAAGCATTTGAACTGGATTTTTACTTTTATATTCTCAGTCAAGATTTGCGCGCCATTTACGATCGAGAAATTCTTTATCAAAAGATAAGATTCATTTCTCTTATTTCCGTTAAATTAAATTGAGTCGCCGAGATTTTATTTGATTTTAAAGCGGGTATGGAGTTGGTGAACTGTGAAGGAAAATATCAACTCGGTAAATTGAAAATCTTGAGATTGGGATTGGAAAAAGGGCAATAAGCAAATATAGAGCGCGTTGCTCGAAAGAAAAAAACCAGTAGAGCTTTGCACACATAATTTACTCTATATATTATTAGAGAGAATATTTATTTCATCTTCTAGCTCTAACATATAATTTAATTTATTTAAAAAATACGTTTAACTATTTAGCAAGGAAAACTTTAAATAACCCATTGTTCGTTTCCGCAAAGGTAGGAATCTATTGTTAGTGTTTGTAAAACGTCAAAGTTCCCTTCGAGGTAGCTTTTTTCACATTTATATCGTGCCAATTGTCTCATTCCCATGAGCTATCTTTTCAGCGAGAAAAATGTCGAGCGTTATTTGTGTCGAGGATGAGAAAGCTTTGGCGACGATATAGAGGGTGCAATATATTCAATGAAAAGCTTTTTCCGCATTAAATACATCACAATTCAGTAAATTCCACATAAATGAATCCTAAATGCGTGTATGATGCTTTGTTCAAAACCTGCGCTGTTTATTGGTTTTTCATTAAATATATTCTCGTGTAGCTCAAGTGTTTGTGTCGTCTAAATATGATTGTTGGTTTTCTATTAAATTTGCACTCTATAGCGTGATATTTAACACGTTATTTGAGAAAATATAATCAGAAACTCATACAGATCAATAAGCATTTATAATTACTTTTCCTATAGGGGAGATGAAAAGTAATTAATGCTTACTCTCATATTTATATAATCAAAATTATGTTATGAAATATCTCTAATTTACTATAGTTGAATTTTTCTCAGTTTTTTCAAGTTTCTAAATGGAAAAATAAGTAAAGTAGAGCTAGAAAAAAAATCCGAGTGTAAATATCATCATAAAATCCGGAAGAAAGAGAGAGAAAGAGCGGAAGCTTATTCGTCGAGAGGCTTCCGGTGAATCTTGAATGAAACCATCTTCTACTTGAGATAGTAAGCTGCTCAACACGGGCAAGATGCTTTATGACACAGTGGTAAGTCTTGATCGCACAAATACAATATTTCTTTGCCTTTTGTGCTTCCAATAATAAACTTACACTCCTATTCATCTCGAATAACAGGCGTAATCCTTTCTTATTAATCCTTTATTCTCACTATATTGATCGGTTTTTATCGAAGAAAATCTTACTTAAACTGAATAGTTAAATAACCTACTCAAAATGAAAAATTTATGCAGAAGTGAAGATTGAAATAGAAAAAGTTGATAAAAAGTTAAACAAATTGATAAACTGTTTCTGACACAGATATATGTTTAAATTGTTGAAAGATATACTGTTTCTATTTCATTTTTTTGTGTGAAGGAAACAACATATTGTGTTTTAAGAGTGATGAACGACGATATATACGGAATATCGCAACTTGACCTAGATTTGAACCTATTATATAATACAATACATACAAGAGATAAAGTGGTCAATATTTTCTTTTTTTATTTTAATGTGTTAAAAATGGTGATCCTCAATTATAATCAAGCTGAATGGGTATTTTTATATTTCCATTAATTATTTGTACTTTATTGTTTCTTTTTTATAAATAACCGAGTTTGCGAATGTATATTATGGATTCTCATTCTGGCCACATGAAGTGTATAGTTCTGAAGGTTGATATCGTGTTTGGTCTTCTACTTAAGGCTCGCAAAACGGAAAGTGTCACAGTCACGATCGCTGTGTGTTTAAAGTTATATGAATCGATAAATTATATATAAATATATGTATATATATACATGCTTTGATCACCTTTCTCAAAGTTGGGAGACACGGTCTGTTGAACGTTCGCAAAACCACGGTCGCTCCCGAATAGAGTGCTAATTCTCACAGCTGCTATTTTAAGTAGAAAAGTTACGCTTTAGTAAGACGAATGCATTTCTTTTTAAACTAGATTTAATTCGCAATTTTAAATGCTTGAAACTTAATCAAAGTCACCCTGCCCACCTATACTATTTACCCCTCGCGGTTATAAGTAGAAAATACCAGTTATGGTAAGGCGAATCCACTTTTACTTTAAATACGTTTAATTTTAAAATTTAAATGCTTCAAATTTAGAACTTGTTCATTTTAGATTCATCATTATGTAAATAATTTTTTCAATACTTTAACTTATTTTTGTATAGCTCAATTTTTAGAGAAGAGCGATTTCAATATTACTATTACGTATCGTTCGTCTTACCAAAGCTTACCTTTTTCCCTAGCTGGCCTCGCTATAATTACAAGTAGAGAAGGAAAGTTTTGGTAAGACAACTGCTTAATTCATTCTGCAACGCATTGATCGACGTTTGTATAGTCCTAATAATATCGGATTTATTATTTATCTATTATCTGCAATCACTGCCCCTTAAATCTGTAAATAAGTGTCCTTGAAATTGGTGAGCATAAGTAATTGAAAGTATCGACATTTGAAGACTCCGACTCTGGCTCAGGAAATGAAGAACAGCGAAGAGGAGTGAAGGAGATGAAATCTAAAGCTCAGAATAGTATAAAAAAGAGTAGAAGAGAGAGTTTGAGATCGTAAAGGTGAGAGAGAAAGAGAAGAAGAGGGTTGGCCAAACGTCAGCGTGCAGATCTGCAATGCGGCGTTGCCGGCAAGTCCGAGTTGGTTCACCAAACCCACCGTGGTGTTCTATAAGTATAGTACACACTACATTCTATATAGTAATACTTCTTATACTGTTCCCTATATATATGCAAAGGCACGCGCGTGACGCGGAAGTGTGTAAGGTGTATGTGTAACCCGGCTCTCTATGTGAGGGTGTACGCGGTGATGTGCCCGGCTAGCATGTGGATGCACGCTAGTAATGTGGCAGTATGCAGGTATATATTAATAGGTGAGCCCAGTCGATCCATGCGCTGGATGCGACGGCGTCATGCGCCTTTGCTGCACAGTTCTCTCCGCACCCGCGCGATTTCACCCCTTCGAACAGGAACCAAAGACCACGCAGTGTTGCCTTGCCGCGCTCAGAGCACAACACTTGCCCTCAGACATATTTTTACTAATCTTTCCTTTACGATTTATGTGTGTTTCTTTCGACAAGCCATTATCCAGCCCGAGAAACCAAAGTGTACTCTACTACCCTAGTTTTTAAAAGAGAGGGATATTCAAAAAAAAAAAAAAAAAACAGGAGACATAAGAGTTGAATTGCTACTTATAAAAGTAACAGCCACAAGGGGATAAAAAAGTCAAGTTGTTGATGCTTTTCGCGATTGGAAAGGTTTCTGATGATTGGTGTCACATATCGAGGCTCATATCGACCATCCTGTGTAAATAAGCTTATATGATTATCCTCAACACCTAAATTCTAACGTCCATTATCTAGATTCATAATCACAGTTGAAGATTCAGATAATTGGATAATGAACTCTAATATAAAGGATGTCAAGTTAAGCAAATATGTTGAGGATATTCTGGGGGGATTTCTGGGAATTTCTCTCCCTCTTTCGAATTATCTCCATCTCTTCTCTCTCAATCTTTATCTCTCGAATGGTGCCTAAAATGATTCAATAAACTAGTGCCTAAATCGTATGTGCAATAATATAAAAACGCGTGGATCAGTATTTATTAATTGGGAGTGCTCGCGTAGAATAAGAAAAGTTTGTGTTGAAGATTGTTTGGTGGTTGTTAAGGATCATGATCAATCATCAAAACGCTGGTGATTAAGTTCGGGAGTAAGAATGTGTTGGTTGCCAGAAGAGAGTTCGGTTTAGTTTGAGAGACGTTTGGTGATTCGTCAGTGTTTGATTTAGTGATGTCACAGTTAATGCTCTACAACCTGGGACACGCATCCAACGCGGGAAATGATACAAATAATAACGCCAATACCAATAGCAGCATGGAGGATGACGATTCTTACCAACTGCCCACGATCTATAGGTACTAACGATATATTTGCATCTTACATTATTACCAGTTAAAATCTTGAACACATTATGCGTTAAACTATTGTCTACAGATAAAAAATTATCTCAAGGATTTGAATTCGCGAGTTTCTTGAAAAATGAGACTCCAGTTCTTTTAAAAGGAATAAAAATTCATAAGAGAGCTAATACTAATAAGATTCTCGAAGAATCATTTCGTTCAAGAAAAAGTGCTTAAGAGTTGGGAGAATTGAAACTTGTACCTCTAACTTCGATCTTTTCAACTTTTCCTATAAAAACTCTTTTAAACCAATCTTATACGTTTTGAAAGCTCTTTACTTTTTTTTAAGTATTATAATCATTTTAAACTAAAAGCATACTTTGATATTAGTTACACTCTAATAGCTGTCGTAATTTTACGACATCACGTGTGTTTTATGCATGCACTTGATAATTATGTAACTTGTTTCATAATTTTTTAAGGAAATTTTAAATAATTCGGTTACCATTTCAAATAGAGAAACTGCATTTATTTAATACTGCAATGAGTATTAAAGAATTAATATTAATATATTATTTCTGTACATATTCAACGTTAATGCTGCAAAATGCGGCTAAACGTAGAAAGTGATTATATAAATGTGATTTTGTTGATTATTATTATCTGGAAAGCCTTGAAAATCTTAAAATAAAGTAATGGATTAGATGCTTCTTTGAAATGTGTTTAATTAATATAAGTTTGTTTAATTAATTTAAAAGCAGACCTGAAATACACCGTGTGATACTCATTAAGTGAAGTTAAAGTTAATACCTACGAGTTCTAATAATTAAATTATGTTTCGACTTTTCGAAAATTTGTGTTGCAGATGTCGTGCCCCAATTGCAAGTTTAGATTGCATGGAAGAATTCAATGGCGTCGAATCTGGTGTTCATTGCAATGCATCAACAGGAACTAAGGAACAATTGCTGACTAGCTGTATAAGTTCGCAGTCTCAACGACTACAACAACCATCGCCAGGTATTCGCTACCGCAACTTGGGCAAAAGCGGTCTACGTGTTTCCAATGTTGGATTAGGTACGCTGAGTGTATCACCCCTTTCACCTAGATTTTCATTTTTGCATAAAATTCTTGGGCTTAGAATAGACGTAACAAGTATAATTTCGCAATATAATTTCCTTTTTCTATATTATACAAAATTTTCACATAAAAATAGTTCTTTAAAGATAATTTTATTGTATACTTAGTATATTCATTACAAATTAAAAGGTTCGTAATTGGGTAATGCATATCTTATTTAAATATGTTTAATTCTCTAAGTTAAATCCTTCAAACTAAACTAAAGTTATCCTGTCCACTTATAATTTATATTCTTCGCTATTATAAGTAGAAAAGGTCAGATTTGGCAAGACTAAATATTTTTAGTGTATTCGTTACAAATTAAAAGGTTCATAATTGTATAATAATAAATCTAAATTGAAAGCTTTAAGGATTAAAAAATCTTAAACAAGTTTTTGTATATTTATGGAACTAATGGAATTTTTTTAAAGCATTATTTTATTTAAATCATGAAAATTTAGACTCGGCACCGATAAATGTCAATTTCGCTTTTGCGTATACTATATGTATATCTTATTTTTCTTTTTGTTATGAACCGGCATTATCAACTGGGATTCACTGATGAACCACTATTTCTTATTAGGAATTTTCTCTGATGCAATACGATAACTTTTTATTCTACGATAATATTGATCTATGATACCTTCGGGAATTTAGAGTCTCAATTCTCGTTTTCATAACTTCTATGGTGAAAAATTACACGTGCATGAATATGAAAGCCTGAAAAATCTAGCGAAACTTTTCTTTTGGTGTAGAACATTGTTAAAAGTCTCGTAGAAATCAGTTGTGCTTTTCCTTAGCACTTGGCACTCAACTATCACACTTGAATTAATTATTGTGGAAAGGTTGTTGTTGAATGAGACGTTTCTGGTTCAGAGCATAATTAGCTTGTTATGTAGAAAGAGAAAAGCATTTGGTTTTAATTAAGGATATACTTTTTATCACGTTATTTATTCCAAGTTTTAATGTGAGGAGTTTTTTCGGTTAATATTTCTACTTACAATTAAAAACATGCTTATTATTATTACGTATATTATTATTGAAAAATCTTTACAAGAGCAATTGTGCCTTAAATATATATAGTTTTACCGATCTCACGAGCATGAATTTTGATGTAATACTAGAGGTATTTGAAAGAATTTTTCATGAGGAGGTTTGAAAGCAAAGGGGAACTTTCATGAGCTTTCAGAAAATGTTGAGAAAATTCGTTTGAGATTGCAATTTAAAAGATATATGTGGTGAGAATTCTTTCCATCCTTTTCAGTTTGTAGTCTAATGAAAGTGATCATAATATTTTATGTGTAAAGTGCAATAGTAGTAGTAAAAGCATTCTTTGAGAGTTTAATGCATGAAAATGATATAATACTCCTGAAATAATCGTAATTTAAAGCTTTTATAAAAGTGTTTAAAGAAATTGTTTTTGCTTTTAATTTTTGTAGGAACATGGACCACATTTGGTGGTGCTGGAGGCCCAACCAACGAAGAAACGGCAGAAGCCGTTGTGACACTGGCCTATGACAGCGGAATAAATGTGTTCGACTTAAGTGAAGCCCACAGTGGGCACAAAGCTGAAATTCAATTGGGCCGAATTCTCTTGCGCCGCAGCTGGAACCGTTCCAGCTATGTTATTACCACGAAAATATACTGGAACACGAAGTAGGTAAAATTACAACCGAAAAACGTGACCTTAGGGAAATTGGTGTCTTTTGCCAACTCTTATTTCTCTCCTTCTATCACAATTTATTTGTCAGTTTTTCCAATTCAAAAACTTCAGGGATTGATGATTTAAAGAATGATATTATCTTTATGCATTATTTTGCCATTATGATGATATATAAACTAGAAAATATGAAAAATTGAAATTAAATATTCCCGCTGAGTGCGTTTTTTAAAATAAAATATTTTAAAGTTTGGTATGGAATTATTCTATACACCTGCTTTGATTTTGAGTACATAATGGAAATATCAAGAATGAGGAACTCCCTTTGATCACAATCATTTATCGTCATACATTTGTAAAAGATAAAAAGTCTGGGGAAATTTTTGATGAACTTGTTTAACCAGTTAGTCAGTATTGAAAGTGTATGTTGTAGAATACAGATAACGTTTATTCTTATGTTGAAATGGTAATATCTTTTTAAAACAGTTAAAAGTTGTTTTTTTCAAGGTAGTATGATTATCTTCATAATACCTTGTATTATCATATGTCTTATGAAACGCATATATTTTAAATATAGAGAAGAAGATATTCATTCATGAATCTCATTTTTGTTGGAATAATCTAACTGATGTAAATGACTCAATTACTGTTGACAGAACGGAAGGAAGGGGTCTTTCGCGAAAGCACATTATCGAATCCGTACAATCATCTTTGGCCAGATTGCAGTTGTCATACATTGACATTGTAATGATTCACAAAGTCGACCCAATGTGCCCCATGGAAGGTAGAATTCTTTTCTTTAATAATCATCAGTTAATTGCAAGAGTTACGCGAATAATTAAGATTAAGATATCAGGACCTTGACCTAGGAGCAATACGGCAATAAATGATTCCGTATGCTTTTCAGAAATAGTACGCGCAATGAATTATGTAATCGGTAAGGGCTGGGTGATGTATTGGGGAACATCGAGATGGACTCCTGTTGAAATCATGGAAGCATACACGAATTGCAGGCAATTCAACTGTGTGACGCCAATCGTCGAGCAAGCGGAATATCATCTTTTTTATAGAGATAAGCCGGAGCTCTACATGCCTGAGTTGTACAATAAAATTGGTAAATTTTATTAGATCCAGTAGATTTAGAAGCAAATTAAATATTAGTGTTACATAAAAATTTTCTTATCACAGGAGTGGGGTTAATGGCGTGGTCCACAATCACCATAGGCATGGTTTCTTCAAAGCACGAAGAGGGAATGTCATCCTTTTTTTCAAGATCTTCATACAAAGTAAGAAGATCAAACATTTATGGTCGTTTTCTGCACTAGTAGGCACTTCATGCGAAATTTTATTCATATTTTGAAGATTGCGGGACGTCGCTTAGTAATTGCTGTATATTTTCAGAATAAATATTCCTCGTTCAGTTGGACAGAAGATGAAACCCAATCTTTGTACAAAGAGGTGCGATTCAGCGTATATTTGTTCAGTAGATTGGCACACCGTTGTAATAATATACTTTTTTTAATTCAGGAATATTCAGTATCCCTTTTTTATTCAGGGTAGCGAATGGAAGGAAAAGCCAGCCGAGGAGGAGCCACCGGTGCGTAAATATTCCGATAAATTAAGGGACGTTTGTGCTCTCGCGGAGAGACTGGGTTGTACCTTTGCTCAGCTGGCGATCGCGTGGTCCCTGAAGAACGAAAGTGTTCAGTGCCTTCTTCTCGGAGCGTCTAGCATAGAACAACTCTACGAGAGCCTCCAAAGTCTGCAGGTTCGATTTTTTTTTAATGTCGTTACAATTAATTCCTATATAACGAGTTTTTTATATTTCATGAGAAAAAAATCATGCAATTAATAGGAAACAGAATATACTTAATGAGGACTTTGAAATAATAATGATGATGATGATTTTAGCTTATCCCGAAGCTAAATTCTACAGTGATGACTGAAATCGAGAGAATACTGGAGAACAAGCCGTCCCGACCACCGATGGTATCAACCTTGGCTCTCAGATGACAATCGATTTGCCCCCATGGAAGTCGTGGGGGGTCCATAGAGGAGGGTGCAACGAGCCCTAAAAGTGAAGGTGGCAACAGCCAGGACCAGGAACAAAGCAAGGAAGGAAGTCAAAAAATGAACTTCTGCGAAATACAGTGAAAACTTCATGCCTTCACCCTTCTCACAATCCATAATGATCTCTACTTCCGTTATCGCTTGAATCTGTGCTTCCTGTCACACGCGGAAACTGATCGGTTCCAAATATTGATGATAATAAATACCAATATGAGGAGCACAATGCAGAATATGAACGCGTCCTCTTTCTCTCACAATGGACTATAAAGTGATACTTCGAATAACATTAATCTTAAATAATAATAATCCCGAAACGAATTACCAATTAACAATTACCAATTACCAATTATCCATTATCGGAATTTTTATCATGCAAAATATGCGTTCATGCCTTTGACATACAAACTGATTCACATTTATGTATCAGCATACGTAAAAAGATGAAAAATTTCGTACTTAATTTTCAACTGCAGTTTGATATCTCTCTCGTACGAATAAATATAAGTAACTAATTTACTCAGCTTTTCGCTTGGTGTGTTCAATTTTCTTCTCGCGAAATAGATTTTCTTAATGTAATTTCAGGAAAAAAGGGAAAATCATAGAAAATTTCTATAAATAATTAAATTACCATAATTTAGAAATTAAATGAAAAGAATTGTCACGTGTATCCGAGACATCAATAAAGGGACATAGCTTCTGAGTTTCCCAAGGACGCTGTGATTATAATAATAGCGTGTAAAGGTTTATGTAAAAAAAAGGGTATTTGACTATTTATTGAAAAGTGTCGATCGATACTTTTTTCCGAAAAGAGACAGTTGTAAAATTTCAACTGATTCGACCAAGTAGGAAACAACGAAGAACCGAGAACTGTGTTTCTACTATTCGTATAATATTTTAAGTCGCACGAAAATGCAAGCGAGATACTCGTTAATTAAATAATAAATTACATTATAAATTATACAATTGATCCTAGTGCATTTCGATGGACGAACGCGCCAGTTTGACATCGACATTGTCCCTCCAATGTATTTTTAATCATTCATTGCTCACGTAAAAATGATTCTAGGATAGTAATTACTAATTGCTACATAATTACATTCGAATTAAGAAATTATACTTGCCACTGTCATCTCGCGAACGAAGTAGTTAGTGATAGAGTAAATTCTTTCCTTCCAATCGCATTTGCGATTTAGCTCATGTGACGTTCTCGATGTTGATTTCTGATTCATTTTTTGATCATTAAATTTTTTCATAAAATATTGTATTGAAACTACACAGAGGAATAAAGTCGTTTTATTAATTAAACTTTGCATATCTAGGAGATATTATGCTTACACTTTTAGTCACAGAATGACATCGTTAACGTCATCTAGAAGCGCTGAAAATGCCGTTATAGGTAGAAATGAAATGTAAAGGTTTATCTACTTTATGTATAGGAATTCTTAAGAGCTGTACAATTTTCCAAAAAAATTCCCCTTAAAGTTATTTTTTTAATGGACGGAAATAGGCCTTATTTTGATAACTTTTTTCATAACGACATGACATATTTAAATTTGAGTAAAATTAGAGTAAAAAGGTTGATTGAGTTAACAATTTTTTTTTAATTCTGGAAATTCCTCATTCATTAATAACATTTAGAAAAATAAAGTAAGAAATAATAAAACAATGGAACAGATATCTTAAGAATTCGTATAGCCTTGATCATCTTTTCAAATACCTTTTGTACAATTATATCATTTCTAGTCTATCATCAAATTTTATTATAATGCAATGCTTTAATCGAAGGCATGTAAATAAGAATTTAATTCCTCTTGACGTAATCACAATTTTATTGTGTATTTCTTCTCAGTTATTCTTGATTTAATCACAATTTTATTTAATATTTAAAATCTGACAATATTATCTTGATAAGATAGTAAATGATAAATTAATAATTGATAGTCAAACGATAATTTAAAGAATATTTTATCACACCTAGAGTTAGCACATCGTTATAATTAAAAAAATTTAACATTTTATCTATGAAAGAATGAGATAATTTTACGTGCCTTTGATTAAATCAATGATCTTTCTAATCTAAAAAATGAGATCTTCTCATTAGAAAACTTAATTTTATAGTATCATATCATAATCGAAGTGATAATGACATTACTAATATAGTAAATCTCAAGGCTCATCTCTGATTGTAAAAAAAAATACTCTTTGTCTTTTTGAGAATTAAATTTGAAGAGAATGCTTTTGCAATTTGCTGTTAAATGATTCAAATATTTATTGCATTTTCAAGGGGGCAAAGAATATAGATTTTAGGTATAATATGTACCCATAAATCGAAAATCTTTTCAAATCCCGATCTTTATGGGATTTATTTCTAAAATTGCCACTCCGATAAATATGGTCATTTTAGACGTAACTCCAAGCAACATCAGGACATTTTTCTTTAAAATGGTTTTCTAAGAGACTAAACCAAATAAAACAGATTAAGAAATAAGGAAAAGAAGAGTATAAAATTAAGGAATGAATCTGTTTCTCAATTTTGGGCTTAGATCTTGCGATTCCTATCAAGTTGATAACTAATAAGGAAACTTCCTCATTGTGGGATTACCTAAAAGAAAATACCGATAGCAAATCGTGATCCTTTATCGAAAATCAATTGCGATTCTCACTGATTTCTTTATCATATAGAGTATTAGAAAATGAATCGAGAAATTCGTGCACAGGCACTTACAACTTGAATATTATCGCCAATATTATGGTGATATGGTTGAGTTTAGATTGAATTCATTGAATGCAAAAATCTTCTTTCACTTTAAGATCATTGCAGAAAACTAGTCATTGTCAGGTTGTTAGTATTATTATATTATTATGTCGATCATTGATAATAATAATAAGCTTTCAGCCTTATTAGGTTTTTATGTACGCCTCATCGACATCGAACGTAACGTGTTCTGCGATGTTAAAAATCAAATGCTTATGATTTTCATATTCAAGAGAAGATACATATTAGTAATAAAACGTTTTTTAGTCGACCTACCGTGAATCACGTAGAGATAATTAGTAAAAGCGTTATCATTACAAAATATACAGAAGGCACTCTTAATAATCAACAAGATAATAAAATTTGTCAGATTAGTAGCTTAAAACGGGATGCCTATATTGCGTTATCTTCCGAAGAATTAATATAGGCATTTTTTGATAAGAGAGTGTCAAAAAATTACCCAAAATACGTATAGGAAATTAATTGCTAAGGTAGCACATTTTTTGCTCACGTACAGCAACATTTTCCACTTGCCGAAGAAGCGACAAAAATAGGAGACAATTTGCTTTGAGAGATTGTTTTATTGCACTAATTTCTGGGATCAGAAAACGTATAAAATGAACGTTATCTACGAGCTAATTACACTGCTGTCTCAGTGAGGCGTAAATGATAAAGATCTTTATAAGTGTGTGGATTAAACTCAATTCTGAGTATTTACACTCTTTTGATTGAAAAAAAGATTTTTGTGAAAGGTTCGGATCAAAATGTATGTATTCCGCTCATAAAATTGAATACGCAAGAGAAGTAAAGTATGTATTTTTTTTTGGAAGGAATGATTCACTGTGAACTCATTATTCTTGAAAGGGAAAGAGGAAGTATCAAATTAGGATAAGTTTGGTTGTATAAATGATTTGCATTATTTTTTTATATCAGTATGTATTACTTTTTTGAAAATCGGATTTAAAAAGTAAATAATATTATCAAATTTAATTTAGAAATGATGTACAAATGATAAAAAATGCGAAAAATTGTGAGAGATGTACGAGATGTAAATGCCAAGAATTTTAATGGATCTTATTTTATAAGGACATTGAAATGAAAAACTGCAATTCACGGTTTGCACTTTCTTCATAATTGTAAACTTATTAAATTATACATTCACATCTCGAATTGTATTATCGTACTCGTTATTTAATCAAAAAAAAAATTATTTAAATTCTATGAATTGTTGAGTGTATTTAAATGTTTAAGACATAAAGCTGTTATTTATTGTAAGTTTTTTAACTCTTAATTTGTATTTTGGTAAGGATTTTTGTGTTCCAGGAAAGATATGTAAGAACTATGTAAAGAAAGAATTGTAAACTATGAGTTTCTGCGATAGCGAGATTTTCATGTCACGATTCAGAAGAGATTATTATGCCAATATAAAGTTACTTTTCTACCGACTCTGTCTTTTCTTGTGAACTTTGTCTTTTCCAGAAAAATTCAAGTTACATAATTGCAGAAATTGCAATAAGGAAAATATAAAGAGATCCTGCGAAGAATCTCTGAATTCTTCAAACGCTTATCTGTCAAGTTTCCACGCATGTCGCATTTTTTTTAATTTTATAGATTACGGTACGTATATTTATTAATCGTCAGTTAAAATAAAAAACACTTTTTATCGAAAAAATCTAATTTGTTTAATATCCACATTATGTTTTAATTCCTATAATAGTTAAATAATAATATATAAATTAATTTTGAGTGAGTTCATAAAAATAAAAACAATGCAAATTACCCTAAATAAAAATAAATAAGTCTTTTTTACAATAGTTGTAAACATTTTTCTTAAAACTCCAATTCAATTTTTGCTATTTGCAATTGAAAAAGTCGTATTTTACACCAGTTATGAAGCTTATTAGCGGATGTACCTAACAATTTTTCGGAGAGATTCAATGCGAACGATATCTTTTCCCCAATATACGAATAGAATTCAATAATTTTTACGTATTTCATCATTTCTTTCATTTAAAGAGACATTTTAAAAAGACATTTTTTAATATTTTCATTGAAATTTTAAAATAATAACAATTTAAAAACGGGAATTTCTCGCAAGTCTAAGACGTCAGTTCTTTGTGTATAAATAACATTAAGTAAAATATCTTATAATATCGTTTCGATACAAAGTTTCTTAAGAGATAATAATTACTATAACGAACTTTAAATGTCAATTTTCAATTATTCTTCACTGAATGAAAGAAATTTTTTTCACTTGTATATGATGTAATCACCGTGATTCATCCTCAAAGTCTTTGAATCACATTCTTTTATACTCATTAAACCCCCTGCGTCACTTTTTACTGTTTATTCGACACTTATTGATTCTCCATTCCTATTTTTTGTATCACCATTATCAATTTTAAGGCAATAATCAATCTTCACACATTGGCCAGTTAACGAAGAAGAAGGTATTCAATTCCAAAAGAATAGCAATCACCAGGAACAATGTGTACATGCAGAGACATGCAACTCCTACTTTTTTGTTTAACTTGAATCCGTAAAAGGCAGTAACCGCATAAAACCCTATGACACATATTATAATTGCAACAACGCTGTACGCAATTGCACCCGACACAATTTGCACATCCTTCCCACTTATGATCACTTTTATCGTCCAGGGAAGTCCCAGACACAAAAGAATGTCCAAAGTGTTCGCACCTAATGTGTTACTCATTGCCATGTCCCCATGATCTGAAAAAGAGTAATGATCATTTAATTACTTATATTTTGCGCTCCTGAATAAGATTAATAATAACAGATCATAAAGTTATGCAGGATTTGTGCTATCATCAAAGTCTGACTCTGAAAGCTATCATCAAAGAAGGCCATAGAAAGAAAGAGAAATAAGCTATCTTGGAAACTTTTCATATCAGTTGCTCATTATCTGGATATTAGATCGAATTAGATATAAACCGATAGCTCTGAATTGAATTGAATAGACGCTCTGCGTAAGTGTTTATAGGGAATAGTTACTTCGCCTAGAAAGGATGACGATCGAGACCAACTCTGGCATGTTCCCCCCAGCAGATAAAAATGTAATTCCCATTATAGAATCAGGGATTCCGAGAGTGTCTCCTACGACAGTAGTCATCCAGGAAACTAAGTATGAAGATATGGCTATCCATATTACACACATTAGGAATGTTGCCGGATACCAGTTACGAAATCGTTTGTATCTCGTGTCAGGAATCGTAATGAATAAAAGTATTCGTAAAGGCCACGTAATCAGGAACCAGAATTGTGTGAATCGTCCACTTCTTGGCCATACGAAAAGGGTTTCTATAATAGAGTAATTTTTTAATTAAATTTTATCTGTTTAATGCGATTATGTCATAGTGTTTTAAATAAGGCATACCGGGTTCAACATATATTTCCAAAGCTTCTTTGAGATTAGGAGGCACTTCTCCATTAACTACAGCTTTCATATTAACTCCATGCTTTACTAAACTATTTCTGTATTCGATCACCAATTCTCCATGGAAAAATGGCTTATAAGTTCCATGGGGCATAGCGTCATGCTTTTTCTGATCAACTCCTGGAAAGAACAATAAAATGGGGAAAAAGATTCAGTAGGTGTTTTCGTAAATAAAGTAGAATTTTAAAATTCCAGATAAGTGATTTAGTACTGTATGATAACTGATTCTTATTTGAGATTATGAAAAATCCTTTTAAGCCTTGTGTACACATTATGTACAATTTCATTTCATCTTGATGATCTATATTTAAAGAACTTATCGTGATGAACATACTTTTTTCTCCTGAGAGTTTTCGCTTGTTTGAAAAGCGCGTGAAAAAGTTTGTGATTCTTCCGCTGAAGAATAAAATGCTGAAATAACCGGCAAAGAGCATCAAAAGTATTGTAGCTTCATACCAGGTCACAATGCCGTCCCACATAATAAAAACCAAACTGCTGACTGAGATTATGTAAATAATGCAGTCTCGAGACAATATTCCCCATTTTAGGTGAATTGCCTAGAAGTAGATTAAGAAGATTATAAACTGAGACTGGCATCCGACATAATTAAAATTTTATTTTAAAAAAATGAAGTTTTTTAAGAATAAAAGTTACATAATATGAATTTTAAAAACTCAACCCAATGGCGAGATAAAACGTATTCTAAAGAAATGCCATAAAAAAAATAATCATAAACATAGATAGAAGTAAATGACGTGTAATCGATGCGAAAAATAATGACCGAATGAAAAATAACAATCGAGATAGATATCTTGTGTGATTAAACGCAATCAGGCTGTACTTCGCACAATATGAACTTTTATATAATTTTGTCAATTTTCCTCTATGGATTCGGGAGATTTTTTAAACGCACACCAATTTAAACTATGCAGAGAATTTTAAAAACAGTGTAACTTATGACTCACAAAGAATTTCTTTGTTACGTTACGAAGTAATTAAGTTTTTCGAATTAAAAAGTCATTAAGATCTATGTAATTTCAGAAGTCATAAGTTAAATTAAGCGATGTTTGAAAATATGAAAGATCAAATAAACGACCTTTCTTACCATGGCCATGATATAATAAAAGAAATATCTTAAATATCTAAAATATAAGACAAGGTTGATATACCTCAACTGCTGATAAAGCTCCACAAGCAGGTGTGACAAAGGTGTTAAAAACAGCACTGCCAACAACTGTTCCTACGCCAAGATCAGATTCAGTAAGGAAGGTGCCGACTACATTGACAAATAATTCAGGAAAACAACTTGCTGTTGCCAAAAATGTTGCTCCTGCGACATCTGCACTGATGTTTAAATCCGCACAAATACAATCTAGTGCTGGCAATAAATAATCATTGCAAACGTAGGCTGTCATCAAAAAACAGTAAAAGCCAAAAAAAATATGAAAGATGATAGCTCCCTTCTGTCTTTCACGTCTACTGAAAAAATCTTCCGGAAAGTCATCAAGTGATCGAGAAGAACAGTTTATTTCTGAAGTTTCACTATTATTATGTATTGTTATTGGATCAGTTAGGTTCTCAATTCTTTTTTCAATTTTAACTACATTTCTTCTGAGCAAAAGACCTGTAAAATTTAATTATTATTAAATCAAGGACATCGATATATTTTTTAACTTCCGCAATGTGGAATGTTTTTTATCTACTGCTGTATATTTTACACAATTTTAGAATTGAAGGTCGACGATTATACAACTAGTTAACTAAAAATGACAAAATTCTTGTGCATTACCTTCATTAGGACGTAAAGGATCACAGTTGGCACTTGTGATCAATAGAAATAACCATGTGAATAAAATTCTGGAAAAACGAAGTCCTTTTTCCATAATTGAGCTTCGTTTCTTATTGATGAATCTGTTAGATATAATTTTTATATTTTTAAACATATGTTAATGTAAGATAGTAATAAATTTCCTTTTTTGAAAAATGCTTTATTTTTACCGGTTTTTTGGTATAATTTTTGATGAAACCTGGATCTATGATTTCAAATAGAAGGTTTCACAGAAAAAATATCGAAATATTAAAACTCTGTCTTTTTATGAAAAGACGTATAAAAGAGGCAATAAATTATAAAATTGTATTATTCTCCTTTGCTGTCAATCACATGGAAAGAATTTAACAATTATAAAATTAATTTTCTTTGTGTCTTTTAAAAAATAACATTCAATATTCTAAGAGCGTGACTAACGTTAGACGTAACAGAGTTCGTTTAAAATTTTTAATTTGACAGCATTGAAAACGACACTCTTAAAAGATTGAAAAAGACTTAATAGGTGTTTCTTACTTAAAAGTTAATTTCAGTACGTTTCTTGACCACTTATTGTGTTGTCTTATCTTCACTTTTTATTTCCACTGCGTATATCCTTTTTAATAGAAAAATTCTAATTTTCACTTATTGTAAGTTATATATAATATTTTATTATTACGAGTAGATTCTACCTTATCTGTCAGAACGAAGTTTAGTTTCAAACTATTTTTCCTGTGTGCACACAAAATTTATACAAAAAATGTAAGACGATTATTAAGCAATCATTGCTTTGGAATTTCCAAAGTTAATGAAAATGAAGAAAAGAACTTCCTTAAAATATTATTCCTCAAAGTTGTCTCTTCGTATTATAAGGAAAAAAACCATGCATTTGCTACTCATCTTTTTATAATACATTTTCAATTTAGTTAACCGTTTTTTAAATTAATTTCACTTCGTTCTTTGATCACTTATTGCATTTTTAACTTTTTACTTCCACAATACGTATTCTTTTCTATAAAAGAATTCCTATCTACCTGCTAGAACGTCGAGGTTTAATTTCAAACTATTTTTCCTATATTATTATTTCTCAAAGTTGTCTCCTCATACTATAAGGAAAAAAATGTGCATTATTTACTTATCTTTTTATAATAAATTTTCTACTCTGAACTTTTAATCAAATTTTGTTTTTGTAGAGAAAAAAATTACTTTGCAGCTAATTCTAAAGACTTTTATCATGATACTTTTTTCTCGGAAATCATTCAAGTGAAAATTCAGGTCAGGATCAATGAAACAGAAGTGTACTAATAAATTTGATAACTATATTTGCAATTAAATTAATCGTTATTTATGTTCAATAATCTTTATTGCAGATAGAGTAATTTTTTCAGTAAGTCATATCAAATTATTATTTTGGTTTTGTTATAGGTGGATATCTACTTTTATAATTTTAAAACGAAATTTTTTATTAAATTAGAAACATTTGTGCGGTATCTACAGCAATTATTACCTAATGTTATAACGTTTTCAAAATTGTTTCCTATTTACTCTTCATTATATAATAACTACTTGCATTTTACGAGACCATTTTGCATTTTCATTAATTTATTTTTGTGTTACTTTCGTTTCTGAATTTAATTAAAATAAATCTAATGAATAAGATTTTAAGTAAATTAAGCTTTAATAAGAAAGTAAATGTTTACCTTAATTTACTGTTTTTCTCCTTTGATATAATTCATTTACGAAGCAAACTGAAATTCACAGTCAACTTTTCAAGAAAGGAAACAATTATTGGCTGACTTTTTCTTTAAATTTGAATAGATAGAACACCTTAAATCTTTACCGATTTCATTTAAGCATGATTTCTGTCAATAACAATTCACAACAATTTTCGATAATATTCTTCACATTGGATTTTACTTCTTTTCAGGCTAATGGATGCTTTTATTTTTTACCAACTTAAACCTAAGTAAACTCGAACAGTTGTACGACATTTGAGGCGCGCAACGATAAGAGTTTGGACAGGTATACGGCTTATAACTAAGAAAGACACGCGTGGAACTGTCCTCCCCGTTCAATAGCCCTAGTATATATGATAAATTCTACAGATTATTCTCTATAAGTCAATTTTTCACAAGGCCTGTTTATCGCAATTGCTATGAAAGAACTGCAGGGCACGATAAGTATTGTCCGCCAAAAGATTATCTAAAGATAAGATTATTAAGATGTGTCCGCTCCATATGCAATTAATCAAATTTATCTTATAATTAATTTTCCTTCTGTTATAAATAATAATTAACAAATTACGAAAATTTCTATTTTGTCGTATGCAGTATTTTACTAGCGGTGTACAATTTAGTTTTGCAGAGTTTTTAAAATAAATAAAATCACTAAATTGGCTTGTACAGAGTAATCTCGTGTATAAGAGTGTAATTTTGTACAATGAATTTAAGCATAAATACATTTTATTTTTACTTACTAAGTTTAACTGTGTAGAGTTTCTTCGTAAAGAATTTAATTAAATTTTTGAAATTAATTTATAAGTTTGTGTAAGATTTTATAGTGTACAATTTAATTGTGAAGAATAAAAATAAAAAAGTGTATAGTTTTCCAGAGTAGAGATTTTCTCTGTAGAAATTACTTTTGTAGAATTTTCGTGTAGAATTTCCAAGATAGAGTTTAATTAACTTTATACTTTATATTTAATTAATAAAAATTTTTAACTTTGAATTATCATATCGATTCATCAATAAAGGTTTCTTTAATCAGGTATGAATTCATAATGGGTATTAATATAAATTCTTTGAAAGTCGTCATGACAAGATTAAATAATTGTCTAATTATCGCTACTGTAATAAATCAAGTATCCTCAAATATTTTGGTAGATTTTTTATCATAAAAGGCTTAATATTATTTTATCCTCCGATTGTCAAGTTTTCAATTCAAGATCATTGCATATCCTGGTAATTCACTGCCAGTGCTAATAAAGTTCATTACTTTATGATAATAATGTAATAAAATAATAAAAAATCCACAAAAGCTCTGATTCAACACGATTTCGTACATCACCATAATTTTATATCTATCATTAAAAAATGATTACAAAAGTAAATCTTAATCTCAGATAGATTTCAATTTCAAAATATTTATTTACATTCATCATCTCGATAGATACATTGGAAAACAATCTAGGGAAAAACAGTTTCAATTATTGTATAAAATATTGCAGGCATATAATCATTTCAGTATAAATAATCTTATTTCGAATACTTTGGAAATGATTCGATGATAAAAAATTGCAATTAAATACATCTAAAAAAAAAAGTAAAGAGTTCATGAGTTCTTTATACTTCTTCTTTCAATAATATTCATAAATCAATAAATCAATTATGTCTATCATTATTATACATATATGCATATGATGTGCATATACATATGCTATATATAGTCCATTTCATTTTTCTCTTCTCTGAGCTACTTTACTAAGTTATTATGCATATTGCCCCGAAAGAGAAAAACTGAAAAAAAAAAGATTTCAACTTCATGGAAGTTCATTTCACAACTTCCTTCTTTGTAGTCTTGTTACTGCCATACATAGCATCTAAAAATAATCCAAGAAATACAAAAAAGGTTGCTACCCACTGTCTAACTAGAAGATTGTTACCAAATAACAAAACGGATGCTATAACAGTAAAAAATTTTCTAGTAGTTGTTATGATAGAGCATGGCAGTGGCCCAAATTCCGCTACTGTTAAGAATATAAAATATTGTCCACAGGCACCTGCCAATGCAAAGTTTAATATATGCACCATTATATTTGGATGCCGCTGTAAGAACTGAATGAAACCTATTAGTTCTCCGGAAACTAAAATAAATATTGCGCTAAATATAATGGACCATAAATTCATGTTGAGCATCATATGAAGAGATTGAGTTTTGTGCTCTGATCTCATTCTTTCTTGCACGGCACTTGTTAAACCGTCCATTGTCAATGATAGAAGCAGTAAAATTTCCCCAAATCCCATTTGACTAGATGCTTGTGCGGATGATGATTTACTATCCTTGTACATAAATAATGCAACGCCTGATACAATCAGAAAGACAAAAAAGTACTTCCTCAGTGGATATGACTGAAAAATAAATAAGCTTATTGATGATTTTAATTTAAAAATTTGGTAAATTCTATAGTCTCAAAATTAAATCTCATTTTACTTAACAATTATTAGAATTAGATATCTTTTCACTCTATACGCATGCTTTTATTTAAAAAATGAGTACAACTACAAAGTGGACAAATATATATAATTATAATATTAGATGAGTAAAATGAGAAGTTCGAATTTTGGAAATAGAACTAGATCAAACACCCTTAAAGGATTCTTGTCTAGAATTATTAAGAAAAATATTTCTAGGATGCCAGATATATCTTGTAGATAACACAAAATATAAAGAAATCAAACGTGTACAAAAATTGATTTCTGAAGTGTTGTAAAATACAAATAGCTTCTAAAAAATTACCTTCTTGCCAAGGAGGACCCCAAGCAGCATTACAGGGATAGGTTTTCCGGATTTGGCAATAACCTGAGTCGGATAATTAACAAATTGCAAGCACATGATGCTGCAAACCATCGCCAGACAATAAGTAAGAGCGGAAGTAGCATAGTAGACAGTCTTGGTTGAATCTTCACCCTGCTTCATCACAGTCAATAAAATAACCTTTGCAAATATATAATTAAGCACGGATTGGACGCAAACCAAAGCACCGACGTAGGTAAACTTTTCTTTATTTTCTTCTTCTCCATATTGCCCGCGAGTTATTTTCTCTTGTAAAACAGCGAAGTAGAAATAACAGACGAAAATACCGGTCCCACATATGAAAAACTTTGTGCTACTTTTTTTAAACATCATAGAACTTTGCTTTTATGTCAATATTGAAGCACACCATACGTCTGATAAACTTGTGTTCAATACTGAACAGGTGGTTTTTAAATGAAAATCACCGCGTGTTTTTCTGTTGTCAAAACTGTGAACGTTGTCAATGTTGTTGATGTTTGACACGTACCACGTTGACTTCTCTGAATGGTCAAGATCGTTATGACTATTGACACGTCAAATAGCAATCGCGTAACTTTAGACACTCGTCTAATCAACCGGACAGGGCCGTGTCCAGAAAAAAATTTCGGGGGCGTTTGGTTTGGTGATGGTCTCATTGGTACTTACTACAGAAATATTTTTTATTTTTCATTTCGAGGGGGGAGCCCCTTTATGCCCCCCAGGCTACTTTATCGACGGCCCTGAGACTGCTCACTGACTTTCCGTTCGAGAAATTCTGCCATTGGCTGAAATTTGAATCGCGCGCCAAATTTTGACCAATGGCAGTATACATTGGCTTTTCGCTAGAGAAATACTGCCATTGGTCAAAATTTGGCGCGCGATTCAAATTTCAGCCAATGGCGCCAAACAGAAAGCTACTTTGCCGACTACATTCGTTTTTAATTTGTGTAGAATTTGCCGTCGAACGTCTATACATCTGTATCACCCATGGTTTAGGTGTGCCGTTTTTTTAGCTGTTTTTAGCCTCTGAGGCTTTTTCAAACGTACACAGTGTTTAAATATTAATAATATAAATAATCGTCTTACTTTGGTGATTTTTTCTTATAAAATATATAAGGACTCGAAATTTCATATTTGGAATAATCTGATAAAACTTTGTAAGTAACCTAGAAAAATTAGGTAACCCTTTTCGTGATGAATACATACATTTCCAGGGTGTGGCGCCATGACACACTCCAATTTTTTAATTACCTGTCAATGTGCCTAATATAAATTTACAATAGTTCCTAAATCAACAATTGCAACTGTTTTGCGTTTTATCACTTTTTTTTTTTTTCAACTATTTCATATTTTTACAACAGGGTATCACTTGTTTTGTTAGCTTCTGTTGAGGCTTTTTCAAACGTACACAGTGTAAATAAATACAAAGTGAAATAAATATTTCACTTTTAAATATTAATATAAATAATCGTCTTACTTTAGAGATTGTCCTTCTAGAATATATAAGGACTGAAATTCTGTATCTAGAATAATTTTATAAAACTTTGTAAGTAACCTTGAAAAATTAGATGAATTTTTTCATGATGAATACTTTCCAGGGTGTGGCGCATTTACAATTGTTCCTAAATCAACAATTGCAAACGTTTTTTGTTTTTTTTTTGTCAATTTTTTAATATTTTTTCAACAGGGGTAACTTGTTTTGTAGCTCAATTCTGCTGTCCATGACATTATATTATACTCGTTTTCTTAACGAATTTAGTCATAGTTTTAGAGTTCTTTTATACAGTATAATAAATTTCCAAATGCTGTAAAACTTTAAACATTAAATATAGATTAATATATTTTTTCTAGACACATCAAAATGAATTATGGAAAAAAATCACCGAGTATGGGAACACCATCCATTTATTCACACGTTACTACTCGCAGTAGTGCAAATTTGAGATCATCAAGATCTGTAAAAAGTGTCAAAGTGCCATGGTACCGAAGAACACGTCTAACAAATGCATATGTGCTTGACATACAGAGAGCTGCTATGGTGACCGCCATTTATTCACTGGTAAATATTCCGTTAGGATCTTTCAATTCAAACTCTTCATTTTACCTAACAAAGATTATAATTAGAAATATTTTCGCTCTGTAGTGGTATTAATTTCTCAAATATATGTATATGTACCTGCAGAGAACTGAAACATGTCATCTGTGCTAAGTGAAACATTTTATAAACATAAATGCCACACTTCTATTTCATAAGAGTTCATCTACAGAGAGAAAAAATATCTAATTATAATATTTGTTAAGAGAAATGATGAAATTAAATTTGGGAAAATTCTGCTATTTAATAATTATCTTTCTCTTTCAGTGTCTGGCGATTTTTACAATATCTACATCAATCTTCGATATTTATTGCTTAGCTCAAGCAACTCCTGGCGTGACTCATTACGGCTACAGAATAATATCATACGAATTTGTATACGTGGGCAATCAACATGGTAAATAAAATTTGGAATAATATTAGAAAATTAAATTGATGAAATTCTGGTGTCTAACGTTCCTAATCTATATATTTATTTTTCAGTTCGGAATTCATTGATTGTCTTCGCCTTGTTTTCGATGTTGGGCGGAATGGTGATTGTTTTTACATCCATAATTTTGATAAAGGCATTGAGAAAGGAACATGAGAAGAGAATGCTTCCATGGATCTGGGCTTTTCTAGTGTTTACTCTATATCGTTTACTCGTCTTCATATACAGCAGTGTTGTTAATGATATGATATTCGGCTATAATATCACAATGTGTCTTCTTTGGATTGTATTTTCTTTGGCCTCCATCTACGGATGGCTTATTGTGCATTCTTTATACATTGAGCTTAGTGACTTGACCAGACTGGAGGATTTGGCACACTTAAGAGTAAGTTGTTAAACATTAAAATATTCGAGTTCCTGCATTTCGACATCGTTAATATTTGTGAACTAAATTTCTACTTTAATTTTCAGATTGGAACGATGCAGTCCTTGAATGCATCGACAACACACTCCATTGCTGGATCACGTCCGACAACTCCGCACAGTACAGTATCAACAATGCCCGTTAACTGATAAGGTTTAATATATCTTCATATTTAATCATTACTTTCGTTAAAAGTTTTATGAAATGAAACTGCCTTGTTTTTAATCTGAGAAAACACTTTTCGCTTCGCGGTATGACTTTGAGTTTTTGAAGAAATCAAATTTTTAATTTTATTCATTCGATTAAATGAACTTGAAAAGATTCTTAATTGATATTTTTATGGAACTTTAGCAAGAAAAGTTCAAGATTTACAAACGAGAAGACTCGAAATAAGGTACGCTTGAGTTTATCTATTAAACTTAATAACGTACGAGCAACTATACATTGCATAATTTCGTGAATATGACATTAGAAAGACAGGTTTTTAAATATTTCTGCCTTATAAGCTATGTACAAAAGTTTTAAACACGTGTCTAGCTATAAATCCGTCCATAATTTTAAGACTGAACATAAACGTGTATAAATTGATGAATCGGGAGATGTATTCGTTTCTCGAATATATATAGCTAAAGAAAATCCTTAGTAAGATATCAACTTTTAAAGATTTGTTAATATTTCTATAAAGCTTTTTTTCTAAAATAATCCTTAAGATTAAACTAGATTTACGCAAAACGTATAAACAGGAGTTGATTCTCATTCACAAATTAGTTCTTAAGTACAATTAATAGCAGCACAAAGCTGTGATGTGCAACTTAGTAGTAAATTCACGATTTTATAGTCAATAAAATAATTGTTTAATTGACTAAAAAGTTATTTCCGTAAAAAATCGTTTTCTCTATTGGCATGAAATTATATTGTTTAACAGTATTTAAATTATTTTAATTATGATGATTCATAATTTTTATAAATCTCCTGACTTTTTGTCTCGAACGTTGGCATCACTGTTAAGTAATGTTTGCAATGTATAGTATCCCTATTTTTGTACATACATATATATTTTACATTTGTAATAATTACAACCAGTTTCACATAGTTTTTATATAGTTTTAATTTTAGAATGTACTATTTTGCTACAACGATTCAAAATCGTTGACAACGTCGTCCGTAAAATAGATAAAAGTCCGTCCAAGTTTGACTTAAAACAAATTCCTAATGAATTTACCGAGTTCTATTTTATTGCTTTATTTCGATATTTGACATTTACATTTTGTACTTCATAGAGAGAACATTGATTTTTAAGATTTTTTATTCTTGTGTATCTATGTGAGAAGAAATATACTGTCCAATTTAATTTATAAAAATTTGTACTGATTTCTCAAAAAAATTATTTATTATTTATTCAAATAACTTGCTAATTAAATCGTGGATTAATTTTGTTTGCTACTAGATACGGTATCATAAATTATAGCCAGTATCTACTTTTTATTCGTACATGCTGAGTGAGTCGACGTAAAATAACAAAATGAGGAAAATGTTTATTAATGTTTCTGAACTGCGTTATTTAAATTCAAGAACTATGCAGAATTTTAACATGCGTAATGAATTGTGCTTCTTCCATTATACATACCTATCAGTTTTAAAACAAAATTTTGTTAGTTACGATACGAAAAATTCTACTTAATCTACAATATTGGCTTTATAATTATATACAAAATGGAATATTTTCCACAGGGTCCATAGAACGAAATACACGAAAGATATTCTTACTATTTGATGAATTACGTAAAGTCTGAAAATAAATTAAATTTTTTAAAAATATTTTATAAAAATTTGAAATTGTAACTTTACATTTTCTATAAAACTTTTAGCTTACACTTTTCGTCTCCTTAAAGCCCTTTTTGTAGATTCGGGAGTTATTTCTTCTTTTAAAATATTTGTTCTTATTCCGTCTACATGTGTCCAAAGTATATCAGTCCAACTACAAGACCCCATATCAAAACTAAATATTTCCTTGTCCTCTTCACTCAAATTTTTCCACAAAGTTTGTATTTTAAAGTTTTCAAAAGTCCAGCTTCCACGTGTAAAAAATAATAATGCTGCCATAACTTTATGTCCCTTTTTATAAAGTTTTCTAATCCTGAAAAATAAAGTGAAATTTAATATGATATATTAAGTGATAATTATTAATAATTAATAACTCACATAGGTTTTCTTCCTATCAAGATGAGTATAAAATCAATCAGCACAGCTGGAATGTAGTGAACAAAAAAATCGAATAAAAGGAATATGGTGTATGATTTTACAAAAGTTGACGTATAATAGTATACAGCATAATTCGAAGCTTTCGTCTCGCCATAATCGTACATATTTTGGCGAAATCGATTCCAAGTAATTGGATTTTGTGGTCCAGAGACATAGTTATAGATAGGGATTCCATCGTCTCTATAAAGTCAATACAATATCTTACAATTAAATATATCAATTAATTGGTTTAAAAATAGGTTTAATTACATTTTTCTTTTAAATTACCTGGTTTTTTTAGTACAAGTTTCCCAAGCACTTGCTATTAAGGCATTGCAAGCCATATCAACAGGTATGATGTCTGCTACTGCCTCTGCATTCAGGCACATAACGTGAAAGACTCCTAATCCCATTCCCATTACGACTCCATTAACTCCAAGTAAATTGTCTGTGTAGCCAGGCAGAGGCTCTTTATAAGAAGCTAATGCTAAAGAATATTTATATACATAATTAATTAATTATTTTCTCTAGAAACTAGTAGAGCTTAAGAATGTTGGATCCAAATTCTACACTCAAAATTCCTACTCTTTATTTTACGTAACAAATATTATATTTTAATATTTAACTAATATGTTTCCTTAATTAATACGAAAATTACCAATGGAAGGCCTATAAATACAGAATGGCAAATCTCTAGCCTCATCGGCAATAATTCCTTCAGCTATTGCTTTTGTGAATGTATAAGTATTTGGCCATTTTCCAATAACACTGCAATTAAAAATGTCCTATTATTATTAAGGATGGGAGAAGTTACATTAGCTAGATGCATTTTACCTTTTTACTCGTAAATTAATAAATAAAATAGATTTTGTGTAGAATATCTTATCCTCAAGATGGTTTCATACTCAAAATTTTATTTATTTATTTATGTATTCATAAGATTATATGTTTCACATGCCCTTAAAGTACTTTTTTAAAAATTGAAATTAAAAATAGAATTTGTTCACCTTTCTGTGAATTTTGCTATATCCTTCTCTGACCAATTTTGTTTTTCGATAATACGAACAATAGCGTTGCTTTCGTCATAAGTCAGAGGTGAGGGATACAATTGTTCTTTGATCGTGTCAAGTGGACAGAAACTAAAGGCAGTGGAAACATAGACACCAACCTAAAAATCGAAATTTATGTAAATTGTATTCTTAAACATTAATTAAGGGACTTGGAACCATATATGTAAATCGCTTTACGCATAAATTAATAAAATTAAATATTTTTTCACTCTATAGCCACACTTCTAGTTTAAAAAAGAGTACCGCTCTAGAGCAAAAAATATATATTTCTAGTATTGAGAAAAGTAGAGAATTATGAGATTAGAACAACCTTATCTCAAAATATCTATATCTAGAATCAAATAATTTCACCTTAAGTCGGTCGCATTCCCTGGAGAGATTTATTATTTCTTTAACACTGTTGACGTTGATTGCAACAGCGATTGCCAAAGTTTCATCAAATCTCACTGTAGCTGCAGCATGGAAAATAATAGATACCTGAAATGTGATTGTTACTAGTATGAAATTGTTTAATATCTATTAAGCATTGTTCCACTTTCAATTTTTGAAAATAATACAAAACAGTTTCAATTACATTCTAGTAATTATTCTTCAGTCCGGTTTGATCCTTTCGGAAGCGATCTAACGTTAGAGCACAATGCAAATTATTATACAGTTCTATTTTTTACCTTTTTAGTAAGAAGTGCTCGATCAGCAGCACTTATTCCCAAACCAGCTTTTATTGCATCACCACTTATGCCAATAACTTTTTTTTTGTAGTCTGGATTTGAAGTTTGCAGTAAACCAAAAATCTATATTTAAAAGATAAAATGAGTTTTAAAATCACTTCACATGAATTTAAAAGAATTTGTAAAGCATTTCATACTTGTAACATTCAAATATTCGTTATTAAAAGTAAAAGTTAATTTAAAAAATTAATACTGGTGAATCGAGGAACTTCTGGATCCTTTCATCTGGCTTTACGCCCTTTTTCGTCCTGACGAGAATATAGATCTTCTCTATTCCAGGACAACTACGTAGTAATTTTTCCACAAGGATTTTCCCCATAAATCCTGTGCCTCCTGATGAAAAAGTTATTCAATTTTCATTTAATTATTTTTTCAAGTTATTTCTCAAAAATCTATTGCTCAAAAATCTCATGTACTTACCTGTGATGAAAATATTCTCACCATCGTAAAATTGTTGAATTTCAGACATCACAGTAACTATCGAACTTCAAAGTTCGAATTATAGAAGAAGTCACTGAGAAGATAAGAAACGGTAAAAGAAGATATATTAAATATGGTGCACTATACTTCGAAGGGTTGAAGTATCAAAATTTCTTTTCAAAAAATCTTCATTCGTAGATATACCTAAAGTTTTTTAACAGGTTTCACGTCTTCGAGCTTATACACTTGTCAAACCTAAATATGTAGACTGGAACTGTATACTTACTTTGAAAGGTATATATTTGATTGGGAAACATTAAAATTCATTAGCTATTGCTCACCTAAACCAGAAGAAAAAGCTATAATCAAAGGTAGATTGACGCACGACGAAAATTAAATGATAATTTAGTCCAGTGAAGTGTTGGATTTCCAACACTTCCCCTCATTCGCTTTTTTTTTCTCTCTAAATCTGAACCAGCGAAAACCATACCAAATCAGTGAAATTCGCTGATGAATTAGCGGAATTGCTCTTATAGAGGGCGTGAAATTCACTGATTCATCAGCGAATTTAATTGATTTGGTAGAGTTTTCGCTGATTCAGATTTAGAGAGTTCCTTCTTCGAATGTTTTTTCTAGCTTTTCTAGCATTTCTAGCTAGCAAAAAAATGTTTCGAATTTCTTTGCTCTTTCCCTGAACTTCCCTGATTTAGTCAAACAACCAACAAATTAGCTAGTTTAGAATTAAGTGCTTTGAAATTTATTCTGCATGCAGTACAAGATTCATTTGAATATGAAATGAATAGCAAAAATTTACTCTATTGTTTTCTTCTTCAATAAACGCGCAAAATTTCAAAATTTCATAATTAAGGGCATGTGACGAAACAAATTTACCTATCAAGTAAATAATTATATTTCCTGGGATTATTTGTACAGTAATTACAATGTCTTGAAGAAATTTTGTGAAATAATTGATAAAATATTGATAATAATTAATACCCAGACATCAATTGAATAGTAAACAATAAAATTTCCATGTTATCCATAAAACGATAATGGTAAAAATCAGCTTAACAATTTGATGAATCACATATGATCTGGAACATTGAATAAAACATATTAAATTTAAAAAATACTATAAATTATTTGTCATAATTTTACTATAATTCTATATTTACATCTTGTATTTCCTTTGAGCAATTTTTCTGGATTCCGGACTCAAATCTTCTTTCATTAAGTACATCTTAACACCATTACAGTTTGTGTAAACCATGTCGTACCAATCAAAAGATGTTATATCAAAGTTGAAAATTTCTTTATCAAGTTCGGAAAGTTTCTTCCACATTGACTTCACATTTCCTGTTTCAAAAATCCAGTCTCGTTTCGTGAAAAATTTCGTCACTATTAATAACTTCGTTCCTTTTTCGTATATTTTATACAATCTAAATTTAAATGTATAAAGTTGAATTCATTTCATTGCATAAATAGTTTTTTTTTTCTTTAATTTACATACATTGGCTTTTTTCCCAACAGTCGCAGAATAAAATCCCCCAATAGAGATGGAATTAGATGAAATATAAAATGCAAGAAAACGTGCAATAGTTCTGATTCGACAAAAAGTGTATCAGGATAATAAATAATTGTTCTTGGAGAATGTTTAATTCCATATCTTCTCAGAATACTTCGAAATTCGATCCATGTTAATGGATTGTCAGCACCGGAAACATAGTTGTAGACTGGCAAATCTTCAGTTATTCTGCAAATTATATGAAACAATTATTCGCTTTAAATTAACTGAATGCCTAATTATTGCTGCATTAAATTTAAATTAATTTGAATAAAATTCAAGTGTATAAACAGTGAGTTTACTTTCTGCAAATTGAGCCTGTTTCCCAAGCAGATGCTATTAGAGCATTACATGCAAAATCCATTGGAACAATATCCATTTTGCCAGTTGGTTTAAGACACAAAACTCGAATTGCGCCAATTCCTATTCCCATTACTGCAGAATTAAGTCCTTGAGCTGAGTCCACCCATCCAGGCACAGGTTCTTTAAAGGTTGTAAGTGCTGGAAAAAATGTCTGTTTCTAAAAATATTTACTGAAAATCAATTGAGAAAAATATAATCTTATTGAAAAATTCATTTTTATTGTAAAAATAGATCATAAGAATTAATTACCAATTGAAAATCTAAAAATGCAAAAAGGCAGATCCTTCGCGTTTTCATTCACTAACCCCTCAGCTATTGATTTCGTAAAGGTGTATGTGTTTGGAAATTTCCCCATTAAGCTGTAGAATAAATTTTATGTTAATGTGAAATTAAAATTCATTCTTAAATTTAACAGAGATTTCAAACATACGCAGTTGTAAAATTGTTCTCTTCTTCTTCAGAAAAGTTTCGGTTTTCAATAATTTCTACAATTTTATTTAAATCCTCGTATTTCATTGGTGTTGGGTATATTTTTTCCTCTATGTGATCATAATTGCAGTTACTGAAAGCTGTTGATACATAAACTGCGCTCTAGATTAAAAAAGAGTTGTCGGTCAATAACAAAATTTAAGGAGCTATTTTAATAACCAAACTCACCTTTAATTTTATGCATTTTTTACAGATGGAAATTAATTCCATTACGCTTTTGACGTTAATATCCACTGCAATTTTTAAAGGTTCATCAAATCTTGTAATGGCAGCTACATGAAAAATAATCGACACCTGAGTGAGAGTAACAAATGTTTAAAAAATTATTTAAGAATCGGAAATTTTGTAGTTTTCATCAATTACACTTACGTCGTTTACAATTAATGCCCGATCTTCAGGAGAGAGTCCCAAATTAGGCTTCACTGCATCTCCAACTAGGGGCACAATTTTCTTTTGAAAATCCGGATTTATTTTCCGTAATGGTTCGAACATCTATCAATAATAATTCCCTTTAAAAAATGGTATAATATATAACTTTATTGTATAGAAATTAATATATTACAGCTAAGCTTGTCATCTGATTAACTCTCTCCTGAATTTTTATGCCTTTTTTCGGTCTCATTAAGAGGTAGATGGTTTTGATCCCAGGACAAGAACGCAGAAGTTTTTCGACAAGAATTTTTCCCATAAAACCTGTCCCTCCTATCAGTCAAAAATATTAACTTTGTAACGGTTTCTTATTTTTTTTTATATATACAAAAAAATTATGTTGTGCAGTACTAAAAAATATTCACCTGTGATGAACACATTTTGACCGTCGTAGAAATGCTGAATTTTGGACATATTTCTTCTGTAAAATTCGGATTTTGGCACTTTGATCCTGGGTGAAACTCCCTTGATTCAAATCTATTAGATAACTACAGTTATTAATGAAATTAGATTTCTGTTGTACTCACTTCTGTTTAGCTTAAATTGAATATTCAAATTAAATTCAATTCAATATTAAATTGAATATTTAGCTTATATTGCATATATTTTTCAAATTTACACTTGGATCACTTTTATATGTTAGGCAAGAATGAGGTTTAAAATGAAACTGAATAACGAGTTAACGTAAAGTATGTTTTTGATGAAAATGGGGAACTTCAGTGGGGACAAAGCAGGAAATGATGTAAAAGGTTCTTACGTTTTCTTGCTTACTTTTCTTTCAAATATTTCTTTGGTTAAAATATAAATAAATAATATTTGTAAAACTAAATCTTGTAAGTAGTTTTTTATTCTTAAAGTTATAAACAATTAATTCGAGATATATTCCATTTTGAGATATTTTAACTGAAAATTGTACAATATTGAAAGTTTGATATGCAAATTATTGAATTAAAAATGTAAATTCAAAAGTTTTAAGATTTTAAGTCGGTTTTTCAATGTAAATTTTTAATTTTGAAGTCTACATAACATTTTAGGCCTTAAAGAGAATATTAATAAAACTGATACATTAGTTTTTTTAAGCGACTACATATATTAAATTTTCAATATTTTGAACATCAAATATAAATTGTTCAGTGAAAAATTAACTAAATAACATACTGAATGTATTAAAAATAAGCCACAGAAAGAGAGATCCAACGATGAATTTCACTATCTGATGAATAGCATATAATCTGCAACATACAATTTTAGATGATTGAATTTTCACTTGATGGTTAAATTAAATACAAATAGAACTTTTTATGCTCACATCCTGATTCGACGCCGACAAATTTCGGGATTTTCTATGCCAACCTTATCTTTCACAATAAATTTTTTAACTCCGTCCAAATACACATCAATCGCGTCACTCCACTTGAAGGATGTAATGTCAAAAGGTAATAATTTTTTATCTTCTTCAGAAAGCTTATTCCATAAAGATCTGACATTATTAGTTTCAAAAGACCAATCTTTAAGCATGAAGAAAAGTAACGCGTCTAATAATTTTATAGCTTTTTTATAAATCTGATAAAATCTAAAAAAAAATCAATCATCATTAAATATTCAAGTACATACTCTCTAAACTTGAATCAGTGAAAAATCTGTGAAATTTTACTGATCTCCAGTCAAATTCCACTGATTCTCAGTGACTCTTTTTCACGATTTTAATCAGTGAAAAATCTACTGGAAATCAGTGAAAAGTCACTGATTCACAGTGGATTTTCACTGAATGAAATCTTGAAAAGAGAATAACTAAAAAACAGTGGATTTTCACTGATTTAATTTTATAGAGTAGAATTTTCTTGTAACTTTCAGATTATACTCAAATCTTACATAGGTTTTCGTCCGCTCAATTTGAAAACCGCATCGGCAATTAAAGCTGGCACAAGGTGCAAGAAAAAATTAATAATAGCGAATGCTATCGGGGATTTTACCATCATTGTTGCTGGAAAGTACAAAGATTTCGTAGTTCCTTTGTTCCAACCATAATCCTCGAGAAATAGTTTCATTTTACCCCAAGTAACAGGATTATCAGTGCCAGACACGTAATTGTAGACTGGCACATCATCTTCTTCTCTATAAAATAGAGCTTTTATTGATGACGAAATTGATTAATAAAGTAAAATATAAGCACTGAAGAGAGTCAAATATTACCGAAGTACCTTCTTTGGACTACACCACTTTCCCATGCAGATGCAATCATAGCATTGCTTGCATAATCCGCTGGCACTACGTCACACCTTGCTTCCTTATCTCCAAAAATCACGCGAACAAAACCTTTTCCAATCTGTACTACTGTCGTATTGAGTCCTTGATAAGCATCTACCCAACCAGGAAATGGTTCCTTGTAGGTTGACAATGCTGCAAAAATAAAAGAAGTTAACGATCTTCAATAAAAATAAGTTATGCACTCAAATCAGCGTACCAATTGAGAATCTGTAGATGCAAAATGGAAGATCCCTTGCATACTCATTTACCATATTTTCGGCTATTGCTTTCGTGAAAGCATATGTGTTTGGAAATTTGCCCAAAACTCTGCAAATAACAAGAATTAATTAACGGAATAAATATTGCTAATAAATAATAAATCGTGAAAGTCGTACTCCTTCGTTAGTTTCTCCTCGTCTTCTTCAGACAAATTTTTGGTCTTCATAATTCTTGTTAACATATTGATTTGCTCATATGACATAGGAGCTGGATACACCTTCTCCTTTATCTCATCATAAATGCAATTACTGAATGCTGTCGAGACATAAACTGCAGCCTATAAGAAAATTTGATTACATGGTTCACAACTAGAAATTTTAAGAGATTCTTCCCGATTCTTCCTCAATTACCTTCAATTTCTGGCATGCTCTACAAAGAACAATTAGCTCCTTCACGGCATTCACATTGATCGCAACAGCAATTGATAATCGTTCGTTAAATTTGACTGTAGCAGCTGCATGAAATACAATAGAAACCTGTAACATTAATATATTATCAAACTCATAATTAATCTAAAAAAAAGTTTCAACTTACAATTATCAATATTTTAAAAATGTTTACACGTGTTAGAAATTACGCTTAATTCGAAATTTTCATTCAATTATGATTTCTCACAAGCGAGTTCAAGAACGTTTCAGAAATTATCGCGATTAACACCGGGTCAAGTATAAGCTAAACGAAAATTGCCAGTCACACCTAAGAAATTGTGTAACACACTAACATATTGACCTCTTACAGTAGGTGTAAGAATACCCTCCTTCCGGTCTGAAACTAGGTCTTCTCAAAGTTCACTCACATTCTATTTAAATAATCATTTTTTTACGTCATAATAAGGTAGAGTCCTAATTCGTGACCTTCAGAATTGCTGGAATACATACATGTTCCCATATGAAAAAAAACGTCCAGGTACTGGGAAGGACCACTGTCCAGGAATTTTGAATTTTACCTTACTCATGCAATTTATACAGAAATTAACTTAGCGAGTTGTCGAAGTCTGTTTCAGATCGGAAGGAAAGTATTAATTGAATTTACGAAATTTTGAAATTCAAGTTGCAAGATTTCCAAAATTGAATTTTCCCTTTAAAATACAATACCTCGTTTGCAAGAAGAATACGATCCTCAATTGATATACCCAAACCAGGTTTCATTCCATCTCCACTAATACCTACTATTTTTTTTCTGTAGTTAGGATTTATCTTTTCTAGGGACTCAAATATCTGTCAAGAAAAATGATAATTGTATTTAGGCATTTTAATGAACAAGACATTTTAAATGAGGGAATTTAATATTCTAATATATTTTATATTATTGTGAATATATAAAAATAAGTAATTGTTATGAATTTTTCATACTTATACATTATAATAATCTATTATTTTGTAATACATTACTGTAGATTTGAAAAATGTATCAAGTCGCTCTTTCATCTCTTTGCCCCTCTTTGGTCTAATAAGCAGGTAGATAGTTTTTATTTTTGGAAAACTGCGAAGTAGCTTTTCGATTACAATTTTTCCTAAAAAGCCCGTTCCTCCTGTCGATTGAAAGTATTGCTAATTTGGTAAGCAAATCTAAAATTATGATTTTCTTGAGCAGTATTATGAACGTGGGTGAGAAGGTTAAAGACAAATTGAATAATAAAAATTCATGTGAGGAAACTAAGCAAAAATATTTCTGCTTTTTGTGATTTGTGTAGAACGTAATAGAAATACTTTTTCAAAATACCTTAACAATGAAAAGTGATTTAAACAATCTTTTAAAGTAGTGTATACTCGTCCCGAAAATATTATAATGGAAAGGATATACACAATTTTTATGTGAATAAACTTGCGAACGTTCAAATGAACGAAATATTTTTTTTAAATTATATTTTATCCAGAAATATTGTGCCAACTAAAAATAACTATCAGGATTACAAGTTTATTTCATTCTTTATTATTTTCAATGCAAATGAATCAATATTTAAAAACTTTTTATAGTTAAAAATACAATCCATAGAAAAATTCGTTCATTTGAACGTTCAGCACTTTTTAATCATCAATTTTTAATGTAAATATTAACAACTAAATTAATTCACCTGTTATGAATATATTTTGTCCATTGTAAAAGTCTTGAATTTTCGACATTTTTGTAAATTCGTAATAATTGGCTTTACAAATAAATCTGTAATCAAAATTTTTTCTTAATATTTTATATATCGTTTATACGATCGAGTTTTCAGTGCAAATTAATACCTTTTTGACCACGTTTAGAACACTGAATTTTTCGAAATTGAGTTTAATTCTAGAAGAACGGACCGGAACGGATGCAAACCTATAAAAAATATATATTTAAATCTATATTTCAGTGAGAATATATAATAATAATTTCTTTCATCTAGACTTCGATTTTTTAATATCAAAAAGAGAAAAATGTACTACTTTTCTACAATTTTTTGTGTATTTTATGTACTTTCTTGAGTCGTCTAATGACCATGAAATATTATTTAAGATTGCACCATAATTGGTACATTTTTACACAGCTTTTTGTAATAACACCACTCACTTTTCTTTTATTTCAGGAACGTGATTTCTACCTCTTACGAAAACGTGAACTGCACTTGAAAATGAATATTGAAAATGACAATAGATTCCAGTTTATGCCAAACACTTTTGAGTGGGGATAAATGAAATTTTTATTTGTGAGTTAAGTCATGTAGTAAAGATTGCAAACATTGGAGTCGATTTATGTAAAATTACAATAAGTGTTTTAGTAACAACTTTTATGTGTAAATTTTGATTTTAAGATCCAGCTTATGTAAGGAGAAGAAAGATTCCTTTTTTTTTGGGACGAATTGATTGTCCTAATATAAGATTAATGCTTTTCAATTAATTTTAATTGAAAAGTAAGGAAGTTATCGTTATTAATAATTTTTTGAAAATTAATTTTTCAAGTTCAAGTCTGATGTAAGAAAGTAAAAGGTTTTTTGTGTCATAAAAAATTAAATAATCTAATAAATACATATTATTGTAAAATATGAAATTGAATCATGGAAGATATGTTTTAAAATAATACAATTGTTATTCAAACTTAATGCTTCCTCTACATAAGGAAGTAAATCATATTTACTTTCAGGAAGAAAAGTGCTTATTGAATGAGCACAAAAGTTGATACAACTTCACAGCTAGTTTTAAATTTCACCATGTGAATTACAATTTGAATCAGACGTCTTTGTTAAAGTAAAAGACCGAATGTCATGTGATAGTAATTGCTTCGAAATGTTTCTTTTTTCTTCCATCAAGGCTCTCATATTGATTAAGAAAGGTCATAAGTCGATGATTATTAACGATACACGACTATATTTATAAACATGAACCGAGGTGGTTCATAATTCTATGTTTTACTTTTTAAAGGAAGCATTCATCAACATTTGCAAAAAGTCATGACGTTTATACGTATGATTTCTCTGTTAATAAATCTTAATCTAAATTATACTATATCCCGTGCAGAAATTTCACAGCGACCAAGGCCGGGTCTGATCGAGCGGTGCCCGATCGATCAGGATGTATAACACTGCTTCCAACCCGGCTCAGACCTGGCAGCCCAATTTCCTTGCTTCGCCACGCCAGCGATCGGGGCGGTAATTTTTGGTGACTTCTACCTAGAATAATAAAGATTTGGGATTAAACAAGAAAGAGTTCTAAGAACACAATTCGATTTTCCATTTATTGTCGAAATAATATGTAGAATAACATTTCAGATATATGTTTATGAAGTAGATGTTCATGTATAATATGTATAGATACTTGACTTCATTTTTCATGTACAAATTCATAAAATTCATTCGCTATGATACAGGCTTTCGTAAATACTCATGTGTTCATCCATTCCGACTTAGAATAATTCAGATGATTAAAAAAATACAATCATTACACAAATAAATAACAAATACGAGTCTTATGCTGTTAAAAAAATGCGCTAAAAATGAATGTGTTAAAATTGAATTTTCAGACTTTGATGGCTTTTTCAAAAAGAGAAATTTCCATAAAAAAATGAAGGAATAATTGGTAAACACATTCATTTTTTTACTGTTTATTGAAATCAAAATTTATCGAGGATTAGCGAAAAATTTCAAGAACTCGCATTTGCATTACGAATCGATCTCTACATATATTAACATCTATTTGTTCAAATAAGACTTAATTCGTGATTCGCATCCTAAATCTATAAATCTGGATAAGATAATTTCTTCAAGAAAATTACCAGCCCTTAATAAACCAATGAAAAATGAAAAATATATAATGGGTCAATCAAGTTTTAACAGAAAATCGATTAAGCCATATTTTCCATTATCTTTGCATTGAAAATCTTCAACATTAAGCGTCCATCAACTTTCAGGTACTAATTACTTTAGTTACACATCATGCGCGTTAGATTATTGATTTTATGTATAACAATTAAAAAATAAAAGACTGACACGACCAAATGACTTATATCCTAAAACAACTGAATACATCGAGAAGATCATTCTGCTCGTCCTTCACCCCTTCGTTGGCACAAACGATTTGACTAAAACTTTCCAAATTGTACACGATTTTTTTTGGAATCTTTAATCAAAAATTTTATTTACATTTTTTATTGTCATCTAACTCAATGACGATAAAAGGAAAAAAAATAAGATGTACACTATTTGCGTCAATGCTACGCTAGGCATATTTCGATTCAGCGCAGAATTGCGTCAATGCCAATGAAAGGGTTAAGAAAAACGATAATCTCAACAATTTCACACAAGTGCATTTAAAAAAGTTTCCGAAAAGTAATGCTGAAAATAGCAAAATCCGAATTTTACTACTTCAGCAGCATTTTCTTCACCAGTTCAGTCTAATTTTTATCATTACAGAATTCTTTATAGATCCTTCAAGTGGCGAATTCTTTATTTTCCTTAAAAAAATGTTTCCTTTTGCAACAAGCTTCCATCAGGAACGTTAAAAACTTCTTCGATAATTGACATTCCACGTTGTGTTAATAAAAATTAAATCTTATAAATAAAAAAAAATGAAGAAAATAAGAAGCAAATCCACCGAGATAAAAGTTCAACGACGCTCTTTGTAAAAAGATTCGACTATCATCGCGCATTTATATCTAACTCTACGTTACACACTCACGCATCGACGTCTTTAATCTCCTTCGGCAAACCCCTTGATTCCACAATCAGCACAGCCTAATTTCATTCCTTAATAATTCACAGCACGACAAAAATTACTATTAAAACAAATCGAGCGCAATATATTTCATAAAGTAAAATTAATATTAAATTAAATTTCGACGAGACCTAATTTGATTTAGTCTTGACTGGTCTTGACGAAACAAAGCAAAAAGTACAAAGGCGGAAGACACTTCAGACACTTGAATTTTTACCGATTTCTAAAAATTCCTGAGGATTCTTTATTTCTTTATTGTTGCAATTTCATGGTTCTATGGACTAGAGGTGCGATAGGACGCTAGGCATATCAAAAATACGAGTATAGTTAGGTCATATTTCACCTACAATTAACTTAAATAAGTCAGGATTTTCTCAAAAAATGTCATCCCTTTCATTCTTATGTTACTATTTAATTCTTGAGCTTGATAAACTCTTAAATATTGCCCCTCTTTAAAAGAAAACTTTGTCAGTTTGTTACAACACATTTTAAAGCAAAAATAACATTTATACAATTAGCACCACCTTTTTCAAGAAGTCAACAATGTTAGAATTTTTGTTTTAAAAAACGTCTAGAATAATCTCTTATCGATACTGATATATATATATATATTATACTCGAATTTCAAACAATTTTACTTCTCCCTGAAAATCGTAAGTTCACCGAGAAAAAAAGTAAGTGAAGTTCAAAAATGTCGATTTACGCTTAATTAAAATTAATACTTCTTTTCTCTTAGTGTATCTTCAACAATTGCAGCACTTGAATGATATTTTTGTGCAGAGTGCACATATTTGTATTTGTTTCATTTGTCAACAACAATAAAATTATAGGAGTCAAAAATTTCTCTCACAGAAGGACTTAAAAGGACTTCCTAATGGAAATGGTGCGATTATGAATATTCGTATCGGTTTATCGTTGTATTTGTCGTTGCTTTTTTATTACTGTCGTATCTATTATTACTATTTGTTATTTTAGTGGACGTTAAAGAGAACATCCTAAGAGATTCAAGTTCCCCAGATAAAATTGATAAAATCATCTTTTGGTAATATTGAATGGTCGGAAAATTGAAAATCTTAGGAGCCTTAGTTTACAGTTAGAAAAATAAGATCAGCAGGTAGTTAGTTCATTAATGCAGAACTTAATCTGATAAGTCGAAAGATGTCGTTAACAAGCTAAATTTACCACCCTCGTATATTAGGAAACAACTCTTCTTATTTTCTCTATGGCACAGAGCCAATGACCGTATATACGATACACCATCTACCTCAGGAAACATCTCATTTCATCAGTTCCGCTTCGCACGACGAAAATTGCTCACGAAGGTTGGCATTTGGCACCTGACTGAGAAGGACACCTACATTATTTCAAAGTCAATGCCAAGTTAATTAGTACCAACCATCTAGGTTCCTTAATCTCAAAGCGTTTCTTTCCGAAAGATTCAATAAAATCATCTCAAGGATAATTCAATCTAGTCATCATCTTTCTCGAATCTTAAAACTTTTGTGGCGCAGTTTAAATAAAATGTACACATATGTATAAAAGGAAAACTTTCGTAGAATTGCTTTCTTAGACTATTAGTAACTTAGGTCAGAGGACAAAGACTTTTGAAGCTGATTAGATTCTTTTGAAAGAATCATGGAACTCACAGTTCTACTCTCCTGAATTCATAGTGACAACATATATCTTTTAAAACACTTAGATACTGCTTTTTGTTACAAACTTACTCAACGGCAGGTATTTTGCATCTAGTCCAGTATCTACAGAGTTATCAGAGTATTTCCTTCCAGAAGAGCCTATCCAGGATCAATCTACCATGTCCTCTAGATCACCTAATTAAAAATTATTAGTCCTTGTCCTTGTCAATAGAACATAGGTGACCAATCATGTGGATTTTCGGGTGCGGTTATGGGGATGTATCCAACATTTTGGGTCGCTGGTAGGCACTGGAAGCAATAATTCGCACCATTGTTATTGTCCCAATATTGGGTGCCTTTGACCTGAAACCTAACAGCAAATTCGAGTCTCTGACCAATGCGCAGCGTGTGACAATAAAGGATGAAAGTGAACTTGTCGCTGAACCCGTCGCAGGAGTTAGGCACATAGGTTGCTTGAAGATCACTGTAACTCTTCCATGAATTCAAAGTGTATCTGATGTGGACTGATTTGTGGAAGTCTAGATTGCATACACGAACAGTTCCTTTTAGGCAGAGATTCATAGCGTCGGTGACGAGGACGTTCTCCAAACAAACTCGTCGATCTCGTACAAAATCCAGGAAATTTGGAAGCCCTCCCGGCTGCTGAAAGAGCGGAACCAGCGTTCTATCAGGTTTCGGAAGTACTGAGTTTGTTTGGTTGTTGTTCAAGTATCTAGCACTCCAGGATTGAACTCCAAAATTGATGGGACTTGGGTCTTTATGGAAAACAACATCATCGTAGATTAGGTCTGAGTATGCAGAATTTGGAACCTTTGGGATCTCATCGAGGAAAGTCCGCACGTCTGCTAAATCAAGACCGAGGACATCAGCAAAGCGGACGATTTTTTTCCTACCGGGAGTACCGGGCGGAGTTTTTCCAGTTTTTAAGGAAGAACAACGCCTGACCCTATGAGGTCTCAGTGCTGCCGCTCCTTCTTCCTCTTCTTCTTCTTCTTCTTCTGCGTGCTCTTCTGCTGAAGATTCGAGTGCCTGTCGACAAATGTCGTCCTGGTGTTCAAGGTCATTGGTGACGTCTTCTATTATTTTAAGACTCTCAGTGCTGTTGTCTGGTCTACTGCTGAGAGTGGCTTCGTCGCTGATCATCAACTTTGCCTCGCTCTTGACGGTTTCGCTGAATTTTATAATTCTGGCTCCTGAAGGGGATTCTATGGTTAAATCACCTGGAATAAAAGATAATGGTATTAAAAAAGAGCTCAAATTTGTTTTATAAAGTTTAGGTATTAGGTATATTTAATATACCTCACCTGGTATGTTAATCGTGCTGCTGTAGGTCGAGTGGTCAGTCTCCGAATCGCTGGATTCGTTGATAGATTTAAGATTCTCATTGTCATCGTCTTTTTCCTTGACTAACTGATCTACTTCATTTTCGAAACAAGTCTTAACCTCATCTTTTGGTTGATCCTTCATCGTTTCCTCTGGTTCCAAAGTACTATTAGCAAAGTCCAAAACATCCACGCCCAGATCCTCATTTTCGTCATATGTTTCTATTCTCCTCGCCAATTCATCATCATCGCTAATATCCAGTTTGCTTGTCTGGCCTGGCAATTCCGAGTCAGAATGCGATTTCGGAACCCGAATCTGAGAATTGTTGAAAAGATCAATCCTAGCAGAACTTTCCGACAAAGTACTGTCGTCGAATGTACTCCAAAGTGAATCACGAGAAGTGGTGTCTAATGAACTCCTCCCATTGGAAGACTCATCAGTACTTTCTACAACATCAGCTCGTACTCTTGGTATCTCAATTTCATCATTGTGCCAGGAGGAACTGGACTCGGACATATCTTCCTGACTTTTGGTCGTTTTTTCCCTCTTGGTCAAGTCTAGTTTTTGTCGAAGGAGTCTAATCATTTCAGCCTCACTTCCATTTGAAAGGGTCGATACTCCTTCGCTTTCAGAGGTGGTAACCGGGTCGAAGTAAACATCTTTCTTCTTTTCTCCATCAGAAGATAGAGGATCGAAGTATATTTCAGATTCATCACTTTCTGGAGTGCTTGCAGCGATCGGGGAAGCAAAAGCTCCATCAGATCCAGAATCTAAATTGTTCCCAGGAGATCTTGGTCCTTCTGGAGGACAGTGAGAGGTATCGTGATGGATGATTTTGTGAGAATGTGGGTTAACCAGAAGGTGGGCTAGTTCTGCGGCAGTGGCTTCTTCGGCTGGAGAACCTATTCCGTTTTCTTCAAGTTCTCCCTCCAAATCGTAGAAGAGGTCTGATTCTGGACTGTGACGTGGTTGATGATCTAGGACTCCATTTACGTTGTTTGAAGTATGAGTGGCACTTATTCGGTTTTTAGTAGTGGAAGAATGAAGCCAGGAGGTTTCATTTGGTTTGAACAAGTCCAGATTGTCCTGGCTGCCGTTTTCACTACCTAGGGAGGTCAGTCGTCGGTGAAGACGCCTGGCGAAGGCTTCAGCTCTGCCTCGACAACTGCTGGGGAACAGAGAACTCACTAAGCCACATGCGGGTCCGCCGCCGTGGGTGCTTCCAGCTGAGTCGGTGCTGCCCATCGCCAGGACTGACCCCGTAGTCGTCTCGCCGCGACTGGCTGGTGAAGTCGAGGTCGGCGATGATTCCTCTGGGTCCCTCCTCCCGTTGCCCGCCTGAAATCAAATCAAAGAGATTTAATTTCGCACAAAAGCTATGCAATAATTTGTAATAACGTACACATTATGTCGGGGACGAAAGCATTCAAATCAGATCGAACAAAAATTCTTCTGTTTTGTAAAAATTCAAAACAGACAAAGTTATAGACTTCTATAAATAAGTTTTGAAAAAACAGTGACGTCTTCAATTCGCGATGAAAATAAACTGCTTCCCAGCTGCTGGACTCAAATCAAAAGCAAAATAGTAATAGCTCCAGGAAACTTTTATTTTGTACATTTGTTAACAAAGGATATGTTATGTTTTCGATTATAAAGGGAGATAAAGAGAAAGAGAGAGTGATCCACTATAATCTCAATTAAACTTGACTCTAATCCAAGATTGTGATAATCTCAAGTGATTAAAAAACATGCGACATATCAGTATTCTTCATTGATATATTAAGGCTAAATGGTTTCGTTGAGTTTGGTTTAGAAAATAGGCATAGAAAAGCTGATCAAAACATTACTTTCTTCTGTAATTGATTATCTTTAAAAAGAATAATCTCCCATTTTGCCATGCGAGCCGTGATTACGTCATAATTACTTTCGGCGCCGGCCACATGGCATCGATTAAAAGTAATATGCGCAAAAGTTCGAATAATACTGCATCTTATTTGAGACGAAGTCAAATTCACTGATCTTGTTTACGACCATAATGAACTCGTAATTAACAATGAAGAACTGACTTAAAAAACTACGTCAAACGTTTTAATCTCCTAAATTCCATCATGATATAATAATTAAGCATGTCGAGTGAGTCACGATTGTAAAAAATATAAACACTGCATCAAGAGATATTTTCGTGAATAAAAACTCTAACTCATGAAACGGCGCTTAGATAATTCACACTCGACATGCCTTAATTAGTGCAGTTATAGCCTTTGACTGATAATTACAAAAATCTTCCACGACCTCTAAAAATGCGAAAGTTATTTAAAGACATCTGCTCTGTGATAAGAGCGATTATTTGAAAACATTCGTATATTATTTTCATGAAACGTAATAGATATGCCTTTATTTATAATCTCTAGTCAATACCGGTTTTTCAGATTTGAACTCGGATTTAAGATAAAAATTATCCGTGATCTTAAATGTTTCCTTATAATATGCTCTATACTTATTATACTTTCAAGAAACAGATAAAATAGTAATAAACACACCTGCGAATTAGTGTTTGCTGAGCGAAAACTAAAATGGAAGGATTAAAAAATATTAATCGTAAATTCAAAGTGATTTCATATGTCACGTAAAAGACCAATAGACTCTGAGTAAAATCTCAATTTACGTAACGGTTATCTATTACTAACGACTAGACTCACGATAGACAGTCGAATGAGTATTTGTGAATACACGCAGCGGTTCATACTTGTTTCCGCTTTACAGGCATTAAAAGATAAACAGCTTTGATGAAATAATATCAGTGTGCAATGTGCATTCATCTTTTACATGAGATCGGAATTTAATTGACTGGAAAATCAAATAATCTTCTTGATTAACAAGCAAACATTTATATCTTCTTATATTATAATGTGTATGTTGAAAGTATTTTACGTTGCACACATTTTTTCTATGACATACATTATTAATTTTTCACTTGTACATGTGATACTTGGTATAAATTTTTGGCATTGTAATTTATGCTTCAAGTTTTCTGTTTATGCGTAGTAGGTTGATCACGTGTTCGTGAAATCTGAAAATACGTCTATCTGGCATTGCCGACTAAGTGAAAGAGGTTCATTCGAACTTCCAGCCGTTTTAATTTTATCTTTCAACGTGATCCGGTCGTCTATTTCAGTACGTCCGTTAACCGGGTTGTATACGTATACATATAACGCATTTGTTTAAACTAACAATAAGATAGTACCTAAACTTTATTAAAACAGACAGAAAAAAATGAGGAAACTTGTTATCGAAATTGGAGAGAAATAGTTAATTAATTAGGGATAATTTTTCTGTTTTATCTGTAAATCGGGCTTTAACATTATTACAAACAAACTACTGACATGGTTGATAATGTCCGGAGCCTTGTAAGGAGGTTATCTCTTAGAAGATGAGACCGAGAGATTTTTTCACCTCGTTTCTCCCTTGTCCCCATTCGATTTTTTATTCGCACTTATATAAATGCGTGCTTAGATTTTGTATCAATGCAAACATGCGTAATTCATCACTCCAATGAAACGTGAACACATTTTCTAAGGATCAAGGAATTTTGTGTTTCATTTATGAAATCTATGCAAATGATAAACAATATTTCAAGGCCAGTTAATTCATCTATTTAGAAAAAAAGCAGCTGCAACAGGACGCGTTGATCTTTTTGCAAACCAGTTTGCGGACTGCACTTGCCAAAAATAAAATAAAGCAGAACACCACCGCAAATTTATATTTAGATCCAATGAGAATATTGTGAAAGTACATAAGTGTTTTTTTTTGAGGGCCTTTGATACTCAAAAGATTATGAAATATCTGGAAGTATTAAAAGAGCTTCAAACTTATTTCTGCAAATTGCAAACATTTGTTTTACAAGTATTTTTTAAATTTCGAATATTATGCTTTCAAAACGAAAATAGCGAAATTTGTACAATCTCTGATTTTCTTAAATCTCTAAACCTTATGCAACTGATCTTCAATATTGCGAGAAAAAAGAGCTTAGATGAATTCTGCGGGAGATTCTCTATAGTTGACATTTAAAGATCAATGTGGCCAAAATTTGTTGGCAAACTTACTAAGTTATACTTGCTGTTTACTTAGGCAAAAATATATTAGGATGAGTTTATTTGTGTATGAGTAGCAGCATAAGTGTGGATTTGTTTTTAATAAAGTATGTCACGAGGCTAAAAGCACCGAAAAAAAGTCATGCAAGTCATCAGACTCTTTGGTTCCGAAAAATATTTAAGAAATTAATGAGGTATCGGTTACATCATTGTTTTTTAGGTTTGAGCAAACAAATATAATGTACTGAAGAGGGAAAAAATTTAAAACCTATAAAGTTTGTATTAATTAGTAGTACTTTCAAGGGCTTTCATTATACCTTGGAATAAAAATCAATTGCACATTCAGTACTTGAAAATAAGTTTGAAGTCTTAATTGCGAATCCCAAAAAGACTCTCAGTAACTGAAGACGTAAAGAAAATGCATATTTATGTCGATGAAGTAAAGACTGCCAAAATGTACACAGATTGTTGGAGACAATTATATGCCTCGAAAATAACGAAAGATATTAATTAGTGATGTATCAGAAAAGAATTTTTTTAAGTACATATAAATGCAATGTAATCTACGCAAATAGATTACTTTTGACCACATGTCAAAGGTGATTATCGAATTAAAAGTCATTCGTATTGCATATTAAAACATGAGCCAATTACACACAGAAATAATAAGTCATCGAAAGTTTCCTTGACTGTCATCGACTTTAGGATGCGTCAAAAGTTTTTTAATATTTCATAAACTTTTTGTAAAATCTGAAATACATTTCGTGAAGAATTCTAAAACAGTTGTCGAAACTTTTCTTGACTTGGTCGAGATGTTGAGAGTCAATAAAAATTTCGAAAACTGTTTTAGAATTCTTCACAAAGAGTAATTCAGATTTTTAAAAAGTTTTATGAAATATTTGAAAAATTTCTTAAAGTCGATGACGGTCAAGTAAACTTTCGATTCTAATTTCTTCCGTATGGTTTATTTGCAGACTTACTGAATTCTTTCAACTTGGATTATTACTGCTTACTATGTTGTCGTTAATTTTCATTTGAATCACTACTTAAATATAATGCGGCGGAAGTAATTGAAAGGGTTCATCAAGAGAGAAGAAAGGCTTTCCAACAATAAGACATTATCGGAAGCAACTAATAATTGCAATCAATTTTAAATTTACATAAAAAAAACACTAAAGGTTCCTTCTGGAGGCAGTTTAGTTATTTAAATTGATTTAATAATGTTGTTTGGGGAAGTAAGAAAAAGCGAGATCATGCAAAAAATTTCTCACAATGTATACAATAACGTCAACACCAATTTAATTCTCCCTTGAACTAAACTATAAGGTTAATAATAGATCTTCCCTTACGCATGCATAAACATGCGTGAATTACATACAAATTTATAACTTGTAACTTGCAATTTTACATCTAGAATCTAAACACGCTTTCATGATAAATAAATTTCAAACAAAGCACTTGTTCCAAAACAATTAGCAAATTATAAAGACTATAATTGAATAATAATTGCGGTAATCAGTGGGACCCTCTTTCAATGATCCATTTATCACTGCACTGCTTTTGGCGCAATAAAATAATCTTGGCGCTTAATTATCGAACTCGGATGATTTATCAACATTCCGATTCTTAAAATAAAGTCGTATCTTGAATTCCAGACCAATGATTTGAATTGATTAGAAATAAGGAAGTCGGAATGACATCTCTGATTACATGATTGAAGCAAAATCTTTTCCTTATGGTTTTTTTTACATACTCTAAAAAATTATTTGCTTTTAAAAGTCAAACAAAAGTGAAGAACTATAACGCAAAATTTCAATAATTCATACACGTCTTCTTGAAATGACATGTTAATACAAGCTTAAATCTTCCTTGACAAAAATAGACTGTCTCTATCATCACTCTTAAAATCTCTCGAACTGAAAGTTGAGAAACGAAAACTCTGAAAAAAAATGTTAAACCTATGACAGAAATTTACATGCAGTACCAATAATTGATTTTAGGCATCAATTCTCAAGGCTCTTCGCAATATATTCAGCGATAGCTTACAAACTATACATTATTAACGATAAAGTATTTTCTATAGTAAAAGTCTCGCGAAATTATTAATAATTCGCGATTATTGACAATAATGCTTGTACGATACTGAAGAAAGGCGAACCTAACAATGCGGGGTTATCTCTGTATTCTTTAAGAGATTCGAGGGAAGTATTCCGGAGCTTAAACGAATAAAAAAAATAGATTAGAAATGAGTCAGGAAATATCTTATTGAGAAATAATGTACTTTTACAATTAATTTTTATAATTAACGTAAATAGAAACGATGTTTTGGAATTAATCTTTAAAAAATGCTGTCTTATTTTCAGAAAGTAGTAGAAGTTAACTAAATAAAAAATACTATAAAAGACACGCGAAAAGTCAACGCTCTTAGGTGCTCGAGATTTCTCCGTGCATGGATATTAATAATATGTTTTAAGTCGACTGGACATCTCGGAGGAGCATATTATCAATATTCGCATTATAGCCTACTCGCAACATCTGCTCCATAACAATAAATCTAGTTGTGCTTGAGAAGAATATCGACACTCGTATATCTTAGTGGCAGAGAAAGAGTTCGTCATTCATACTGAAATGCATAAGTCGAGAGGGTGCAGTAACCCAGTGACACGTGAGAGCTTCTATCAATCATTACTGATTGTCAGCCTCTCATGCGAGCATATTGCATTTTTGCATCCTTGCAGGAAGCGTCTACAAAAGTAGATTAAGTACGATCATAACATTTCCATGACCACACTTCAGTGTTAATAAGACAATATTTTATCGCCGTACAATAATCTATCTTCGTCTCAGATTTTCAAGTGCACTGTTTTTATTTTAGAGCTTTCTAAAGTTGCAATTGATCTTTCTTTATGTGGACGAGATTTAAGAATTAATTTTTCAGAAATAACCCGACAAGAAATGTAAATGTATAAACGTTACGATTCGTTTATAAAGTTTTTTGGAATGGAAGCAGCTCACCTCGAATTTTGTCTCCACAGAAAAACCTCGAGCTTTTTGATATTAACTTCAGATTTTAGAAAGCTGTCATCTGGCGCCGAATTTTATTTTCGTGTCAAAAAAACTCTACAGTGTTTCCATATCTAATGTTAAAAAGCAGCTCGGGGTTTTTTCTGCGTCGCATGAATAAGAATTGTATTTTTTCTTGAACAAGTGAAGCAGAAATATTTTATTATGCACTAGCGAGACTGACTGAAGTCTGAGTTCAGTTTCTGTGTCAAGGTGTTCCAGGAAAAGAGTCAAGACGACCTTCTCTATCGAAAAACAGATAGAAATCTCTTATCATTTTACAGGGGAATAACCCAGGATTATCATATGGATCTTATTCATTGAATAAAATTAATTCCGACCTTCTTTATTGAAATGCTTTAAATATATGCAAAAACGTCCAGGAATCTGTAATTAGCAACAGCTGGAAAACTCTCAAAAACAGACATCTGCTATTATTATGTATCGCGATGAATTAGTTCAGGACAAATATTTATTCAATGTTATCTTCCTCTTCTGTTTATGTTGATTCACTCTTGATATATATTATGCAGTAAACTGATAAAAGTCATGATTTATGTGTAAAAAGCAGTTATTTTTAGATGTAGATGATAAGCTGACATTCAAACTTTTCGAGCAGAAAACTGATTTCATCAATGATTGATGTTATCAGAGAAAAATTCTGAGATTAAAGAAAATTGCATACGTGTAGATAGTGCATTTACTTAAAGTAAACAAATTTCAATAATTGAATATAAGATGTTGAATGAAAATACTGAAATAAGTATTTCAATACTTGGATTTTGATATGATAAATAAATGGAATACACAAAAGTCTATGATCGACATTCTTAGTTAATGCGTAAATGGTATGTACTTAAGAAGAATGAGAATAATCGAGAATAATATTGATAATCGAATCTCCTAGTTGCCGCCTGACTGTCTCGAGCTTCACGTGAACTTTGCGTGATTCTCAAATCGACAAAAAATATATATTCACATAAAATTTATACAAATAATTACATATGAGAAAGGGAAACTAAATTTGATCGAGACGCCGTTATTGTTAGAAAATTATGTAAGCATCAAACCGGAATCTGATTGAATTCAGGTCCTCAATGTATCGCTTATTTAAATTACCCATACAGGGGTTACTAGTTTTTTATTAAGATCTGATTCTATTTATAAATAAGAAAAAAATTCGAAAAAACACAAAACTGCACAATACTTCTTAATAGATCAACAAGTTTTACGTTGATTGATTACTATTCGAGTGATTTATCATCTCTTTTAAATTCAGAAAAATAACAGCTATAATTAATTCTGGGGTGGAGTAAAAACTTATCAGAATAAATGGAAATGCTTGTTACTTTTAAACAAATGATTGGATTTGGCATTCTAAATAAATCAATAATAATATTCGAAAAATGAAATTTTCTATCAAAGAATATTATGTATTCCTAAGTGAATGTACTTGAATTTGTCTTGTGAGTAAATAAAGGCGAATTTACTATTGAGTGTCCATTCATTTGCTCCGCCGGTGTCTTCGGCTGAAAGGTCATCGAAACCTCTTCCGTTTGTGTCATTTCAGTAATCTCGTTCTAAAATTCCTGCTCTGCCCTCATCAGAACAAATCAGAAAATTTCCTTATCAATCAGCCAATGGTCCCATCAATCTCAGCTATTGTCCAGACTTATCATATCCAAAATCGATCTCGACTCTCTCAGGGAAATCCCGACTTTTCATCTTCGACTCCACTTGTTTAATTACACTCTCATTCGTCAAAAATTCGCAAAAATGAAGATCAACCCGCCAGAGCCCTTTCTTGTATCCAAGTTTCGCGTACTTCCAAAAATAGAATTAAAAATAAAGACACGATGATTTCTCTTCGGTCTGACATGTTTGGAAGTCCACAAAACCGGTGTAACTCATAAAAGACGACTATTCGAAGCACTTGAGGATCTAAAAATACCCTCTAGATTTTTCTTTCTGTTTATAAACTTTGTACCTTGAAAACTGTTCCACACTATAATAATCACGTTACTCTTGAATAAATTTGTCACTTCTAGAGTTATGAATATACACGAAAGTGTCACACTTTAATTTAATTCGCTGCAGTCTCTTTATAGACGAAAATTGATGCACTTTTTGGGAAAAGTTCGCATGAAAGGTAGACGGTTCACATTGTGAAGTGGTACGGTGTAAAAAGAAAAATTGTGATTGAAAAGTACGGTTCTGAGAAATATGATGTGGCATCAACGACCCACTGAGACCGGCCGGCTTACACACACTGAATTCCAACTGGTTGAGCTAGTAGGTGATTCGTGATTCAGGATCCCTACCCTGTAGCATGAAATCGAACTGTACAGTGCACATACAAGGGAGAGATAAGTACTCAAGTTTAACTATATATATATATATATATATATATATATAAATGTTTTCATCATTTTTCAATAGCAGGATCGAACCATGAGTTAAAAAGATCTGCGAGTTCTCGACGCCAGCATGAGAGCTCGTACTATATTAACGTGGACAAAAATTGGTAAAGAGTCCTGGATGCAGTGAGCGTCTTTCAGATTTGTTTTGGACTTTTTTTCTTGAAGCCAGCAGAAAAAGAATTGAAAGAGGAGGAAAATTACTGTTTGTTCCGAAAGAAGGCAGCTTACAAAATTTGTTATGCCACTGTAATTGAAGGACTCGAGAAAAAAGTGTTCCAACATTCGAAGAAGCATTTAAAATGTTTATATGTAATTTAGTGCAGTGATTAATGTGAGATTCGCAAATTATCTGGGAGAGTAAAGATTTGCGTTTAAAATTGGTGTGTCTGATTTAATTTCATTCTTGATTCATTATTTTTAGACTTTAGATATTTATGTCATGTCACTATTGTGAATTTTTCGATTAATCTTCACGAGGAACTTTAAATTTGCAAATTAAGGTTTCTTAATCTGGCATACTGCGGTCGAGTTTTAAATTATTGACGACACATGTGATACTAAAATTAATTCTCATTTCCTTTGTTATTATCTTTCAAATTGACTTATAATTGTATATTTTTGCTCCTAATTTCGTCCTTGCTATGATACATATTTATATCTGGAGAATTAATAAAATTCTTATACTCACATTTTGAAAATTTGCAGTGCTCATTTTTATTCCATTTACAAGAGCTGAGCAACGATATCCCGAGAATCTAGACTGTAAATGTAGGTCGAGAAAATTAACGTCTACTGTTGAACACATGCATCTCGAGGTTCCAAACCTACATTCGTATTCAAAATATATTTAGGATTTAGGAACAAATGGAAAAGAGACCGACAGTAATAAAAACCTCAAGACTTTATATGATTCTCAATTATTTTTCTCTTACATAATAATTTTGTTTTTTATGACTCAGAGGCCAAAGTTCTAAAATTTGTATTGCTTCAAAGTATAAGTTGAATGTTAACCCCGATCATTGCATATTTTTTAAATATTTTATTTAAAAACACGTTCATAGTTTTTCTCTCATAACGACTATTACCTTATATAATGGGTATCAATATTCTTGTAATTTAGTCTAAGCTAAAAGTATGCCTATGTTGGTGTATGCTAATATAAGAAAGTGCGACATTAGCCGCAGTCTTAGGACTTCGTCTACGTCAACGTTGGCGTAGGTCGGGTATACAGTTATAAGCTGAGAAGCTGGTGTAGGCGTATCGTATCTTTTTCCAGACACGGAGAGAGCTAGGCGAGTGAGACAGAGGCGCGAAAGAAAAAGAGACCACTGATAAGATCCTCACCGCCCTCACGTTACAAAATCTAAATTTAGGAATAATGACAACAACATTTTCATGATCCGATTACATATCATGAATTCAAGAAAACCTTGTTCTTATCTCAAAGTTCGATTAAAAACTGTTTTTACGAGTTGATTGTTAGAGTCATCTCTTCAAGATTCAATTCCTTTGGATTTTTTTCAAATCCTTTGCATTATATTGGAGTTTTTTCAATTCTTTTGAAATTTGAACTGCTCAGTATTCTCTGGAAGCTCTTTGAATTTTTCAATAAAATAGAAAAAATTCCCGGTCCTAAATGAAATTCCCGGGTTTTTCTCGGTTTTTTCCCGGTCAAATAAAATTCTCAGGGTTTTCCCGGTTTCCCGGTCCGCTAGACACCCTGATTGTGTTGAAAAGTAAAATATTTGGTGCGTTACCAATCCTTGAATTCTTTGATCTCTGTGAATGGATTTCTTATCTTGCGTTTTTGAAATAAGTAAAAAATGTAAGTACATCAATTGAAATTCAAGAACTTTTATAATATATTTAAAATTTAAGTTCAAAATGCTCTTAAACTCAAGATAATTCAGTATGATGGATTCTCAATTGAATACACGGAAAAATTAGTAAAATTACTGAATATAAAAAGTTCCAAATTATTGAAATATTAATTGTTTAAAAATGAAAATATAAAAGTTTAAAAGAATATTTTATTCGAAAAAACTGAAGATTTTTATTTATTTTTAAGTTGGAAGCTAGTTTAATTTCAACACCTTGAAGCTAATGAGGCTTTCTAATTTTGAAATGCATGCATGCATATGCAACCAAAAGTTTCTGTTAATAATGTTAATTTTCGAATAAAATAAATTCTGAACTCACGTAATCGAGTGAAGTAATTATCAATGTCGGATGCTGGCTTTTTCGAATAACAAGCACAAGATTTTATAAACAATTGTTTTTTTTTCGCGAAACTGGAAGACATAGGTCAATACTCTACATAGTTTTTCGATCTCGAGATTCAAAGGTTTAAAAACATGGGTCAGACTAAGTAAAAATGACAGATTATTTCGAAATTATATATATGTCAATATAGTCGCATGATTCCAGACAATAAAATACACAATTTTTTAAGATAATGATTACAATTGACTCTTTTTATAGAAAAAATTCGAATTTAAGCAGATTTAAACATACTATATATTACTATAAGAGGCCATCGGTCACTGATCAATTCAGAGGACAAAAAATAGACATTTTTTTGAAAAGCTTTATCTGACTAGAGTGCTTTTCCATCAACTTTGAATAAATTAATTTAATTAAAGTGTAAACATCGTTCTTGATCTTCAAGCTAATTGACAGAAAAAGTAGCAAATACAACACAGTATATATTTGAAAAAAATGAGACACATTCCGCCACTTTTATCATTGTAATTATTATCACTTCAGATTAGAACTTCGAGAAACTTCTATCCTGTTCAAAACTATATCCCTTGAAATGCTATTATAAACCAAGGATATCACATGAAGAGCACGTGTTGCTTCAAGCAGTAAAGATAATTCGTTGCGTATATTTAGGCTTGCACAGAAATGAAGTACGATATCGACATTTATATTCCACGCTATTGTTATTATTAGGATAAATATCATCTGCACTTATTTTACAAATTTTTATAAACAGTATCCCTCATAGTGGATAAATTTTCCTCTCCCTGGATAAATCTTCCACTCACTGTTTGCGTTTTTCAATCATGAAGGAAATTGGAAAATATTTTTATATAATTTGGAATTGTTTACAATGGATCAGTTAATTAAGTCATGGATTAATAAAGAATTGTAATGCTTTTTCCTCGGCTTTTTCTCAAACATATTTCAATCTTATCTTATACGTTTACTTTGCCTTTTCTGAAAAAAAATATCGAAGAATTGCTGATATTTGTTGTTTCGTCAATTGAGTATATAAAGAGTGTGGTATGAAAAAGAGAAGAAAATTACAAATAACGCATTTTGAGACAGAGTGACCTAATGTTCTTAATAATCAATCAATATAATTACCACTATAAGAGGAGTCTCATCATCGCAAACCTCTGAACTAAGTTTTTTTATGGTTCCTACGTACATTGATTAATATTCATAAACATTTGAATCTTAATATTATTGAAATTTATCTTCCGTTAGGGAGATTGAAACTCAAAATACATCAAAACAAGTGTTTGGCTGAATTCTCTTTAAAAATAGCTTTCTCCCTTTAAAATTTGATTGTTATATGATGAAAATTCGAAATATTAAAACATTGTCAAAAAATGTGACGTCAAGATGAAATCTAAAGTATGTTTGCAATGAGGTCGCAGATAGAGAGTACGAATCTATTATTCAATTGAAGGTATTCTTCCTACAAGCGATTACCGGGAGATAAAGCTTGTAAAGGGAAGTAACGATAATTTGCGTATGTTTATTACTTTCTTCGACCTCAGAGCTCTGTATGTCTTCGAGAGGAGCATGAATTATAAAAGCATTTGAAAGCATTCACAAGTGAGAGAACAACGAGCCGCAAATAAACGTATATGTAAGTCATTGTCCGCTCGAAGCTTTTATCAACTGTAGAGGAAGCATCCAGAAACGTATTTATTACCATCAATTCTTTAACGGTTTCTTGAAGATAATGTACAAAACTTGCATGTAACTGAATTCCCTGCGCAATACATACATTATTTAAATTCCGCGCTTTTTTAACTGTAAAATATAGATTTTCGTAACATGTACATTATCAGATAATATGCCAAGAGTGCAAAAGGCACCTTTAAATTGTGTAAAATCGTAAATCAATCGTGATTTTATGATGAATATTTCAATGACCTTATCAGCCACCTTGAACTTTAGCATCGGAAATTTCATGAGAATGACCGCCATAAAAAATACTAAATCTTCTTTTGCAAAGTCGCCCCTGAGGACACCCACACAGTTGATTGAGTGTATATAAGTGAAAAGTTGGCCATGTAAAATGCAAGTAACTGACTGAACGACTTGAGTTCCTTGCCATGCATGTTTGTCATGCTCCAGACTTGTCAGAGCAGGGGCGAATCCAGAGACGAAATTTTTTAAAAGAGGAGTTAAATATCACTCTTACTTCTCTCTTCAAATAATCAGTTTAAAGTTAATTAGTTAGGTAGATCGAATTTATAATAAGAAATAGCAAAATTTTACTATTTCATGTTTATTCTACTGCTGAAATTAAATGTGGTACCCTAGTTGGATGCGCGCCTGATGTGTCGGAGTAACTGAGACTTATGACAAAGTGCAGACTGGGACTTGATTTCAATAACACTCAAATAGGTGGGCGACTATCTTAAAGAACTGCATTTAATTCAGAGGCGAATTGGAATGCGAAATCAGCCCGGGAAAAATGATTGAAACCAGCCCGCCTATATTTGAAATGTCTATAAAATATGGAACACAAAGATCTAATAGCAAAAAATGTTCGTAAGATCTAATAAAAGTATAGTTTTATTAGGTCTTTAGGGAGTTAATTGAAGCTATCAATTGACCTTTCACTGGATCCGTTTATAGATTCCTCGTGAAAGATGCCAATGAATCATGAACCAAGAAAAGAAACAAGAAAGCGAAAAAACAGTGAGTCCTTGCCAAGATGAAATAGAAATAGTCTCGAGATAATTTTCTTTAACTCCTCTCTCTGAATTCTTTCCATATCCTATAACATAAACTCATTCATCTCTTTTTATCATGTTCATAACAATTCTCTTTTATTCAGATATTAAAATGCGCGCGATTTCTTTCGAACTTGAAACATTTAAAACGAGCAAGAATGATAATCATACACGGACTAAAAATAATTGCAGGATATGCTCATGTGATTCAACTGTAACAAAATGCATTTTTCTTCCCCTTGAATGGCTTTTGCTAAGGATCACTGAACTTTTCTTTTCGCTCATTAAGCTCGATAATTTTTTCTGAAGAAGTAAACTCTCAGGTAGTTTAGTATTTAACATTATACAATGAAGTCATTTTCGGTTTATTTCTTTTAAATTCCTCTAATTTTAAAAATCTTGTTTTCGTCTTCAGAGAATCTGGAGAAAAGAAAGGTCAACGTACGATTTAGGGAGGTCTTGATTTTATCGCAAAAGAGCAATTTCATTCTGGAAGAAAATGAAAGTGAGAAGAACTATCCTTTTACAGCGTCTGGAACTTTTCTCCAGACGGTATTGGCGAAGTTACATGAGAAAGAATCAAGGTTTTTTAATCTTCGATAAGGTACAAGCTACTTTTGATACCTCAAATGCCTTGAAGTACTATTAATATATATGTATTACAATTGTAGCCTTTTTATTCAATAAAAAAATATGAATTTGTCGTCTAAAGATGTGTTTTTTAATAACGTAAACATGTAACGCATAAATGCTGCCTTTAAAGGCGGGAATATATAATTCGTTGAAGGAAGACTAATGCGATCAATTGAAAAGAGCAATTGAAATGCTCGCTTCTAGAGTATGCTTATTATCGTGGTAAAACGGACGTAATCCCACGAACTGAACTGCCTGGACTGGAAGGTGAAAGATCGAAGAGCCACAATTCCTACTATATCTCATGTAGTCACCTAAGATTGTAAATCTTGAGTTGTTTCAAGTTATATACTTAAGCCTTCCTGGTCGTCTATCTATTTAAGCAGCCCATTTCGAAAATCATGTCACGTATAAAAGCAAGCTCAAAACGTCCAAACTATCAAATACCACAAACGGTAAACATTTATACGATCATAAATTGATCGACTGTATCCTTAACATCTATTCTAGGTATATGTCAATGTCAAAGGTAGACATTTTTTCCTAGGCAGATATAAAATGCTCTAAGGAAGAAAATACAATTATCTAATCGTAAGAAAAAGATTATATTCTAATTAATGCACACTTATTTAAGAATAAAGGTAATCTATAAAAACTGCAACTGAGCTTATCATATTTATCGTCATTAAGCTCTGTAAACATGACCAGAGTCCAACCAAGTTTTGTCTTTCAGGAAAGGAAAAAAATCATTAAAAAAAAACACGATGTGCAATCTCAGAACTGTTATCATGTTAAATCAAATTGAAAGTCATTCTTTCGGATCACACGTGACCCGAAACCTGTCAGATCCATTGCTTGATCTTTAATTCATGCGCTTCCTCTTGTTAAGCGAATTTTTGAAATTATTTGACAATTCGCAAAATCGAAGAACGTAAAAGCAGATACGAAAAATTAGAACCTTTTATAGGGCACCTTATCTCTCAAAAATTCTCTGATAGTCTTCATGACAAATTTAAACAAATAAGTGCCCAGCGCAGTTTGGAATAATTGAACTATTTGAAAAAAATGGTATGTAGTTATACTATTTAAACGAGTGTCATATCGAGCGACACGACACGCGTTTAGTACATGACAGGATCAAGATAAATGTCATGTTCTGAAAGAGAGAAATGTCATGTTATCCTGAACATTAATTCATCTAAAGACTTAATTACGATAAAAATTTAAAAAATGATAAAGACACTTAAATATAAAAATATAACATGTGTTTCATATGTAAATGTAAATTCAAGTAAGTCTTTCAATTTAAAAATAAAATTCTGATGTATCTTCACGTGTTCGAGCGTCCATTGTCTTCAAAAAACTTTGGCCCTTAGCCAATTGTTTCGTAAACTTTCCATTTCTATCATATTTCATATATCAAATACATTTCTTAAATATAAATATATACACTGAAAAAATTAAGAATTGAATCAAAAAAACGACCGAGGCCATAACGGGAAACAATGTGTCTAAACAATGTGTCAAAAGTTATCTTGCTAACAGACAGACACATTCGTGAAAATAATATAAAGATATAAAGTTATACAGGATCCCGTGTGGAAAAATTTCGTGGCAGTCTTAAGTAGAGAGATGGACTGCCTAGACCGAATCGAGACCGTCTACTTAAGACGGTCTGACAGGGTGTTGGCCATGGCCCTTTCAGACCGACTCGATTGAAAATTTTCAAAGTATCATCGAGACGGTCTGGCTTGGCCCCGCTCAGACGGTCTCAATTGAAAATGTTATAAGTGCTATCATGACATTTTGTTGTTTGTTGCAAGGTTAAAAATAATTAATTACAACTGTAATTACATTACCGAATTAAATAATAATTACATAGAAACATATTGTATTTATATTCAAAATAATTTAAAATTACAATAAAAAATTGTAATTGTACTCAAAATAATTAATTAAACATTTTTTTTTTAATTTTCAATTATACGGAAACCGAGAATCTTTATTTGTGTATTTGCCTACAATGAAAGAATGTTACATTAATTGTAATTGTAATTGTAGGTAAATAATATACACAAATATAAACTCTCGTTCCGCGTATAATTCAAAATTAATTAAATTATTTTTAAGATTAACTATTATTTAATTAACTATTATTTAAGATTTAACTATTTATAAAATGTGTAAAGCAAAAAAAAGAATAAAAATATATTCCTCGCAATTATCTCTGGCTTTTCAGTGGAAGAGCTTGGCTGAGATTTTGTTCACGAACTCCAAGCGGTTGAATAGCTCAAGCGGTTAGGGCGTGCGTTTAGGATATTAGGGTCGGGGGTTCGATCCCCAGCGAGTGCGATTTTTCGAAGCATGGAGCGTGCGATTATATGTGTAAGAGTCCGTGCAAGTAATTGTGTAACTTAAATCATAAATTAAGTGCAGTTATCATATGTAAAACAATTTTTTTTTTATCAAATTTTTCATTACAGCTCGTTGATCTAGCGCCTACCGTTAAGTCTAAACCTTTCAATACAATCTCTATAAGATGGCACATGATGGAGATGAATTACTTTACTTACTGAGTACTAGATTTCTATTACTACTCATCAGGGTTTTAAATTCGATTTCTCTGCGTATACAGCCAAAAAAAAAAATCTGGACGAGCTGACCAGCGGCTGGTCAGCACGATCTAATCTAGACCATCTCATGGTTTAGGCGTCACTCATCTAGCCAGCGGCTGTATAGACCGTCTGCCCAGAGACTGGACAGAAATAAGGACGGTCTGGCCAGTCCCCATCCAGCGCCCCGAAATTTTTCCACACGGGATATGTTCAGAAGGATGGTTAATCTCATGCCCTCTTGATCTTGCTATTAGGCTTCTCTTTCCTAAAATAAAACAAAAGATTTGACCTGAGGCCTAACAAGAGCGTGAGTTAATCTTGGGGAAATAGATAACCAATATATGAATACAAATCCGGCAAATGATTAAAAAAATTCTATTTTACTGTTAAAAATCCACCCTTTAAAGTTGTTTTAGAAATTTAAAAAAAATACCATCATTTTCTCTCCCAGTGGCTATTATATTATTTTCAGAAGGTAGCTAATTTATGTAACATGAAAGAAAGTGTATCTCCTTTCTTTTAAGGACAATTGAAGTCTATTTCAATAATTTCAGTCATTCATAAAATCAAGCCATTATAGTATGTATAATACAAATTAGAATCTGTTTTTCAACTCTTCTCCAACCTGTCGGTTGCAGTTATATTCTGTCCGCGATACTATTATATGAAATTTGAAAAGTAAACCTTAAGATAAGTAATGTGAATAAAGTTGCGAACGTTCAAATGAACGAAGTATTTTTTTCAAATTATATTTTATCCAGAAATATTGTGTCAACTAAAAATAACAATCAGGATTACAAGTTTATTTCATTTTTTATTATTTTCAATGTAAATGAAACAATATTATAAAACTTTTTGTAGTTACAATTACAATCAATATAAAAATTCGTTCATTTGAACGTTCAGAACTTTTCAATCATGATAAGTAAAGGTGAAACTGACATTCAGCTTCCATTCTTATATTTCTAATCCCCTACCCTTACACATTAGGGCTAACTCCCTTCTGCAAAATTTTGTATGGGAATCGATTCACGTAAGTAACCGTCACGAAGGCAACCGTTAAGTTAACTGGGAATAATATTCTTAAGGTAAGTTTTCATTGAGATAATATAAAGTGTGTGAACTGTACAAACAACCAACATGAGTAAATAAGCAGTAAACATTTCGCTATGTGAACGAAAATTGGCACATACTCTCTGTTTAAAGGTTAAATAAAAAATAAAATAGACAGTGCCTGAAAATAGGAAGTGTTAATCTACTAAACTAATAGTCCCTTAAAAATAGTGCAAAGATGTCATTAATCTAAAAAAAAACATACTTAATGAAAAGTATATATGAATATGATATAATAAACAATAAATATATAATAAAAGTTTTTTATCCCTCAATAGAATTGATAACTAGATTATTTATTTTTCAGTTGTTCAATGTAGTATAGTTTCATGATACATTGATATAAAAATTCATGGGGTTTTTACTGCGGCGTAATGTGATGAAATAAAATGTTATTGAAATATGGTCTTAAAGCATGATTGATAAGATTGACAAAAAGATGATATTAAAACTTCAATAACTTCTTCAAGACTAAAATGTGCAAGAACAATTAATAGTAATTTGAATGCAAAAAGGGATAAAAGTGCATAACTGGCAAATCACACGTTTGACTCACCAAATTGTGAGTTTGTATTTGGCGATGGTTGAATATAAAGTAGGGTCCTAGACCTATGAGGAAAACTTGATGCTTTGATGGTTTGATGTTTTGATGTCAGGCACAATGTGTCACTTTCACAATTTTGAGTTTTTCGCGTGTTACGTGAGCGACAAGCATAGGCGCAGGGCCGGCGAGACACGCGTGTGCGAAAAACACACCGCGGCTCTCGAAAGTACCTCGTGGGCCACTCGTATAAAAGTGAGACGCCTCTTGTGCGTCGCGACGACAAGGGCAACGAAGGTCGCAGCTGCGCGTCTCCACGCAGGTGCGTGTTTGTGTGCGACCACGATTTCATATTGACACATGTATGTGAACAAATGTAGAGAAGAGAAGAAAGATGTTATATGTACAGGTACTCTATGCACCGGTTTCTATTCAAAAAAGTGCGGGATCTCATTTGAGATTCCACGTGAGATTTCAAATGGAGACGAGAGGACATTGAATGATGAATTGACATCACATAGTGTGATATCACAAGACATAATCATGATGTTACAATTAAAAATGTCGATTGTCGAAATAGTTAGACAAAGTGGATGTCAGAATCGATGTATAAGATGTACAATGTACATATATGTATAGTATAAGCAATATTTTCATTGGATGTAAACTAATTGTAAAGTTGATCAGAGATCACTGTATATCGAGCACTGCATATGTAACGCAACATGCAACAGGTACTATGTTGCTTACACTCTAGGGAATTCTGAATACGCAATGCTAACTAACATCTGTTGTACGATAAGAAAAAAACCATTCTATAATGCAGATTATTAGATTTTTTCTTTTTTATCATTTTAGAAGCCATCTAAATAAATAAGAGGCGAGTTAAGCCACTTGTCAAGACCATTTATCACCGGGAATTAAAAAAATCAGGTACATTTGTATCAACCAGTGGATTTATATAATAATGTTTTCTTCTTAAACCTTTACCGTGACCTTTTACTGAACCCCTCCCTCCCTAAACAAACCATATGATTTATTCAAGCTACCTTACATAATTTAAAACGTATGTCTTTTATACGGACTGAGAAAGAACTCTCTGTGGATCTAAAAATGAGTTTACGATTCGGATTTAAGTTCTTATTTGTAATGATTATAAACGCTAATTTGATGTTTGAAATGTAATAGAAATGAGAGACAAAAACAATTGAAGGGACAATGAAAATTGTCATTGTTCACAACGAGATGCAGCAAAATTCAAAATGCTGCATCAAATGAACCCCATCAAATGATGCAAGCGATATCGAAGATTTATTTGTTTATCGCGTTTTTTAGAATCTTTTTTTCTAGGAAAAGGCACCTTAAACGCTACGTTCCTGTGCTTGAAAATATACATTGAAAAGCTCATCGCTATAGCGCAACATCGTCGCGCGGCTCGCGTGTGCCGCAGATCATGCCGCATTGGCTCATGTGTATAACTATTCCCGCTTGCTTACTCCAAAGGAAGTACATAGTAACCGAGAAAGGGTAAAAGTGATTGTCATCAACTGTTCAACAATTTCATTCAAAATAGCCTGTAAAACTCGGTATGACACGCCTGTTAATGCCCGTCCTTATCCCAAAATTACGACCAAAAATCTCCTGCCAGCCACCGTAAATGTACCTAAACGGATATAAATTTGTGCACATGTGCATCGATTTTCAAAATCTCACCTGAAAACGCCAAGAAACTCGCACCAGGAATCATGAACATCCGTCGTCTTCCTGGCTTCATGTACCACTACAAAATCGTCGCTGCGCTGATGATATCAACTCTTTTCTTAATCGTCTATCTTCTCATACATTGGGGCATCATGTGCACAAATCTCCAGGCTTGGCGACATGTGTCAAACGTTGTGAGTAAAGTTACATGAGATTAACTGCTCGTTCTCCTTTAATAACATATATAGTCATTCAAAAATGCATTTAAATTTGGAATCGCGAACCTCCTTTATTGCGACAGAGAACGGAAATTACGTAAGGTGGGACGATAACAATGACCTAGAGGGTTTCTTGGCGATTGCAAGTTTTTACTGGGTGTGAAGGATAGGGGAGGGGTTAAATGAGGGAAGGTTAAACTCAAAAAGGGTATGCGCCCGCGCCTTGCGTTCTTGGCAAAAGGAGAGGGAAGTTTGGTCATTCGCGTAGTTGAAATCCATATGATAACGTAACGATCTTTAGAGACATTATCTTAACTAATCTTAGCTAAAAATGCATATGCATGCAATTGGCAAAAGTACGATGTATAGAGTAATAGGTTTTGACCTTTGAAATCTAAAGAAAACAATATCTGTATGATTGTTATAGGCACAAATATTGAGAAATGTTCTTCCAGTGATATCCATTGATATCAAATATTAAACTTCCTAAAAGCGTAAAAATTTTATTTTTGTAGAAGTTTTTGTGTTTTTGGCTAATTGCTGTTAAACAAAGAAATCGATTTACTTTTATATCCTCAGCCCTCGCAATCAATTCATGAATAGACATTAAGTATGAATGAATAAACAGTGAATCCCTTCAGGTGCTGCATGCCCGTAACAAAAGAAAGGCGTATAATTAAACCCACGTGCTCGAGTACTTCTTTAAAGTTGCACTTTATAAAATCCTTTTTAATATTTGGACATACTTTACGGTCTCAATCATAAATATTAATGCTAAATAAATGTGTACCGATTGGTTGCATGTATTAAATGTCAATTACATAAATGCAATTGATCCCAGTGCAGCAGACACAATGACGGAGCTGCTATGGGGATTCTTTGCGGTCCCCTCTGCAATAGGCAAGGAATTCATTCCCTAGTTTGTGAAACTTTACATGCTGGAAAAGAGGCAGTATTTTCAGCACATTGGGAAAGCACGAGATTAGTTTTCAAAGCTGCAAGGTAAAAAGTGATAATTTCACTTTACATTGATAATTGCGCAGAAAATAATTTAAAAATTATTTTTTCTAAAATAATTTAGAAAATTAATCTAAAAATTAAAAAAATTAATGTAAATTCATATAATTTTCTCTAAAATTAGAACTGAAACAACCATGGAGCAAGCAGAGTCCCTCCTATGGGAAGATGCTAATGGTTTAAAGCACTATCCTTCAGAAACAGATTTCGCAAATATGATAAAAGATGTGGTATCGAATAAATTAAATTACAGTATGACGACGCATCAACTTGAAAGATTAAGTCGCCTGCGAACAAGTCGAATAGAAACTGAGTCGCAGAAACGAAAACTCGAGATGGAGAACGTTTGGCCTCTTCTACAAGAACAGGAATATATAATGACACTTTTATTCGAAGATAGAGATGTTTTTCCTCAATTAATTGGCACTTGTGGTACATTTTATGCGGTTGAATATGTCCGACCAATAGAAACCCCGACGACAATTTTGGCACTCTCTGATTCGAAACCGGAATGGGCGAAGAGATTGAAATTAGCCGTGATGATACTGGACCTTTTGCAGGAACTTGAAAATGTTTTTACTGAGCCATTTCACCTTTGTGATGTTAAGATTAACCACTTTGGTCTTCCTTTAGGAGGACAAAAGTTGAAATTTCTTGACCTGGACGCCGTTTTCCCGAAATCTGTGTTAAATAGGATAATGAATAATAATAGGGAATGCGAGAGGAACGAAGACTGCGATTATTTCGATTGCAGGTCGTTGTGCTCGAAAAATATGCGCTGTGAATCACCGGTGGTTAATAATAATTTACAAGTTTGTATTGCGAATGATTATGGAATTAATATAAGTCAAGATGATGTAAGATTCATTTCATTTAACAGATATTAATATATAAATGTTTTCTTTTCAGATAATTTGTGAAAAAATATTCCTGGGATGGACACTCTCAGGAACAATAATAATTCCTGGATTGTTGATGTCTGAACACACGAGCAGTTCTTTGGCTGTGCTTTTGAGACAATGTGCAAATCCAACTGGAGAACATAGCCAACTGGCTCGAGCTGCAGCACCAGAAAATTTAAAATCACGTTTATATAATATGTTGAATGAGATGGAGCATGAATTAAGTTCTTCCTTGTGATCTTAATTTAATATTTAATAATTAAAATCTCTAAATTCTTTCTAATACCTTGATTCAAATTTTACATTTTTTTTTTGTATAAAATTGTATTTGATAATATTGTTATTATTCTTAAAAAGTTGATGAATTTGTGCCTAATGATGAGCCTATGCTAGTCCAATGAATTAATGAAACTCGAAAGGGTCTAAAATCTAAAGTTCTGAAACGAAGGCTGAGTTTCAAACATTAATTAATATTAACTTTATAAGTTTGTACGTTATTGGCTTTAGAATAAAGATAAAGTACTTCTATCGAGGATAAATAATTCCGTTTTAAATTTTATGTAATATTATTAAGGAAATTGAGTTCACAATTCAATTTCCTCGTTTTACAAAACAAATATTAGACTTAAATTTTTTGCATTATTTTAATACATCGATCTAAAAAAAAAATAGAAATTTAGAAACAGAAATTATACACTTATAGCAATTATGTACTTTTCCACATTTTGTTATTGATGCACTTTGTACTGTACTAAGAATTAAACAATGCAGATAATTAAATTAATATTTAAGGACGTTGATATACCAAGTTAAAATTTAATTCCAGCATCCTTTAGAGTAAAGAATCGCCTGACTGCTTATAATTTTACAAGTGATAGAATATTACTTATGATTAATTTGTATGGATAGATATATAAAAAATTATATCACATAACGAACTGTCTTTTGTAATAATGCTATAATCAAAGATTACAATATAATTAATGATTAAGAATTAATGTAAGAAATGAGAAAACTAAAATATGAATAAATTTGAGCTGATCATTTAATGATTAATTTAAAAAAACAAGTTAATTGCAGGTTGTTTTTAAGATCATAAAAAGTAAGAATAGGAAATATATAGTAACCGAATAAATATGTTTATTTAATAACTTATTCATTAGACAACACAACACGTTCTCTTCTTCTCTTAATTGGATAGATGAAAACAACAACGCGCATAACCGCGAGGCGGACTTGTAGTTTGAATCTGTACGATCTGTGCCATTTAAACTTTAGAGATTCAAAAAAACCGCCATTACTTATTGATGCGCACATGTCTATTGCGCAGGGCTCGGAACCCCCGGACCGGTAACAAAAAAAAACTTAACCGACATACTGTTATAGTTTATGGCCGATGGGTGACGAAAATTCAAATCCGATCCGTCTCTTATCCGTTTTCGTCTTTCTGTGGTTTTTCTGATTATCGTCTGCAGCCTGCAGCTCAAAATTACCTTGATAACGAGCCCATTTTAGCATTAAATCATGTGGGGTATCGGAGAATATCCACCAGAATATAATCCGTCGATTCACGGACCCTATGATCCAGCTAGATATTATGGCAAACGTGAGTATTTAATTTAAATAACCGTCTTCTTTCTCTTTCAAAATGTACTATCAATATTTCATTTTTTTTTCACAGCGGACACTCCTTTTGGCGAACTAAAATTGAGTGAAGTCGGTGCCTGGGTTGCTCGTCGCGATAAAAATCCATTAGCCCTTGGTCGTCTTGTCTCAAGAGGTAATTTTTTATTTCTTGATTAATTTAGGAGATGCTTCTCCTTGAATATTGCATAACCTCTAAATAAGTAGAGACCTTGCTTGCAAAAGCGATTATATAACGAACAGAGATCTAATATATATATTTTTAATAAATGAATTTTATATCTGAACTCGATTGATCGATGAAAAAAATATTAATTATAATTCATTTTTATAGCTTGGTGGCGTTGGCAGCATAAATACATTCATCCCAGGAATGCGCTCTTTGTTGGACCCATGCAATTAATTTTCGCTGGAATGGGTTTCTTTTACTATCTTAATTACGGAAGGCTCAGTAAGTATTGCCGACTTATGTATTTGGCGAATGGGCAAGCATTAAAGGCTGATCCTCAAACAAATCAAACTAATCAATAAATATACTGATTTTAAGAGTAGTTGTTTTTAAGAATGTTTTCGGGTCCATAGTTTAAAAGAATTGTTTAAATGTATTTGTATAGTTATTGAAGAATCGACCTTTCGCATTGCCTTTAATAGCCAATTTGTGAGTGAAATTTGAAATTGTTGATGAGAATTGTTTGATTAATTTGTTATTTTAATTTACAGAGTGGCATAAGAACTACAAGTACCACTAATATTCTGCAGCGATTATCTCGCATACATAGAACATACTTCAGAATTCAGAGAAACATGTTAATGCAACTGTGTATCGAATAAACTTGAGTCAAAATAGAAAAATTATATTAAGATATTCGTTCAAAAATTAAACTGTCTCAAGCTAATTGTGTTGTTTAACCATTCCCCCGAATTAGGGGAAAACCATGATGTCATGACCAATTCAAACTGGAATCTACACAAGTTAAAGTTTCTACAATAAGTAATTCCTGCAAAAATCCAAAAAGTATATACTTTTATCAAAAAATATTTAACTAACTTGAAGTGATTTCCTTTAGTAATTTTATTTAGTCTTTAAGCCCTTTATATTAAAATATTTAATTTAACATTAATACTTTAATTACTAATTCTTTCATTCTTAGAAATACCATATTTTTTTAATTTTAATTATTGGCGTTTTCATAATAATTAAATAACTCCTCAGTTCTTTTCATGCAAAATTACCAAATATTTTATCATGGTAAGCAGGTAAGTAAGATGTTTATCAATTACTTTTAGTGGTATCGTAAAAGAATTTTACTTTCTCACAGTCATTCAATTCTAAAAAGTAGAAAAGCTTTTATAATACATCAAAATTTAAGATTGTAATTTGTAAATTTATGTACAAAGTAAATATTTTTGTTAAACATACTGCTGATTTCACACTCTCTTATTGTGAACTCGGCCTTAAAAAAAATTGAAAGAATAGAATGTCACAATTGACGAAAGTCAGAGAAATTCAAATAAAGCATTAAAACCGTTTCTTCTTTGCTCTCTTATCAACAAAATTTATTCTTTAATCTTATTAAATACTCATTCTTATTTTGTCCCCTTCTTATCAAAAAATGTTCTTTTGCTCCTCGCAACCTTATCAAGAAAGCCACCGATTGGCTGCAGAATGCAGGAGCGTACTTTTTGGATGCGTGAAATCGGCCAATGGGGCCAAAATCAGAGGACAAAACTCAGGTTCTCTAGCAATATGGCTGTCAGTATAAATTTGATGCTTGTAACATGCGTTCCTCTCCGAAAAATTCAATAAATGGACCGCGTCGCTGTCGAATTCAGGAAAAAATACGGTGTGACGTGACTTTTGGTGCCCTAAAACAATGGGAAACAGCAATGAGGGTTAGCTGAGAAAATTTTTTCACGTCTGTATAGTAATTAAAAACAGCAGGTGAGTCTGACAACAATACCTGTTATTTCCATACTGCCCAGTGCCCACCCCTTTTTTGCAACAGATGCAACTTATGAAAAATTATCGTTCTAATAACTCTATCATTTGACACCTTAAATTTCTTATCCCTTACTGATTTTGACCCAACTTGCACAACATAATTGACATATATGTAAAAAGGACGCGTCCTTGCTGATGGCGTTTCCTACTGCATCATCGCCAGCGACTTATCCCCTTTTTAAAACCCAAACACACAAACTTCACTTCCACAAAAAATATGTAAAGAGGGGTCAGTACCAACCCTAAAGCGATTTAAGAAGTAATTAAATTACAGAATTGAGTTTGCTAATTATTATAAAGAAATGTCATATGTACTTCCTAATATGTAAATTGCTATATTTCGTGATGACAATAAATAAACTGTACATACATATTTATTCGATTATAAAAATAACGAATTTATATGAAAATATATTTTCAAAGTAAGTTTATTTTTCATTTTGAGGTTTTTATCTACGTTTTATATATCTTATATATTTAGATCCGGAATCTATTTTTAGTGTCACTTTTCTCTGTATAAAAAATTGACATTTATTGTTGACCCTGGATTGAAGTCATGTTAACCCAGATTTTGATGAAAGTAATATATAAATAAACAGGTGCTTGAGAACCGGAAAGAGAGGCGCGGCTCCGAATGCCATAGAATAATTAATAATATTTTCATAATTTGGAGCCATAATCATATGTTTATGTATTAAATCTGTCATCTGATTCAATAAATTGAGAGATTTCTAAAAGCTTTTCATAGCAACCTCGAATTCTTATTTGCTATAAAAATTTTATTATCTTAACTTCTTAGAGACTTTATTTTTGTTGATAAATTATAAAAATTCGACATATCTGACGCAAAATATTATGTATCTTCATAACATAAATGGATTTGCTATTTTTGCAAAATATGGATAACAAATTTTTATATACTTTCTGGAGGGAAATATTTCTAGATTTTAATATCAAGGTATTAAAATGAAAATCATCGAAATTACTAATTAAAAAATAAAAATTTGTATAGTTGTACACAAAAAATAATTTTTGCGATAATTGTTAAACGCTTTTCTCTTTGACGTAATGCTTTGCAGAATGCGCGCACATATTGCAACTCAAACAGAAAAAACGTGTCAGAATTTTTTCTAATTTTAATACCCTGCTTCGTTAAACAATTAAAATGCACGTGAAAAAATATCTTGTATGTTCGGTTGGAACGTTTCTTTATTGCAGATAAATATGATAGACGGAAAAGATAAAATGACAAGAATAAATTTGAATCAGAGAGGAAACTTCTAATAATTTTTCAACAATTATTTCAGAACTTAATACTCAGCTTGCAAGTTTAAAGAACATTGTTAGACTAACAAAGATTATTTGCTTATTATAAAATGTAGAAGAATATATTTTTTCATTTATAAACAATTTCAAAATAGGATGAATTAATTTTTTATTCCTAGAACAAAAAGTTGTAATTGAAAGAAATTCTTCAATTTTTAAAGTTATCAATTTGAAATCTCTCATTTGGAATATTATCAAATTTAAAATGGTTTAGTTTTGAATGCTTAGTTCTATATTGATATAATAATTTCAATATTAAAGCCTCAAATTTAAAATTCTTCAATTTCCGAGGTTAATGCTGGTCGCCTTGAAAATTTAATGATAATTTTGCTATAACGTAGGTTGGGGTAAATCGAAAATTCATGGGGATTGATTGGAGACACGTCAATTGAGCTGTATGCAACAATCTCGCAGGCGTAGAATGTTCAGACATTTATGCGAACATTTTTGCTTAAATTTCACCTAAAAATCGAAGGACTGTTGGATTTCGCGGCAAAATTGCTGATCTATTTTCAAAAAGTGTATGTCAAGTTAGGGTAGGGGAAGTTTAAGGAAAAAGTGAAGTAACTTCCGTTTTTTCGGTCTAACTATCTGGAAACCCTACGCAAGCGCAATATCTGGCGCAGATTCCCGAGTCACTTACATACTGAGTTTCTTGTTTCTGGAATGTTATTGCCTGGACAACAGTTTCAATCGCTTTGCCCAGTAGTAAAGTTGCTTACGTTTGCTTTCTATTCGCTCACTTTCTTCCCCACCAACATATCATAAAGAAAGTCAAATTCACTTATTGGATAGAATCAACGGCAAAATAATTTCAAAGCGTTTGAAATTGACGTTTTGAAATTTTAAACAGAAAGAAAAACCTCGAAAGTCTCATGTATTTAGTAAATTATTATCTTTCTTGGGCAAACTAAACTTTTCTATTTAAAAACAATATAAAAAGACTCCCGACAAGTAGAGAAAGGACTATTTGTACTTCACAAAAGTCACTTCTTCCTTTTTCGAATATGTACTTAAAATACTCATAAAATTCGCTTGTGGTGATACGTATAAACTTAACCGGAAAGAAAGGCCTGTATGAGTTTGATTTTTAGATTCTAAAAAGTGAGAGGTGCTTATCGAAACTAATACGCCTCTTTCTATTTGTACAAGTTCTTCAATTCATCACTCCCGACACTTGTACAAATACCTACTTGTGTATCTCTATTATTTTTAAGAGAGAACATTCATGAAATTTGTCATAAAAAAATTTTTAAAAATATATATCTTATGAAAAAATTTGATTAAAAAAAGCTAAAAATACTAATATAATCTTTCGTCTGTTTTCAGAGACTCAAAAGCATTGGTATAGTGTTTCTGATAATCATGACATCAAGGTATGTTATTACATACATTTTTATCTTCGAATCTAAAACTAAATATTGTTCATCAATTTCTTCAAAACAAATTTGGTATATTATTAAATGTCTGAGGGCTTGTAATCTTTATGTCCTCAGGACATGTACCTTTTTTCAGATAAAAACGACTGGTATTCTTTCTCTCTAAGTCTAAGAATTCTATGGAAAGCTGATAACTTGATACCAATTTTGATACCTACCAAAACCTTTTAGTTGGAAAAGAGAATATTCATGTCAGGGTATTCAAGAAAAATCGATACCAAAGTGTTATCACACGCACGCTTTTAGTGATAAACATAACATATAGTTCTTTTCCATTACTCTAAGGGTGTTAGCGCTGATAGCCTTCAAATTTTAGAAAACGTAGAAAAAATTTTACTGAAAAAATATTTGAATTCGACATTTTTTCACTGTTAAATATGCATAATTTGCATAACGCTTTTTACTTTTCTGTGGCTTAACAAACTTTAATTGACAGAAAACAATTTTTTTTTTAACTTTTGTGTCGTTCTGAGTAGCCAATTTCCAGTGTTTCACACACGTTTCTCCTAACACTCAATCTCACAGAAACCACATTCATAAGGCAATAAACCTTCACAACTACATATCATGTGCCAGACATTCTTTTCATTACAAGCTTTAAAGCAGTTTTTAACGGAGAAAATAATTATTTTTATGTGCAGCGTAGCAGCTCGGAAAAGCTAACAAAATTAATGTCACGTGAGACTGAAAAAAGAATACACAGTTTATTACGTAAAATCCACATAATTTTTTTTTTTTTTAATATTGAAGGCAGAATTTAAATATTTTAAATAAAATTTGTGTATGGTTGGCAATTAAGTTGCGTTTAAAAAAACAAATGACAACGTTATACGTTGATAATACTGTTCCGAACTACACTTTTTTTTCAGTTTTTAATTATCTGATAAGATTAAAGAAATGGCAAGTAGAATGAGAAATATAACTACGTCCTTGTTGTTTGAAGAAGTCGAGTTAAAAATGTTAGTTAAATTACTTAGAAAGAAAAAAAAAAAAAAAAAAAACAATTTGAATTAAGTTTAGAAATAAAATGTGTATTGTAAAAGCAATTTCTATGGTCATTGATCAAAGTAATGTTGTGTAATCTTGCGTACCTATCTGAATTTACGTAAAACTTCTCAAAGGTAGGTACACAATAGAACAGTAAAACTGTCATTAACATGGTTCTGTAATGAACCATCGAAAGGGCTTGAGCACAATGGTGAGCCGAACTTGAAATTTGAACCCGAAGATGGTTCTTTCCTTTTTTATCATACTGTTCCATCTCCCTTGTTACGTATGAAAGAAAAAGACAGAATCATCTTCGAGTCCAAGTAATAGGTTCGTAACAGATTCGTTACAGTTGGTAACAGATGACGCACTTCAGATCTGGAAATTATATTATATTGAATTTCCAGCCTTTAAATAACTTATTTATGGTACGTTATTTATACACCGGGCCTGCCTATGCAAGCAAGTGATATATTGATTTTAGGTTTTAATATTTTATCAAAGATTGTTCTCTGTTAATTAATAATAATAACGCGATTTTATTTATTCTTTTCTAGGCTAGATAGGCTATTTATTTTATTGGAGGCGGGAACGAATGCTGTGACTAAACGTGCAGCAGCTCAACAATTAGGAGAAGCTCAACGGTTACATCCACATGAACTGCACCACTTATTGGCCAGAGTGTCGAAGTTACTAAAATCACCACAATGGGACACAAGAGTATCAGCAGCACATGCTGTTCAGGCGATTTTGTCCCAGGTTCCACCTTGGGATCCGGAACCTTTCAAAGAGGAAGCCAATTCAGAAACAAAACCAAATCAACGCAGATTGAGCAACACAAATCGAAAGCTAAGTCTGTACGATTTCGACATGAGTCGAGTACTGGCAAAAAGTTCTCACCTTACGGGATCAGAAGGAAGCGAATACGATGTTATCACCGAGGAGCAATCCTTGTCGAATCAAGAAGAAAAGATTGCTGCCAAATTAGGTTTGCATCCGCGACTCATGGGCGTTGATGCAGCCGATTTGTTTACAGCAGAAGATTTAGCTCCTGTCGTTCCCTCACTTGCTTCGAAAAACTCACCAATTAAAGTTTCTGTGGAAGAAACTTTGGGCCAGGGCGAGGGTCTTAGCAGGCGCGAAATGAACAGGGCGAAACGCAAGGTGGGTTACTTTCTATCTGGCCATCTTACCAATGTTGAATCTTAAATTTAATTTTTGGAACTTGTTCATAACTATAAATACTTTTAAATTTTAGGCTCGGCAGTCGATATCGAAACAACGTTCCAGAGATCCAGATGAAGCGTCATCGGATCACACTAGTTCATCTAATAATCAGTCACAAGCAAACAGTAGCCTAGAATCTTCAGGGAAAAAAATCAAATTAGAGGAAACAATCTCAGAAAGTTGGTGGAGTTCCAGTTCCAGCGAATCAGGACCTCCAGTACCGGATGGAACAGGATGCTGGCCAGAAACTGCCATAGACTGGCCGCTAGAATTCTTCGCGGAAAGTTTGTGTCAGGACTTGTTTAGCCAAAAGTGGGAAGTGCGACATGGAGCGGCAACAGCTTTAAGAGAACTAGTTCGTCTTCATGGAAAAGGTAAAGAAAATTCATTATCTAGAGTTACTCTTCAATGTTTTCCCATTGCACATTTCTAAAATTCTTACAATTTCCAGGAGCTGGAAAATCCAAGGACCAAACAGTGCAGGAAATGGAGGAGAGTCACCGGCAATGGGTAGTGGATGCAGCACTCCGTCTTCTCTGCGTTTTAGGATTAGATCGATTCGGGGATTTTGTGTCGGACCAGGTGGTCGCCCCAGTTCGAGAAACTTGTGCTCAAGCCTTAGGCTCACTTATGCTGCTGATGTCGAAAGAGAAGGAAAAAGTCGATTCCAATAAAGATATAATGGGTATTCTATCCGTTATGCTAAAACTTTTAGAACATGATGAGTGGGAAGCAAGGCATGGAGCTTTGCTCGCCTTGAAGTACTTGCTTGCTGTGCGAGACGATCTTCTGGACGAACTTCTTCCGAAAGCTTTCCCTGCTATCATGAAAGGACTCGCTGATCCCGTCGATGATGTGGGTGCAGCTGCTGCAAGTGCCCTTATTCCCGTAGCATCTACTCTGCCTCGATTACTCGATGGGGCTCAACTCGAAGTCGTCGTCGTGAGACTTTGGGAACTTTTGAAAGAGCAGGACGATCTAGCGGCTGCTTGCAATAGTTTTATGGGCCTCTTGGCTGCTATTTTATCATTGCCAGCTGCCCGTGCTTGTCTGGCACCTCAGTCCTTGTCCGAAGTTTTGCCCCGCCTTTGGCCATTTCTCAGTCACTCAAGCTCGAGTGTCCGGAAAGCAGCACTGCAAACCCTTCAAACTTTAACTGGAGACGATGGAGACAAAATGGTTAATAGAAAAGAACGCTGGGGCGAAGGTGGTGGTCTCGTTTTGCAGGAAGCTCTTCGTCATGTGTTCCAGCGAGTATTAATCGAACACGTACCTTCAATCCAGGAGGTAGCGGAGCGTGTTTGGGAGAATCTAGTCGTTCGAAGTGATCTCGAAATGTTACTGCATGCGGCGTGTCCTTTAGTCAGCACTTGGCTCTGCCTTGCCATGCAACCGGAGCACATGCCTTTTAACCTCAGTCTTTTAATGAATGTCCTTCCTACACAAAAGAACGCGAAAAGCATTCAGTCGGTTGGCAACTGCGAGGGGCCTTTAGATCTTGCAAGTGGAGCAAATAACATTGTTAAACCGACATCGGAGCTCAAAGTTTACTTAGGAGGAATAGAAACTGTCGCTCAAAACATACGACATGCGAATGTGGTTCAAGCTCGTTGCATGGCATCTAGAATGCTTGGATTGCTTTCGAGCTACGTGGTGAAGCCAGCACCAGGAGTTGAATACACTTCGGAAATTCCAAGTCCTGGACTTTGTTACGCCAAGGTTTTGTTAGCTCATCTAACTTCGAGATCAGCGTTGCAAAGGATGGTTGTTGGTCTCACTATGTCGTATTGGGCTGCGCTTGATCTTTCAAAGCCGCCAGATGTGCCGGACATTCTTAGGTATTTTACAAGCTTCCGACTTTTTTTCAAATTCTAATAAGACTTTAAACTCTATACGTAACTGAGTTACAATTTGTTTCAGGGATCAATTGCTGGCATGTTTGAACGAGTGTGTCTACTACGATGAAATTGCAGGAGCATTCACTCGATTATTACACGAGAGCCGAGACTATATAGCAACTTTGAAGCACTACAAGATACCTGTACCTGTGGAGGTTAATAGCTCTGGTGTGATGACCCTAGATCAAATAGCTGTTCTTGCCTCAAAACCAATCCCTGGAGCTGTGATAAGCGGACCTTCTGAAAATCACGGTAACGGATCTGTTTCCACGATTGGAAATAGTCCAGTTATCATCAAGCTCAAAACAAAGCTAGTCGAGAGTTTGGAGGAACGTCGGCGGGCGCTCGAGTCAGGTGCTCAAACAACTTCGAATCAACAGCAAGCACTTAATGTTACATCCATGGCAGCTCTTGCCGGAGCCGCGACCATGCTCAAGTGTCTTCCTGTACCTCCGCAACCTTTGAATCCACTCGTTAAACCACTCATGGAATCGATCAAACGCGAGGAGGACGAAGAACTGCAGAAGTTGGCAGCCAAGTATTTGGCTCATCTCGTTAACTTCTGCGTCGAAAGGAAACCATCTCCAAATGCTAAGGTTGTTATTAATATCTACTATCTACTGTGCCTCTCTATGATTTGAAATCGCTTAAAATCCTTTAAGACCTTGCAATTTCTGGGAAAACACTAGAAATCTCAAATAAATTTCTTGACATTCTTAAAAATCTTTTGCAATATAGCTAATACATACTTTAAATCTCTTGAAATCTTTTAAAACATTTTGAGATCTTTAGTATTGCCTAAATATTAATGTTCGGGGAATTATAAAGAAGTTTTGCGACAATCCTGTAAATAAATTACAAATTATAGCAAAATTTCAATTTATTTTTAGATAGCAACAAATTTGTGCACCTTTCTATGTTCGGACGCCGAATTTACTCCGAGAATAACAGCTGGATCTCTCGGAGATCCTTTTGATGGAATTTTGACATTAAATAACAGGCAAAGACACGCTGAGAGAGTAGCGTACAATCGAGGGACGGGTGGAGGAACCAGTTGTAGTAGAGGACCCGGTCGACCGCCAGCTACAGAAATTCCTTTGGAAGAACTGCTAGCCTGTGAGGAACCTGAGGCCAAAGCTGCTAGAACAAGACGACGAGGAGCTACGCTTGCCCTCACAGCTATAGGTTAGTTTAAGAAATTTAATTTAACCGTAAAAGGAAAAATTGAAGAATTCTGTAGTTTAGATAATTTTTACTTTTTCGACAGCAACTCTACTCGGTACCCATCTGCCATCTCGGTTGCCTCATCTTTGGGATTTAATGGTTCCGTCCATTATACGAAACACTGCAAAGACTGAAAATACCTTTCAACAAAAGGAATTCGAAGAAAAAGTCAATCAATTAGTGTTCAGTTTACAAGTGTTAGAAATAATGGCTCCAAGTCTGGCTCAACCCCTTCTACCTCAAATATTAGAGTGCCTTCCCTGTTTATGTATCCTCCTAGCTCATCCTTATAAATCAGTGAGACATATGTCGGCCCGTTCTATAGCTGTTCTCGCTTCTCTTGACATTGAAACGGTAAATATAATTTTTCAATTTTCCGTAAAAACACTTCTTGAAAAAGAATATACTGAAGATTACCTCTTTTTCTAGACAATGGACTATGTAGTGCAAAATGTGATTCCCTCGCTTGAAACCATCAGTGCGGAGGAAGGAATAAATAGGGTGAGACCAAATGACGTAGACATTCGACGTCAAGGCGCTGCGGAGGCTTTGACTTGTCTTGTAGAGGATTTAGGAGTAAGAGTAGTTCCATACGCAGTCTTATTTATGGTACCTTTGCTTGGAAGGATGAGTGATCAAAATCAAGCAGTGAGATTAGCTTGCAGCTCTACTTTTGCCACTCTTGTTCAATTATTGCCCTTGGACCCTGGCGCGATCACCGGTTCATCTCATCTTGTGTACGTGAAAATGATTTTAAAAGTATTAACCAAAGTAAACTAATAATTACTGGAAAATTAATTGAAGCTTATCATTTTTAGAGAGAAGAAATCTCAAGAACGGCGATTTTTGGAACATCTCCTGAATCCACACAACATTCCTGATACGAAATTAACAGTTCCCGTTGCTGCGGAACTTCGATCGTATCAACAGCAGGGATTAAATTGGCTCGACTTTCTCAATCGTTATCAACTCCACGGTGTCCTCTGTGATGATATGGGCCTTGGGAAAACACTACAAACACTTTGTATCCTTGCTTTGGATCATCACAGGAATCTTCAAGCACCACCTAGCCTAGTTGTATGTCCACCAACTCTTACAGGTAAAAACGAAAAGAGTTTGATTATAAAAACTGAGAATATTATTCCACTTTCCCTTACGGAAAATTCTATTTAATATTTATTATTTCTGTCTGCAGGTCACTGGGTTTACGAAGCTGAGAAGTTTTTCAAAGCACGTGATCTTTCTGTAATCCAATATGCAGGAACACCTCCAGATCGAGAAAAAATGCGATCGCGAGTCGCTCAATACAAACTCGTAGTTGCGAGTTATGATATCGTGCGAAAGGATATCGAATTCTTTGAGGCAATTCAGTGGAATTACTGTGTTCTGGATGAAGGTCACATTATTAAAAATGGGAAGACCAAAAGTGCGAAGGCTGCCAAAAGACTTCATGCTCACCATAGATTAATCCTTTCCGGTACTCCAGTGCAGAATGACGTTCTAGAATTATGGTCGCTTTTCGACTTCCTAATGCCCGGGTTCCTCGGTAGTGAGAAACAATTTGCGGCTAAGTATTCCCGACCTATCTTAGCATGTCGGGAATCTAAAGCCGGAGATAAGGAACAGGAAGCGGGAGCACTAGCGATGGAGGCTCTTCACCGACAAGTACTACCATTTCTTTTGAGAAGAAATAAAGAAGACGTTCTGAAGGACCTACCACCCAAGATCACTCAAGATTATTATTGCGAACTTTCGCCTCTGCAACGAACTCTCTATGAAGACTTTAGATCTAGACATTCTGCTACACTAACGACAAATTCCTCGGACTCTTCTGCTAACAATCCTCATGGTGGTCACGTGTTCGAAGCACTGAGGTACTTGAGAAATGTTTGCAACCATCCGAAACTAGTTCTTAATCCTCGACATCCTCAATATCAAACGGTTAGTATAAACCTTTATTTTCGTATATTTTAAGTATTAATTAGAGTAAAAACATCACCGAGGTTAACGAAAATTTATTCTATTTTCAGATTTGCAATTCATTAAAACAACAACAAAGTTCCTTAGCCGAAATCGAGCATGGAGCGAAGTTACCAGCTCTTAAGCAACTTTTGATTGACTGTGGAATTGGTCAGCCACAGCAACAACAGTCAAATCGGAATTCAACCATGAACCCAATAATTGCCCTTGACGGACAACAACAAACACAACAATTAGTGAGTCAGCACCGAGCGCTGATCTTTTGTCAATTAAAAGCGATGTTGGACATCGTTGAAAAAGATTTACTTCGCGTTCATCTACCAACTGTGACATATTTACGATTAGACGGAAGTATACCTGCTGCGCATAGACATTCGGTAGTTGCACGGTTCAATGCAGATCCTTCTATAGATGTTCTTTTATTAACAACTCAGGTTGGAGGACTTGGTTTGAATTTAACTGGAGCGGATACAGTTATCTTTGTTGAACATGACTGGAATCCTATGAAGGATTTACAAGCAATGGACCGAGCTCATCGCATCGGGCAGAAGAAAGTGGTAAACGTTTATCGGTTGATAACCAGGGCGACAGTTGAAGAGAAGATTATGGGGCTCCAGAAATTTAAATTGATGACTGCGAACACAGTTATTTCTACCGAAAATGCTTCGTTAGAAACAATGGGCACTGATCAGGTATGACATAGATAATCAACATTCACCTTTTAAAACGTCAAAAACCTTAAAAACTCTTAACTATTATGTACCTTAATATAAGCTAATTAAATATCACTTTTTTCAGCTTTTTGACCTCTTCTCCTTGGACAATAACAAAGATAAGAGATCCGATCAGTCCGACGACGGCAGCTCCAAGGTCAGTGGAGTTCCTGGAGTAAGTCGCACAGTTCTTGAAATTCTTCCCGAACTCTGGGAACAACAACAATACGACGACGAATACGATCTCGATTCTTATCTTTCCACTTTGAAGTCCGATAACCAACAGTAATTCTTTTTTATACATCGTTATCATAAACTAGTTTCTAAAGTCAATTTATTTTTCAGAATTTAGTTTTTAATTTAGCCTTTCGAAAACATAAAGGTCAAATCATTATACGCGATATTATTGGAGATCTTTCTCTCGGTACAGAATTAGAAGAAAATGTGTACCATAACGAATCCAGACAGTTCATTTAAAGATATGTTTTTAGACTCAAATGAACACTCAAGCGATTCGCTTAGACTTAGGAACGATAAGTTCAAGTAAATTGTACGGATTTTTTTTATTTATATTAACTTATCAAAATGTCAATACACCTATGATTTGTACCAAAGTCATTTTGCGTGATTTTTTCACACGATCAAGGTTGTTTCAAATGAAAGAGAACAGCGATTGATTAAGACTTCTCTTTATTTATAATAACTTATAAAAATGTCAATGCACTTAAAATTACAATTTGTATCAAAATGATACGAGGTACTGTCATTTACACGCCCAAAGTTGTTTTCCTCTATCCTTCCAAAGACGTAGTCAGGGGAAAGGCAAGAAAGCAATTCTATTTTTGGATGAGGTAAAATTTGTTTAGAAATACTGTCAATATTTAAAACAAACAGGAATTTAAAAACATTTAAAAATTTAAATTAAAACACTCAGCTTTTCAAGAACATAAAAAGGGACACCCCATGGAAAAATCCTGACTAGGCCATCGGTTCAACTACGTTCCTTCCGAATCGTACATTCAATATTAATTAACAAATTTTTGAAAAACTGGTATCTACAACTTGGATTTGCACTTGGGATCTAAATTACCCGCGGCAAAAATATTCTGAGGGTCTAGATGAGATTTGGCTGCTCGATAAAGAGAAACGCCAGCGTTTCCAACAGCTTCGGGATAAAAAGCTGCTCGCATTTTTCCTACGCCGTGATGATGCGAAAGAGATCCTCCATTGGCGAGAATTTCTTCTCTCGCAGCTTCCTCTATTGCCTCGTATGTCCCGACTGGATTGGTTAAGCCTTGATAATTAAAAGCCATATAAAAGTATATACAGCATCCTGCGTCGTAAGTCTGTGTGACGCGACAGGAGACTAAATAAGACATAATTCCTCTCATCGTGCAATCGCGAATGACTCTTGCTTTAACGTTCCTGCATAAAGCGTATGCGCGATTCCAGGAGACAGAGGTTTCGAAAGATTCCGCGAGCACTCCGTAGTCGAGTCCCAGATCGCGAATGTATGCAATTACGAAGGTCAGGGTGTAACCTCGTTCTCCGTTACTCTCACCGGCTGGGACACCGTTGAATTTTTTCGCGACTTTATAGATCTTTTGCTCCTGAGTCGAAACATCGACATTCGTATGACCTTCGAATAAAAGCGTTGCGACGCATATACTGTCCCAATTGTAGCCTTTTATCTTTGTGACATAGGCGTGCTTCAACCCTTGAAGAAGAATTCCACCCCAACCAGTTTCTGGCCTCAAGGCTTGACCGAATTTGAACTGCTCATTGTCCATAAGTCGAATACTCGCTGGCTGGCAACGTTGTCTTGCGACCTGAGAAATATTAGAATAAACTTGCTTTTATAATTTTAATTTTTTATTTCGGAAAACAAGTTTGAGAATTTTCGGATGATAATTACCTCTCTCATGGCACTGACTCCACTTGCGAAGTCAGGGAAAACAATACTTCCGTATTTTACTACTCGTGGTAGTGGCCTGATTTTAAAAACGACTTCTGTGACTACGCCAAGAGTACCTTCGCTTCCAAGAATCATTTGATCGAAGTCGGGTCCGCACGACATTCGTGGAACCTGGAAACCTTTTTCCAGCGTTACCACGGAATCTTCAATCCTCCCAGTGACCATTCTTAGGCGAACGACGAGATCCTCAATGTTACCGTAAACATTTTTCTTCATACCGCTCGCCCTTGTTGCTACCCATCCTCCTAAACTATTTCAACAAATAATTTCTTGTTAAAATCATTACTTTATAAATTAACATGTCCAAACTAAAAAATCTACCTTGAAAATTCGTAGGAATCTGGTTCATGCCCGGAAGTAAGCCCCTGTAAACGAAGCTCACGTTCCAGATCTTGACCAATGATTCCAGCTTCGCAACACGCTAACAAATTTTCCCTATCAATCCATAATATTCTATTCATTTGGGAGGTATCGAGTGATATGATAGTCCTGCGTTCATTTGTAGGACAATTTGCTGCACCACTTACACTTGTCCCACCTCCAAAGGGTATGCAAGCTACGTCATATTCTGCACATATTTTTACAATTGTTTCGACATCGTTGTGGCATTCTGAAATAGAAAATAAATTACTAAATAAGTAAGAACTAAAGTGACATTTTCAACATAAAAAGATCTTTTTCTTTAAAGAATAAATATAATAATAATAATAATAATAATAATAAGAGTACATATAAAAATAATTTACTTGGCCATAGGACAATGTCCGGTATTCTTTGGTATGATCCATATTTTAGTAAGAAAATTTCTCTTAAGGTGTGACCATGAGCTCGAACTAAACGATCAACGCCTTCCGTCGAAAATTCAATTCCGCTCTGTTTGATTGCTTCCAGAAAATTTGTTGATAAAATTGGTTCTGGATATGTTTGCGGTAACGCTTGAGCTTCATGCTTTTTCGTTATGTCTACTTTTAATACTTCTTGGACCCAGGTTGTGAAGTATGGTAATGTTTTGTTTCCTATTGGGTAACTAGTAGAAAAAATCTAATGAATTATTTATTCTTTTTTAGTTAACATATAATTTACTATGCAAACCTATTTTATCTCTAAGAGTGATATTTTTTCATCTTTTTGCATTAAATAAAAGTAAAGAATAAAAGTTTCCTCTGAGGGTTTCCTCTTTCCAACTTTATAAAGTATGATTCTATTCTTATCAGTATCAACAATCTTATCAAGAACACATACCGTAAGTCTGATTATAACAGCAAACATTACAATAAAATATATATAAAAATATATACAATATTTAAAATAAAATATTTTCTATTCAAGATTTCAGATTATTTTTATTGTATGAAAATAAAAGGTATTTCACGATGTTATGTAATTAAAATTACGTAAAAAATGCTTCTAATACAATACACACTTCTTCCATTCCCTATGAATATACACTTTATGTAGTGTTATTAGGTATGTACTTAGAATAATAAGCGACTGCATGTGAAAATGTTGGCAGTTAATTATCAGAATTCAAGGATGAAAAGCATATCAAATTAAAAATTTTTAAAAATGATATCAATCACGCGTAATAAACAAATTTTTAAATATCAAAGATTTTAATTTAGTTTAGTTTAATCGACATTTAAGTGCGTTTAAAACATTAAAATATTTTTAAATGAAGGATAATATATCCTTATATATCAGGATATTACAAAAGTTGCTAGTCACAGTTTCTTATGACGGTAAAATGAGGGTAATATGTATACTGTCAGTCATCTCATTCTGAAGAAAAGATATGTATTAGTAAATATTTGCAATTTAAATAATAGAACAGAAGTTCATAAGTGAAAAAGTTAAAATTTCATAATATGTAAATCTGGTTTTGAAAAAAATAAACATTGCAAAATAAAAGTAAACCACTGTGAATAATTATTTCAAATTCAGTGAAGCATTTACAATTTAAATATCACTCTTATCTCAGAAGCTGTGTATGCAACTAATTGAAAATTTAGGTACTGACGTATATTTAAACAACGATTACCACACTAGAGAAGCGAAACGTATTTCAGCATACCTAAGTAAATGGAATTAACATCTGAAGGATTCAGACTCTTTAGTTGCTTCACATTTCACAATGTAAAATACATACACTAGTGTCTTGCATAGCAAACTACATACTGTTTGTTGAACGTCGTCGAAAATATGACTCACTCGATTTTTATTATTATGTAATTTGTTTATTGTATTTTCAAGGGACCCTGGGACACGAATGTTTGATTTTCTACTCAACACATACCGATTTCCGGTAAACTCGATGACGTTATTCTCGTTGACACTAAACTGCGAATCCTTGTAGCCCCAGCCGTTCCATTTGAGCAAATCTTGTCTGAAAATCAAAAAGTCGTGAAAAGTCAATAGCTTAAAATAAACCTATAATGCTTATTGTCACTTACTTTTGAAATATTAAAATAAGATTTTTTATATTGATTCAAATGAAACTGTGAGACCCTTGATAAATCTAAAAATGATTCAAAAGAATTAAGCAAATTTCAAAATGAATTTTTAATTCAAAATAAATTAAATCAATAAGTATTGCATTTAATTAAATTTTAATTATGAGTGTGGCACGGTTTATTCAACCTTTTAACTCACAATCTTTACACAATGAATATTACGCATATGCGAACTTTCATTGCATATTTACAAGCAATTCTTGTAAGAGTAGAAAGACTTCATTTTTATTGCTTGAGTGTTGAAATATGACTCGAGTCTACGCTTAAAAAACATTTATTTGAAAATTCATTTCACAACTTTCTAAATAGAATGTTTTGGAACTTTAATTGTTAACAATGGTTAGTAATTATAAAAAATTGCAATAGTGAATTTTTCAAATGTAAAAGTTACTTGACTGTCTGTATTTACTTAATCTTATAAAAATGGCATTGTCCCTAATTGCGACTATTTTTTGCTATTCCTATTCTTAGACTTCGGTATCTATTTTTCTAAGTTATTATACCACATAAAGTTGAAATTTATGATCAATATGAGAATAAAAATGTTGCTTTAATAGCAATAATAAGATCACATTAAAAAAACTCTTTTAAAAATATTGTAAATTGATAAACTATTCATAACTATTTAAAGCTTTGAAAAAGTTCGTTTCGCGGGCGAAAATGAAGGCATACCAATCAGATGCAACATATTGATTTTTTCCAGACTTCACTAGACTTTACTGGATAAAATATAGCGCATATGGCTGGAGGGAGATTACAAATGTGTTCCATTTAAGATGATTTACACATGTACAGTAAATACCAAAAGTATATATCTACTTTTTATTTCATAAAAGGAATTCTCGATTGCAATTAAACTTGGAGAAATATTTTATGGATTGTGTGGGATAAATAATAAATACGCACGAAACCTACTCACATAGAGGCACCATTGATTATTTGGTCGATATCCTTTCCTTGAATCTATTACATAAATAATATTTGCATAATATACTCTTTCACTGAGAAAATGCCATCCTGGAGTGAGTCACAATTTACGAGGTGTGGCTTTTTCAACATTTAACTAAGCTCTATAATATATATTTAAAAATTATTATTCTTTTTATGACTGCAGCTATTTCAATCAACATCATTAATTGATTTAAATCTAAAACTCAATTCTTTATTTATCACGATCTGTTATGCTAACACTTTATATTATTATTAATAGAAGTATTTATAGTTATAAGAATATAATGAGTACAATTTTTGTTTATTAATTATACGCAAAAGATTGAGTAGATTTTTATTATTTTTATTGATCAATATACTATAAAAATATTCTCGAATAAAAAAGCAATATTAGAAATTATTATGTATTTTAAGTAAATAAACAAATTAGAAGGCCTCTGCACTTGCAAGCGACTCTTTAATGTTAAGCATAGAAAGTGAAAGGGATTCTTAAGATTGTTGCGCCTTTAAACTTGAAATTGCTATTAATTATTTGAATCATAAATCGATCTATCCAGAACCCACAGTTTACGAGCCTGGTCAATTTTTTATATGAGTAGGGCACCAAAATTTAGAAAAACTTACCTGACTTTTGGCACAGCACTTTTCACGCACGTCAGACCATTGAGATTGGCTGTGTCAGCCGGTATCTCATATTTGACTGATTTGTCGGTCATATCACGGGTTTTTTAAAAACAGAAATCGAAATATTTCTTGGCCGCACGATTTTATTACCACACGCGACAATGAACAACTTGAACACTGCCTAGTGCCTCACTCTCGGCAGAAAACGCACCGGCGGCAAGCCAAATTTAAATCGATAAAGCCCCCGCCCGAAGAGAGTCCTCCTACAATCCTATAGTATTCCTAGTCCTACCACCGAGTCTTGCCGAAGCTTATGTGGGGACTTGAACCAATCACTTTCTATGAGACTCTACAATGTTGACTTTTCCCCACAAGGAAACTTCGAAGCTTTAGAAATAAAAAAAAAACTCAAAAGAAATCAGATAAATTTAAAAGAATTCAAACGATTCTTATGCAAAATTTCCCACTTGTGAATTCACCATTTTTGTAAAGAGATATACATACACCATCAATTAATTGACAAAAAGACTCATTTGACTATGCATAAAAGATTTTTCATAAAAATCGAAAGTTTGTTTTTGCGCAGAATGTTTTTTTAAGGTTTCACTACCGACTTAATTCGTATTTAAATGACAAAGAATACAAATTATGTTTACTCGGGTCTAATATCAAGAGGTGGTAAAAGAGCTGTTTTGCATATTTTCAAGTTTAAATATTTGGTGGTCAAATTGACTATTTTTTAATTAATTAAAAAACTTTCACTTTTTAATTTCTCTGGAATTAAAAATTCACTTTCGATATCTCAAATTATTTCGACCAATTACAGTTGAGTTGAGTTGAGTTGTGTTTTAGAGAGGAGAGGGGAAAGGAGAGAGTGAATTATATGTATAGACTACACTCGAACCCCTCAAATTTCACGAAATCCAAACCAGAGGCCCCCTCAAATTTCACCAAATTCCTTTTTCTCTATAGTCACATTAATTGCGCATGTGTCATCAGACAGAGTTGTTCAGTGAGTGCTCATTGGTCACATTTGGCGCGCTATAAGAATAAGCATTTAAATCATTTTATCAACTTCTAACATAACTATTATATATTAAAGAAAATTCCACTTACCTGTGATAGATATCAAGCACTCACAATTTGCACTAAAAACACACATCAAAAACTTAAAATTATATAAAAGTACCGACATTCTTGCGGATAAAAATGAATGTAAGATAATAAAATCTGTCATTCAGAGAAAAGGAACCCGAAATAAATTCGTGAAATAGGAAATATAGGTACCTAAAACCATATTTTCTTTTCGCCATAAAACATAATTCTTAAATCCTAAAAAATGAAGTCAGAGAATAAAATAAAAAATAAATATAAAGAGGCTTATAAGTGTCATTTTAAAGAAAAAAAATTAATTGTCAATTTAAGGTATTCTTCCCACCCAAATTCATAAAAAAATAGTCTTAAAATTCTGAAAGAAAAGAAAACATACAAATGCATAAAATTCAAAAATCAAGTGTAATAAAAATGCAAAACATCATAGTGACTAACGTGGAAAATATAAATTTCTAAATGTTCGTGCATTAAAAAATGGACCAACATTTAATGCAGTTTAGCCTAAGATTTTCGGAATTTTGTGCCCGAGATCCTAATTCAAATTATATTGAATGAAAATTAGATTTCCCTTCTTCATTATCTCGAGCACTTTTGATTTTCATCGATAACACGCATCAATTTTGAAATTACTAGTTGATATTGTTATCAGGCGAACAATTTCATAAATTGGAAGATAATTCGTCTAACTCAGAAAAAGTACTTCCGTAACAATATCTTATTCAGCGTAAAATATCGAACGAACGCAAGAAATATTTTACACCCTGACTCTACCTGCTTAAAATTAAACATTCACTCCAGAAAAAATTACCTGCCTATTCCTAGCTATATTTAAAAATTTTTTAAAACACAACCACACCAACACACACACTCCACGATTCTCATTCACACCGCCCCGGTGCAAAAGAACCTAAACCTAGGGATACGTCCCGGGACGTATCCGACACCTGAGCTTAAAGGCCACATTAGGGCACACACATACCAGCTCCAACCCTGAAATCATACACCGTTTAATAAAATACCGGAACATTACTCGCTATTATATTACATTTATTTTTAAAGCTCGCTATTCATTCAATTAAATCGATTTTACAAAAAATGATAATAAACATTTTAATAATTAAAGTGATGCTCAAAGAGAGAAATATAATGAAAATTATCAAGTAAGGCGCAAATACGCAAAAACACACTCACACAAATTTTGAGCCTTACTTAATTAGAAAATAAAACGGTGTACGCCAACATTTTCCATAGGTTAAACCATTAGTACACCCTACTCTAAGTTTCATATTTTAATTTAGAAATTTTAATTCTGACTGAAAAAATATTCTATTCAATAACAAATTATAATTAAAAGAAAAGTCAGAGTGTCTAGCGATTCTCTACAACGAAATTCTAGGTATAAATAAACAATTTCTTTTTTTTTGTCATTTTCTGAGTTTTCTGGATTAAAAACTTGAGGCTTTTGATGTTAACAAATTTTTTATTTGAAATATTTCAAAATAAACCTCATTAACATTCAATTAAAAATTCAAACAATTTTATTTAGTATTTTAAATATAAATAATTCTACTTTTTGTTACAAAAAATACTCAAATCTAAATTCCCATTTCATTCTTCAACTGAATTGGAAATACTCCGTTCCTCTATTATTTTACTAATAATTCGAGGAATAAGGATATACAGATTGAGTGACAGATTTTATGACAGTTAAAACTACTTGAATTTTAAATAATTTGTAATGGGTTTATATTTGAAAAATTTCTCGTAGAAACTTATTTTCATACAAGTTTAATTTTCAAGAATTTTTACCACAAATTGTTAAAAGTTATATTTATTTAAAATATTCAAGATTTAGAATTTATATAGTTCTATTTTTAATCTTCTCGTTAAAAATTCAAGGAGATTTTCAGGTTTTCTATGAATCACTAGACATCCTGATTGTTAAATCTGAATACTATATATATAAACTGAAAAATCAAATCTCTTAGTTAAATTTAATTATTAACTTGTTTTTAAACAAAAAACTATTATATTAATTTCAAAAATAGTACTTTAGGGGTTTCATCGATCCAAAGGAAAAAGCACGAACAAAAAAAAAATGATTAGCATGCACACATACATGAACCGAATAAAAATTTCCTTTGATTCGACTAATTCCCCGTCTTTTCTTGGTCTCAGGGTTTTTATGTATAGTTAAAATTTGAATTAAAAGTTGCTAAATACCAACAATAACTTTATTAGATTATAATTTGTACTTACAATGACAGTTAAAATAAAAAACAAGGTAAGGAAAAGAGAGTCCAATAAAAGAAGCCTGCTCTAAAAAATGAAAACAATCTATCCACTCGCTGATAGCGAACCAGCGGTCACTTTGATGTTTTAAATAAGTAATTACAACCTATGTCTTCGTATCAGTTCAAACCTTTTGTTTCTGATATGTTGAAGACAAGGAGGAACTTAAAAAGTTTACTCACCGTCTACACACTCATATTTTGAGCAGTGTAGATCAGCAGCAGGTTGAGTCAGTCCATTTGACAATCCATTTTTTCAGTAAAAACCAGGTAATCTGCAGAATACTTCCTCGATAATCCCGGTCACTTGAAGAAAAGTCTTGGAATCTGTTTGAAAACATAAAAATGGTTTTTAGCTTGTAGGTACATATACTATCATTATATAAATATTAAATATTGATTATAATAGGGTTATCGATATTAATAACTGCGAGTGTGACAAAATACAATTTTACAATGAAAGGTTTTAGTTTATAATACCGTACAAACCTCTTTTGTTTCAGTTCGCAGTAGGTAAATTGTCGGATATATCCCGAGTTTTACACTGACTCCAATTGTTTTTGGAAATAATTGTTAATCAAGAAAGAAACAATATTGCAATCCTTTCTTGTCCAATTCTTTTGTTGGCAGAACGAAAAATTGCACACACTAACGTTTACGAACATAACCTAACAAGGGCTCTGCAGTTTCATTGACTCTTTACACATTTTGGCATCATTTCGTAAACTAAATACTTCGCGAATCTAGGTTTTAACACTTTGAATAAACAATTCAACACAAAATTCCTACAAACAACGACTATAAAGATGATTTTGAGATTATTGAGACGACCGAAGTCGAAATGGTAAAAGCACGAAGTCGCGACCGAATTACATTGTTACCTCTGTCTATATAACGTGTACAAGTCAAATAAACTAATCATCACAAGGTCAAAACATTATTTATCCTATCGACGCATTTTCAAGTCCCAGAGAATGTAAATAAATATTGCGAGCGTGACCTACAAGATTCATGAACTTCACGGCACTAGCCCAGCACTAGCAATGATCGAGTACGTGTTATATTCCAACGGGTTTTCAGAAAATTTTCAAACTTCCAAGAATTTAACCATTTGAGCCAATAAACAGGCAAAAATTTCTTAAAAACTACAAAAGTCAAATTCTGTTTGCTTGCACTCAACATACTGAGCAGTTAGCACAGGAAAAAGATCTCGATAAGTTGTACCTTTGACTTCAGTTGCTCTAGTTCTAGTTCTTGTGTAGCAAGCAGAATTTGACTTCCGTAGTCTTGAAGAAATTCTTGCTTGCTGATTGGCTCTGGTGATTGGCTCCAATATTTAAATTCTTGAAAATGAAAATGTTCTGAAATTACGTTAGGAATTATCTTATTATTTACAATATTTTTTATTCTTGATAGAAATGTTTCAGATAATTATTAATTAGGTCTTTTTATTAATAAGAAATTTTTCTTTAAGAAAGCATATCATCATTTATAAGTTATTTATATATAAATCAAAGCAAAATCCGCACGTTTTTTATGAAATTAATCATTAATATAAAAAACTGTATAGGTTAATATTGCCAAAATCTTTTTATTTAAAAAATTTGATTAAAGTGAATTAAAAATAATTATCTTAAAATAATTTATTGTTAATGTTATACGAAGGTAATAGTGTGAGTATATTTATTAATTTGAAATAAGCGCGCGCTTTTTGGTATTGACACATCACACATTCTCAAATTTCTGTTCTATTCTATATAGTGTATGTTCTGGTTCTGGCTATCACCGTCATATCAATTAAGCACCAATTAAGTAATATCAATTAAGTAACACCCCGAATAGCAACCAATCAGATGCGCAGCGCCATGGCATGCGCAGTGGTATTACGTGCATACTGAGAAACCTGTCGGGTGAAAATTGAGGGAGGAATGCGGTGATGCTAGATGTTAGATGCCTAGATCGACTGTGATCAGCTGATCAGACTTGACTAGAGGCACTAGAGGTAAGAGGTCAGCGAGGTCAGAGCCTCAGTGGATGATAAAAAGTTGTTGTTGTGAATGTAAAGATATTTTTTGGTCTCTCTATTTTCTCATTTAAAATCACGAATGAATTTATCTATTAAATAGTTATGATTCTGGATCTTTCAAGTGAGAAGTTACCCTAAAAAGTTAAGAATTACGAGGTATAAAACAGCGCGAAAGAAAATCCTAACCTACAAGTTCTCATTGACAGAAAAAATGAAATAGAAATCATAAATAATGTCCCTTCAAACCTCGTTTTGACGTTATTTTCAAATTCCTTTACATAGATTAAAAAAAATGTCTAGTTCAATCAAATCTCGAGATGCACAGATAGCTTGGCAACTTCATAACGAGATAAATCAACACAATGTGACAGGAATAACTGAAAATGCAGCTTTCCCAAACGATGTGAGTGTCTACTTTCCTTTCTTTTAAATCGTTAGATTAATTCCAAGCCCAAATAATTTTGATCCCTGAAACTCAATTGAGTTTCTTCAGTTTAATTCATAATTTAATTTTAATTGGTGTTTTTTGCAGGATTTAAAAGAGAATTATAAACCAAAGACCTTAGTTGACAAGACGTTAGAGGTAATCGATCCAACACCCAATATACATACATTGTTTGTACAATTTAATAAACGATTCTTCTGGAACAAGTTACTTCCTGTAGAAGTAAAGTGGAGTCATAGAATGACCTCGTAAGTGATTTTAAAGAATTTTTAAAATATCTTTTAACAATAATTTCAGCTCATTTTTCTGATTTGAATTTTTTTTTAATAATTCTGGTAATCAAATCTATTTTACAGTTGTGCAGGCACTTGTTCCTTCAATACAGGAAGTCAATATTGCGTGATTGCTCTCAGTAGCCCCTTACTCAAACTCAGACCTCGAAAAGATCTCATTGAGACTTTACTGGTACGATGTCTACCATCTTAAAATTTATTTTCTGAATTGAATGATGTTTCTACTATCCCTTTACTAATTTAAATATATATTTTTTCAGCATGAGATGATTCACGCTTATTTGTTTATAACAAATAATAATCGAGACAGAGATGGCCACGGTCCTGAATTTTGCAAACACATGCAGAGAATCAACAAAGAGGCTGGGACTAATATTACCGTAAATATTTCAAAACTTTGAAATACTATTCTAAATTTCTCTAGATTCTTATAAATGAATATCAAGGACTTCTGAAAGTAAGATATGATTAGAATTTTGCTCTCAATTTGTATGCCTTTTTTTTACAGATATACCACAGTTTTCACGCAGAGGTAAGACTTTACCAGCAACATTGGTGGAGATGCAACGGAGTCTGCCAGGGAAGAAAACCTTATTTTGGAATGGTTCGCCGATCTGTGAATCGAGCTCCAGGACCAAACGATTTCTGGTATAAAGAACATCAATTAACCTGCGGTGGTCAATTCATCAAAGTTCGAGAACCTGAGAAACCAGCAAAGTCGAAAAAGAACAAGAATGAACCAAAAAAGGATCTGACCAAACCAGATTTGGATAAATGGTTAATTTCGTCACCAAAGAACAAACCGAAGGACAAATCACTTAATGATTTAACCAAGCCAAAAGCTAAACCTGAATTGAGTATTTTAAACAAACCAAAAAATAAACCGGAATCAAATACTGGCAAGACCAATCAACCTGGCTCAAGCAATAATAATCCCTTCAAACCAGGTGCTTCGGGTTTGAAAACGAAAGGAGGTTCTAGAGTTATAACTGTGAACAAGTGGAATACAAACTCTAGTAATGAACCCGGAATCCAAAAACTAGGAAATACAACCAACAACGTTCACGGGTTTGGAACCGGAGGTCCAGGTTCTTCAACTTCAAAAAGCTCTACCTCTTCTGCAAACCGCATTTCTTTCTCTGGAACTCTCGGAGGTTCATCTACTGGACAAAGTCGATTGGTAAAAATATTCAGCCCAACCAATACGAAGCCACAATCTCAATTAGATAACAAAAAGAATCAATGTACTGGTCTTACTGTAAAATGTCCAATCTGCAAAGATCTTATTTTGGAAAAAATTGCCAATGAACACATCGATGCTTGTCTAATCCGAAAAGAAAAGAAAGAGACTCCATTTGTTTGTTCCACTCCGAGATTCATACCTAGTCAGAATGATGAAGGAGGAGTTCTTGATAGAAAGGATCCTGCGAAATGCCCGGTTTGTTGTAAATCCATTGCCACTGAATCAATAATCGATCACATCGATTTGTGCTTGATTCTCCAAAACAAAAACGAGAGTTCTTCGGTACCTAAGGAATTTAATTCACCCTCAACTTCGGTTATTTCGCCAGTTACCTCGCCTTCTGTGATTTTAATTGATGATAGTTCGCAAAGTATTATCGTTATTGACGATTCCGACAGTGAGACTGAAACACCGAACAAGAAACGGAAAATGAACGGTTTAGTTGATTTCATTTTCAAAGTGCCTAAGGTTCCAAGGACTGAAGATAAAATTGCTAACTGTCCGGTGTGTGTTAAGGAGGTTAATGTGAATGATATGAATCGTCATCTGGATGATTGTTTAGCTGGAGTTTGTGAAGATTTCTATACGCCCGAAGCTGGACCTTCAAGGGAAATAAATTCGAATGAGAAAGGTGAAAATGGAAAAGAAGAACCGGAAAAATGTCTTATCTGTAATGCAGTTTTGGATCCGTCGGTTTCTTTAGTTCAACATTTGGATGAATGTCTGAAAAATATGTTTGATGATGAAAATGATAGTTTTGAAACTATGAGTCCTACTGCAGATAAGAATTCAAGTTCTAAGGAATCTAAGAGCCCGATGTTAGTATTGTTGGAGGAGGATAATTCAAAAAACGAATCTCAAAATGAAAGTGACATCATTGACTTAGCTGATTTAGATAAAAATGAAGTCTCTCTTGAAACTAGCAATATGTTTCCCTGTCCAGTTTGCATGAGTCTGATTCCTCAAAAGGATATGATTCAACATTTAGATATGTGTCTCGAGTAAATATAGGTTTGATGAGTACAAATAAGTGAAATTTATTATATAAAATAAGTAAAATAACATAATTAATGGAATAAGTGAGATTTGTTGAAAGCTGTGACTGATAATTAATAAGCTTAGCTCAGGAAAGAAGTAATATAAGTAAACGAATTTGAAAGGAGTGTTTTTGATACATTACTTCTTTTAGATTTTTAAGAGGCAGATTTCAGATGAAGAAAATACACGGTTCTTTAATAATTCCAATATTTTCTATATAGTAGATCAAACTTGTGTTTTGAGAGAAATAAAGATTAATGTTTTTTAATTTTTTAATTTGATTTTTGTCTCTATGAAAACCTTTTTTTAATTTTGTCCCTATTATGTATTCAGTAGATTTTGAAATGTTCGGAAATCTAGAATATTCCAAGATACCTTTCAAATTTTTTAAAACTAGTTTTCAAATTTAATTATTTTATGTTAAAGAAATAACATATTAAGTGAAAACAACCAAATGAATGACAATCACAAAAAACCTAATAAAAATTAGCGAAATTTTCCTACATAAAGAGCAATATTTTCGAAATAGAAAAATTGTTCTAAAGAAAAGAATTATTCGAAAAATATGGGTAGATTTCGATTAATAGGATGAATATTCTAAAATGGACCAGTTTTCATAATATATTCAAGTTAATTCAAATACTCTAAACTATTTTTGATTAATCGAACAATTCTCTAAAGTTTTGTAATATTTTTTGGATCATTCATCCTGCAACATTGATCGAAGACAAAAGGGATTTTAAAAGGGACTTACAACTTCGCGGGTTCCCTCGTCGAGGCGAAGGCAGCTTCGTCCAGCTTCCTTCCTGTCCTTCACTTTTGAAAAAGCCAATTTTTATTAATACAAATACAAAATAATGTAATTAACATTTAAATTACTTGTGAATTAGTCAATAAAAGAATATTTTACCTGGTTTCTGTGCCCAACATTGTGAGAATCTCTTGATAATCCCAATAAATGGCACAAACACTTGTTAAAGACACTCGCGAAAAATGATTTTAATGATACACATATTGGATTATATTAAACAAGTTAATAAAAAGTTATAATTTAAGTTTGATACCAAGCAAATTTTAAAATGTGATACTTTTTTTTTAGAATAAACTTGAAACTTGAAACTGTGGAAATTTTTATTTTTAGAGCACATTGATATTTAAAATTATTTGTTTAAATACGATGTCACTGATATCTGCAACACAACAGACGAACAAAATTATTAATATTTGCAATAAAAACAAACAACAAAAATAGGAATAAAAATTCGAGTAATAATAATCGATTTTTAGAATAATAATTATTATTATCCATAATATATATATTCAAATGAATGATTAATTAAAGCAACGGATATTGGGAAGATATTCTAATTCCGCCCATGGTGTTTCATTACATAAATGAAATATTCTTAAATGTTCTCAGGGAAGACAGAGAATTCCAAGAAACAATTCTGCAGAGAATTCCAAGAATCGTTCGTCCACTTCACAACTTTCTATTTTTAACCTATATCTCTAAAAATTATCGAACTTTTATCAATAAAATCTGTACAACTTGCACTTACCCCATTTTCCTAGTAGAAAATCACTATGGGAATCCATAAAAAAGTCAAAAACAATTCATTAGAGAAGAATGTCTATCGCAAATTCTCAGAATGCAGTTTCCCGCCCGAAAACCTTTGGATGAACAAAAAAAAAACACTAAAGAATGTCACCTATCTGTGAATGTGTTAAAAGAAATGAAACGTTTTTAGAAGTCCTTTGAGACTCGAATTTGTTCTCTGAATCCCGGAATTTATCTACTTTTTGGTCAAAAAATATGACAAAAATCGTCAATTGAATTCATAGCAAACGTTAACTGCCATGCCATGAACTGTCATGGGGAAGCGAGTTGACAATCAATGTCTGGAGCACAAATATAGAAAATGACCTTAAATTCAATAAGATTTGCCAAATTTTCTGTAAAATCTTGTCCATTAATAATTCCGACACTAAAATACAGTAAAATTTGAATGAAAACCTACGAAAACTGTACATCATTTGGATTAAAGTCATAAAGCTCCACAAAACGCGACGATTTCAATTTCTGGGAATGAAAAAGACTAACCTTCACTGACGACAGGCTCGCCAACCAGTGAACTGAAATACGACCGCTAATTTTAAATTGTCCATTATGTAATTTATCTGCATGTTTTCATAAAAAGTTGTAGATTTTTAATGGAAAAACTTCAAATTTTTAAATAATTTAATAACTTTAATTATTAATAGCTTAATTAACTAAAATTTAAAAATTACTTTTAAACTGTTGGTAAGGACGTTGAAGGCAGCCAAAGCGCATGAGTACCAACTCGAATTTTTACGCGGGAAACAATCTCGATCGATTTGAGAATTTAAATTTGAATTTTTAGTTATAATTCGATTAATTCAAATTTTAATGTGCTTTCGTAACTTTTTTAATTTTTATCACCGTACATTATAAACTCTCATCAACGACTATCAACAACCACTCAACGATTTTAAAGAGAAAAGAAAAGATAGCACATATTTAATGAATTAATGAAAATGGTGCACCTTTGACTTGGAGACATGTTCAGAGAATCGACGTCTCCGCCATCTTGAGAGCCCCGTACTCTACTGCGCATGCGTTGCACTCGATACCTGATTGGTTGCTACTCGCGCGCAATTTGAAATGCTAAAAAATATTATGCATTTCAAATTACGCGCGAATAGCAACCAATCAGATACCGAGTGCAACGCATGCGCAGTAGAGTACGGGGCTCCAGTTATATATATATATATGTATATATCGTATATATGATCGCCTGTCGCTGGACAGTTGACAATTTTTGCAAGTTTTTGGCGCGAGTTATATCAGTATAGTGTCAACCGGTAAATTTTGTACAATTATTTGTAAAAAATAGGAATATTCCTTATTTATCACTAATAGAAAATTAATTCAAATATAACAAAGATAACGAATATATAATGTTCTAAAAGCTCTAAAGACATAACCTCCAAAATGACCAATGAACAACACGCACAAGGAACTTTCGTTTCAGAGAAAATTTCCAAAATTAGATGGCAACATGAGCCTTTTTCCGACACAAAGAAATTTTTAACAGGCAGTTGGGATAATCCAGTAAGTTAATTTCTAAGTGGCACCTCAATTTGAAAAAAATGGTTCTAAAAACTATTCTTCATTTGATCTTTTCGTCTGGCTTCTTTTACTTATTTCAATTTAGTTAAATGAAGATTAAAATTCTGTTAGGCTATTTTATTTTTAAGTGTACTAATTAAATATGTCAATCCATTACTTTATAGTTGAATAAAATCACATACTGGACTTTCCAAACTAACGAGGATGACGAATCTTATCCAGTAGTAGTGATATCTTACTCTTTTTATGGAGATGTTACAGAACTTCAGGTAAATTGATAACATTACGTTTTTAGAATACCGAATGTGAACATACAAATTTCTTACAAATTAAACTCCTTTTCAGTTTATTAGTAAAGACTTTTTCGTTGCTTCATCGTCTGTAGGATCTGTAAAAATACTACAAATTCAGGAGGACCCATACGCACAATTCAAAGAGCACCTAACTTGGAAAAATATACATCGTTTTTCGTAAGCCTTTAAATTTAAATTGAATAAGGAAATCATTTAATAAATTACTTTAATATACGTAAATGATTCCAGTACGGAGGAAAATGCATCTTGTACTGCTTTTTCAACTTTTGAGCAGGACATAGTTTCAGTAGGAGAAGATGGTAGAATAAATTTGCTTACGGCTCAACAGAAGGAAGTAGTAAGAACTATTGGTAAGTTTAATCTACTATAAATAACGAATATATTCGTTTGTATTTATAAATACAAATTCTAAAAAGGATCTACATAGTTAAAGTAATGTATTTATTAATTCTATTATTTTATTTCGCTTAATAGATGACGCAGACAGTTGTTCATTATGTTCTGTCGACTTCTTGAGACACAACGAAATTTTGACGGGAAACAATCGAGGTCACATGAAAATATGGGATCTTAGAAACGCCCAGGAAAGACCCGTTTCTTTTATGCTCGCAGATCAAATGACGGTAAATAAAATTTTCAAGGAAGATGTTTTAAAATTTTAGAATCAATAAAATGATTAAATATTTTTTTCAGACTGAAGTAACGAGCATAGCTCACCACCCAACCCAAAGGCACATTGTTGTCGCAGGTGGAGGCGATGGATCCTTAACTGTTTGGGACCTTCGTCGAAATACTTATCCAATTTCTCAATTAAACGCACACGCAAAGGCTGTTAGTGAAATTTTATTCCACCGAGATAGGCCCGACAATTTGTTTACATCCTCTACGAGTGGAGAACTCTGGCATTGGAACAATGCTAATCAATCCAGAAACAAATTTGGTAACTTCCTATAATACTTATAGTATATTTTCGAACCTAGTATCAAATTTTTAAAAATTGTACTTAATAACGATTAATTATATTTTTACAGATGATACCGAGTCTCACTGGCTAAATTCATTTGGTGGAAAAGGAAAAGTAACTGTATGCGCAAGTGTCCACAAATCTATAAACAGTATTGATATCAGCAAATCTACTTTGTTATTTGGATGCGACAATGAAGCTTTGTACACTATCAGGAACGTAGCTTTATAATTATATTTGTTTTTATACAAATAAAACTTGCAATTTTCGTACTTTCAATTTTTTCAACTTATTATCTCCTTATCCTTACTAATTTTACTCATATCGCTAAAGCACAACAGATAACTTATTTTGTAATCAGTTTATTGGAATGAAATATAATCAAACAAAATGTTATTCGCGGTATTCAAGTGTTTTGTTAGAATTACATTTTCGCCTTTAATTCTTTCTTATAAATATATACAACATTGAAATTCTGCATACTTTAATGTATGTAAAAAATAATTTGTTGATTCATTTACACAAATAGGTCACTTTTTCAATTTTGGTCAAAAAATCAGCTTTCCAATATAAGTTTTCATAAAAACGTATATAGTACAATATGCTTGTATATGTTTTCATGTTTAAGATACTTCTATATGTATGTTGGTTACAATTTACGGTGCACAATATTTTTAAGTGAATCTATCATGTATTGAATTAAAAGTCACATATTTCTTATGACATTTATTGTTTTCTTATTAAAAATTGAAATTTTCTAATTCTAAGACTAAAAGTTTACAAGCTTTTCAAATGATCGAAGAAAATTTGTCATCAACACATTGACACATGCACTTTACGAGTATTTGAAGAACGTAAGCGCAGGCGAATAGTTAATATATATGATTGGTGAATGAATAGAATGCCAAACTTTTTTTCACAATCAATAAGTATTGATTGAAAACTAAAGCTTATAAACTATCTCAACAAAGCGTACAGAAAACTATAAATTTATTAGCCAGAAAATGCTTTACACGTATACCTTCATCAATATTTTTGACATATTTCAATAATTAGTTAATGCGCAGTACAAAATTTTCTATTTCACCTAGAGTGTTATTTGAGTCTCAACTATGTACTATCAAGACATTCTAAATAAATTCATAAATGATCATATTTACTTTCTCACTTATTGTAACTACTATTACTAGTTACCACCACAAGTAAGGTAGAAACAAACTACTGAATTACAAAAAAAAAATAGACTACTAATTAAAAAGATCAGTAATTTAGAAATAAATCAAAGTTACAAACTGCTGAGAGATCTTTCTCAACTGTCTAAATTATCGTAATTTTTCGTAAGGGACAATTTGTGATTCACTAATTTTCTTGTTCATATTTAAATGAAGTTTTAAAGTAATGCTGATTTTCTGTTTATAATTATATAAACAATGAATGGCTAACGAAAGTGCGTTTAACTTGACAATTCAAAGTATTCTTAAGATAAGAAAAAAGGTCATTAAACAAAGTTTCTTTACCCAATTCATGAGATTTTCATACGTGGCTAACAACTGTAAAGGTTAGAAGCCTTCTTGAAATTGCTTAGATTCAATCCTTGTCTGAATCACTTCCAGTTGCCTCTTTGCTTCGCACTGGGGGAAATTTTGTAGATCATAATACTGTGGCGCTATTTTCAACAACCAGTCAGCTGCAATATTTGAAAAAGAGATTAGTTCTAGAAATTAGTCAACAACGCAAGGATTTATTGGGGTTTTCTATTGATATTGAAAACATTCTTATTGTATACTTACGTTTGATATCAGTGACTGTCCTGATGTAATTTTTCGATGTTAAGACAAACTCGTTATAAATTACCCACTCTGGTTTGTGGTCCAAACAACTGCTTGGATGAAGCTGAACTATTTGGTTGTCCTTCATTGTTTGGTAGTGACCAGTTCTCTCCAAATGTGCAACCTAATTAAAAGGTGAAATATTTGATTATTGTGTCAATTAAGTGAAGATGTAACATATGATTTCATACTGATTACCGAAAGCAAAAACTCACCTGCATGAAGAAACCATTTACCAAAGCTTTTCTAATGTTGATGTAATAATCTTTGGAAGTAAAGTCGGTTGAGGTCCTCTTCAAGTGAAATCTGTCCATAATTCTACTCAACTGCTGCCTCACGTTGTCTCCGCTCTTTAAGGATCGGTAGTTCACGAAGTTGTCGTAACACCATTGAGGGTCTTCCATGTCTGCAAAAAGATTTAGTTTATTTCAGAATATAATTTTACTTTAAAATTTGACGAATAAACAAAAATTAAAAACAAATATTCTAAATTTTTTTTTTAAACTTACTCTGTTTAAAAGCATGGTAGACATTCAGCAATGTGAGATGGTCTCCGTCTATATGTGCAAATCGCATCTTGGCTTCATCAGCCAATTTCTTAGCCTCGTTCGGTCTCACAAAACACTGTGGGACTAATAGCATATCAATCATCAATACATCACCATGTTACCTTACTCTTGAAGTACTTAATAAACCTTGTGTATTTATTAAATAGCATTTTAATAAAATACTATTACCAGTAAAAATGATGTGCTAATTAACCCATTCATGATTAAGGCTCGATTTTCAATATTTTGAAACATTAAAGTACAACTTCAATAATTAAAACTTTCAGAAATGAAATTTATACTAGTTAATGGGTTAATAAACTATTAGAAAAGAATACCACCTGGACTTACTCTCATAAGAGCAACTTACCCGAAAGCATGGCAGTTATGCTGAGTATTTCGTTACTGCAATTGTGGTTACACGAAGCAATAAGCATCTTCGCAAGCTGGGGATCCAGTGGAAATTCTGCCATCACAGCACCTAAGTCTGTCAAATTTCCATCGTCGTCAAGAGCTGCTAAGTAATTTAATAATTCTAAGGCTCTCATCAATGTTTCAGGCGCTGGTGGATCCATAAAGTCAAAGTGAACCTAAAAAAGGTAAATACAAAGTAGTTAAATAAAAGCCAACAAAACAAAAATACAATTTGTAATTTACAATTTAACTAAGCCAAATTTTACCAAATCGTCAATTCCGAGCTTCTTCAATTGTAACACGACGCTTCCGAGATTCGATCTCAAAATTTCAGGATAGGTGTTGTCTTGCATTTCATTTTTATAAGCCCTCTCGGTGTAAAGTCGGAAACATTTTCCAGGTCTAGTTCGACCAGCACGGCCAGCTCTTTGTTGCGCGGAAGCTTTACTAATAGGGGATACCAGCAAAGATTCTACTCTAATTCTAGGATTGTAGACTTTTTGCTTTGCGAATCCAGGATCTATCACAAAAACGACTCCATCAATCGTCAGTGATGTTTCGGCAATATTCGTAGAGACAACGACTTTACGACCAATTGCACCATTCGGTTTTGTTGGTGGTGCTGGTTCGAAAATTCTTTGTTGCAAATTTGGAGGTAGAGTAGAATACAAAGGTATACACTTCAGCTCTCCAACTTCTGGTCCTAAGTTGTCCATTTCCCTTTTGATTCTTTTACAAGCCTCTTCGATTTCCTCTTGTCCCGTTAAAAAGAGTAGCAAATCTCCAGCAACTTCCTCGCACATGTGGATTTGAATAACTGTTCTGATAGCTGCTTCCAAATAATCCCTTTCAGGTTCTGGTGTATAGAAAATCTCAACTGGATGTGTTCTACCAGGAACATTCATCAGAGGTGCATTGTCGAAATATTGCTGGAATTTTCCGGCATCTAACGTAGCACTCATAATCACTAGTTTCAGGTCTTTCCTTTGCTTAATGACTTCTTTTAAAACACCCATCAGTAAATCTGTAGCTAAAGTTCTTTCGTGAGCTTCGTCCAATAAGATCACTTGGTAAGCTTCCAACATAGGGTCCGACATGCCTTCTCGGAGAAGCATACCGTCTGTCATGTACTTAAGAACCGTTTTTGGAGAACTGCAATCTTCGAAACGAATACTATATCCAACTTCTTGACCCAAAGCCACATCCATTTCCTCTGAAACTCTTTGAGCTACAGACATAGCAGCGACTCTGCGCGGCTAGTGATAATAAATGGAGAAAAATGTAGAAAATATAGGTAGAAAAAAATTAATGGGAGATATTAACTAATTTTTTATTTTTTCGAATTTTTTTTAGCAAGACTAAATATAATGGTATATTAATATATATAGATGATATTATACCTATATTATATTATATAGGTATATAAATGTACCTGTGTACATGCGACTCCTTTCGGTCCTAGACTTCTTGAGTATTCGACGCACCATTGTGGTATTTGGGTAGTTTTTCCGGAACCAGTTTCTCCTACGAGGACAATACACTGGTCCTTTGCAAGAATTCTCATAAAATCAGCGCGGTACTCGAAAACTGGCAAAGTAATTCTCTTTTTATAAAACTCATGATAACGTGGAGTGTAGGGCAATCCTGTATAGGGATTGAGTTGAATTTGAGTTTTTGGTGTAGTAGAAACTGCTGGCGTACTATTTGATAAAGATCCATCCCTGAAAAATTTTAAAAGAATATAGCTCATTATAAATTGCACCAAAGGATAGTGTATAGAGCAGTCTTGCTAAAAAAAAATTAGTTAATATCTCCCATTAATTTTTTTCTACCTATACATAAAATGGAGTTTTATCAAATGTTTTAGCAAAATTGCTCAGGGATTGTCAAATTCCGCGTGTAGAATTTTGAGGTTAGATTATTCAGACACAGTTAAGAACCTTTAAAAAGCGCAAAGAAATCTATACATAACTTAATAACATAAAAATACGTGACAGTCAGCTTTTATGTTATATTTAGTCTAATTTGTATTTTGCATTATTATAAGAAAATAGAGGTGAAATTAAAAGAAAGAAACGCTGGGAAACATCCTATTCATCGTATCTATAAGCTCTGAAAACAATTATATTATGCATGCCATGAGACTAAATACATACTCCAAGACTATAGAGAACAATTAACAAATATTAAAAATATCAAGGACACTATTTTCTCCATCTAATTATTTACTTAAATTTGATGTGACAAAACTTGTTGGTATTCTATCATTATTAAACAATTTGCTACAAATGCACATGGAGTATCTAGACTCGAACGAGCAGTGTTTACAGGCCATATCACGAAAGAAATTGTATACTCACGGTTTCCGCTTGACATACGGATCCACGACTTCAATTCTACGTTTTTGTGACATCTTTTCGTATATTTGTGACTACAGACAAAAACTAAATTTGTTTACAAATTTTTTCACAGCGTCCAACAGCCTCAGAAAATAGAAAATGTGCATGGATGTGGATCAACCATGGAACAAGCCAACAAGCCTAATGCTAATATAATAGGAAAGACACAGAAGAACATCAGCATTTACTTTTTTTTTGGGGGGGGGGG